>CM063174.1:152636495-153173995 GCA_031835075.1 Saguinus oedipus | reverse complement strand
ATATATATATATATATGAATTGAATTGAAAAGCACTTCTTCAGCTTTTCACACACACACATATAATTGCATTTTAGGTTCTGGGGTACATGTAAAGAACATGCAGGATTGTTGCATAGGTAAATACATGGCAATGTGGTTTGCTGCCTACAACCCTATCACCTATATCTAGCATTTCTCTCCACGTTATCCCTCCCCAACTCCCTACCCATCACTGTTCCTCCCCTAGTCTCCCCACATAGACCTCAGTGTGTGATGCTCCCCTCCCTGTGTCCACATGTTCTCACTGTTCAACACCTGCTTATGAGTGAGAAGATCCAATGCTTGATTCTCTGTTCCTGTGTCAGTTTGCTGAGAATGATGGTAGCCAGCTTCATCCATGTCCCTACAAAGGACACAAACTCATCATTTTTTATGGCTGCATAGTATTCTATGGTATATATGTGCCACATTTTCTTTATCCAGTCTATCATCAATGGCTATTTGGATTGGTTCTAAGTCTTTGCTATTGTACAAAGGGCTGCAATGAACATACATTTGCATGTGTCTTTATAGTTGAATGATTTATAGTTCTTTGGGTATATACCCAGTATGTACCCAACAATGTAAAAGTGTTTCTATGTAAATTAGTTCAACCATTGTGGGGAGAGACAACATGGGGAGAAATGCCAGATATAGTATGCACCTAAAGTAAAATGAATAAATAAATAATATATAGAGCATTCTTACAAATAAATATGTAAAAGACTCCAATCTATTTTTATAAAAATGATGTTCACTCTCCAAACAATAAAGTGGTTTATACTCATATGAAAAGCTCAATTATACTGACAATTAAATAAACAGAAATTTAATACATAACAAACCATTTTTTACAGATTAAGCTGTCATAGACCAAAATTTTTATATACCTTTGAAGAGGTACAAAAACAACTATGTGCCAATGCCCTGTTGGTATGAGGTGTGACCTGAAATACATAAAACTTTTCCCAAGGAAATATTATGATATCTACCATTTCAATTATATATTCCCAGTGAACTAGTTATTCTATTTATAGAAATTTATGCTAGATATACATGGGCACAAAAGTATAAATATGAATAATTTTTTCATGTTGTCTGTAATTAAAACAATCAAGGCAAATCTAGATGTCTACCAATATAGCATTAAAGAAATTATAAACATAAGTGAAATTATATTTAAAATAAAATCAAGGTAGAGTTACATAAGGTGTGTGTGTATGTGTGCATATGAGTTTTTAATGATAAATGAGAAATTCTGAAAGATGCCTCCGTTTTGGGTTATTGCTAGGACAGTGCAATGGGATAATACTGTCACTGTATAACCATTTGCATTGTTTGAAAATTTTAATTCAAAAATGCTTAGCCAAAAACGTTTTAGTTTTCACAACTGAGTTTATCTACATCAACCATTTTAGTTTTCACATCATGATTATTGTCAACAATTTATGGTAGAAGTGTACAGTTTCAATTATTCATTATTCATAATTATTTATTATCATCAGTATAGCTGATGTAGCTCTATTTCTTTAAATGGTGATACAAAACATTTTGCACTATTACTATTTATGTTTCAGAGTTCCCACTCACTTGAGCTTGCTTCTCATCTTCACATACCAGACATAGCCATGCTTTTTCCTTCTCACTTCCCAAACACACAGTCGTGACATGAGAGTAATATTCCCCTAGAGGGGCTGAGGTGCTGGCATCCTTACAACCAAAAGCCTTGGCTCCTGTAAATGACAGGAAAAAGTAATTTCTTACTAAAGTCATTAGTAAGAGTCTTGTTTGTGATTTTTGTTGGATGGTAAGTTTTTTTACCTAGTCACAACCTTAAAGATTTTTAAAAATTGAAACAAAATTGAAAATAAGATTTTTTGAAATTGAAACAAGCAGGAAATGTAAACATGTAAAATCATTGTAGGCATAAATGGGATCGTGTTTATACAAACAAACAAGATTTATGCTGGCAACACAAATTAGAGGGCATTTAGTCAGGGGATGTGCTGATTCCTATTTACTAAGTGGCTTTGGATTTAGTCTGAAGTTGATTTTTCCATTTGGTTTCAGTGCATAAGGCAATCATTTGACCTCTATGATAAGCTGAATTCCTCCTTATCACAGTGAAGCAATGTTTATTAGTAACCCACCAAGTGAGGTACTAGGTATACTAGTTTCTTCTCACAATAAGAGCATAATATTTGAAGTAAGATTGTTTTGTTTTGCTTTTAACTAAAGGCAATTTTTCTGATTCTGATGTTTTTTTCAATGGGCTCAGCCTCACAGAGACACTCTTCTAGGCACTGAATCACAGTCCTGAATTAATAGACATTATCTCTGCCCTCAGGGAGTTTATAGTCTCTGAGAAAGCAACCTCTGAACATACAATTATGTGTATAAGTAACAAATATTATACAATAAAACACATGTGATGTTAGATCACCGTTTCTAAATTGCCCTATTTTTCCCTACTCACCCCACTGTTCTATCTTTTCTTCTTTATTTTTGTCATCTCCAGTTTTGTCTCAATACCTTATGCCTCAGTCTTCACCATTTGATTGACTACTGGTTTGGCTTTGCATTTTTTACTTAATCAAAGGTACTCCTTCAAGCTTTTCTTGTCTCTGTTCCTCTTACCACAATGCTTACCTCCCAGTGTGATCACTCAGACCACAGGCTCTCCACCGTAAGAGATGAGAGCTTGTGACGCCAGTGATGAACTTTAGAATGACCATGAGACATTTTGGAAACTGAAATAAGAACAATGTCATGAAGAATTAGAGTTAGAATGCTGTAGAAAAGTTTCTGAGAAGGGAGGGAAATAGAGGGAAGTGAGACAGGATTAAGATATAGGTAAACAGGAACAAAGGTTTTCCCTGCTCAAAACTCTCATGAAGAAATTCATGGAGAAGGAAAGCACAAAGCATGCTTGAAAGAAAGCAAGTAAGTAAACTAATTTGATTGAATAATCTTCATGGAAAAGATTAGAGAGGGTTAAACTGCAAATGAGAAATGAAAAAGAATAAAGGAATTTATATGGCTTATTTTTGCACTTCCTGATATAATATTCTAAATGTGTATACATTTATGTATCAGAACAAACAAGGAAAAAAAGCACAAAACCTTTGAGAAAATTGCTGTCACCAAAATATCCTGCAAATCTTCACACTACTCCATTAACTAATGCAACTTGCATCTTCAACCTAATGTAAAACTTGAAAATCAAATAGACTTTCATTTGCTGAAACAAAGTCGTTGAATTCATTTCTACATCGCATTTATTTTAATAGTTTACTGAAGGAACTGACTTTAAATATCAGCAACAAGGAGAATAAATTTTTAAAAGTAAATCAACAATGAGAATAGGAAATAGCAACACATTTTATGTTTGGTATAACATTCTCTACTATTATATTACAAGCATATTAACTTTTTCTGGCTGCAAATTTCAGTTCACTCTTATGATCAAAGCTCTTTATCATTGCCCTTGTTGGATGTTATTCAGGGGTCATAAGAAGATCCTTGAAAATTTATTTGGTTATTTTTAAAATGTCCAATATCAAGAAAAGAAAAACAACTCTTTTCATTAGATGTCATTATATGTTATGGCCAGATGGTCTTACCAGCAAATGCTGTGGGTATTCTCCCATATTGTGAGATTTATAAGTCATATTTATCCCATGATAATAGGTATGCTTTGCCTGTGTGCCTAAAATGTCATACCATTATATTTCTCCCTTTTTCTAAGAGTTTTTCTAATAAGTATCTCCTCCCACGGAGTGATAAGAAGTCAAACTCATTCATGATGTCAGGAGAGAAGGGCTCCACGTTTATCAGAAAGTGATAAAAGGCAGCTTGCAATTTGGATCAAGATGGAAAATTTTGCTACAACTGCCTACACTGTCCCTCACAGCAAGCCTGGAGACATTGGAATATAAATAAATAAGGTGTCAGAATGAATGTAAACTAGAAGAAAACAGAAATACTTGGAAAACTGAAGATACGTGGGTCTTGTTATACAGAAAAAATGGTGGCTGGAAGAACAGAGCTAGGGCCTAACAGACCTGAACAGGGTTTGACCTCAGCTTGGGTAGGAAACCTGTAGTAGTTTGGAGCTACACCCTCTGCCTTCTGACAGAGCACCCTGGGCAAGAACTGATTGAAGCCCCATACTCCCACACCCCCATGGCTTTTTATCACACGGTATGTGAGGATGCTGATTGCTGTTGCTGGCCAGGTAAACACTCAGAATAGTAAGGCATACAAATAAGCACATGGGTATGCTATTACTTGAAGGTCCACCTTGTGTATGATCCTGGTGTGAGAGTGGTAGTGTCACCCAGGTGCAAGAAGACAATGACAGAACAAGGCTACAGAAGGAATAGATGCACATAGAATAGCGATTGTGTAGCTATACAACTTCTTTGAACCTGGCAATTGAGACTAAAGATGGGTGTTATCAGACAAGAGGAAGACACCCTGGGTGCAAAAAATTTCATGAAAAATTAAAACGATTGAGCTCATAATACAGTACTTCGTTCAGACATTTGTCTTGCTCTTCAGCCCTCACTGTTACCAAGAGAGAGGAGGAAAAATCTAGATAGCCAACGCTCTTAAGAGAGCAAACCTGAGCTTGGGACGAAAACACTCATACAGTACTGATGAAGCTCAAGCATTGAGAAAGAAAAGCAAAAAGAGGCCTATCTATAACAGAAGAGGTGAGTATCGGAGAAGGCATTTAAGACAAACATTATTTTTATTTCAGAAAGCTATAGAGGCACTCGCAAACATCAAGTAGAACAAGCTGTTATGGATAAGAAACATTTGGGGGATACTGGACACGAAAAGTAACATTTTCGAAAGAATTCACGAACACATATTAGCTGCCTCTCTAGCCCATAGTATCTCCTATGCCCAATGACCTATGATTCCTATTAGCTTCTGTGTGGTTCTCAAATAACATGGCCTTGGATAACTAATGAATATGTGTTTTCTCCGTTGATACAGTGATTGATTAATGTGTTAGTATGTAATCTAAAGCTGTCAAATCAAAGTGACTGTCAGATTCCTCCAGGGACTTGTGAAACACAGATGCTTCTCACTTGCTCTGAATGATGTGGTGTGAAGCCTAAAACCAATTTTCTACCATGGTTGAAGTTAGCCTGATCATAAAGTCTACACATGAAGATCAGATGTGAGCCCTGATGATACTATGGCTGAAGACTGTTACATTTTGGTTGCACATGCTGTTAAGTTCTCATCTTTAAGATAAAATTTGTGTTTTTATACTTGCAAAGAAAGTGCTCAAATGACAATAAGTTGAATTATAGAATAGATGAACTATAAATAGATTTTCTTTTCAAAAAAAATTAGTGAGCTTAATCATAGGATTAAGAATATCTTTCCAAAAGCAGCATAAGGAAATAAAGAATGAAAAGTATAAAATATAAGCTAGAAAAATGTTAAAGCAAAAGTGTCAGACTGCCTAAACAGAAGAATTAGTAACAAACGAATAATAATATACTTTTTAATCAATATTTGTGTTTTTAAAGGATATTAGATTTCAATTCTCTTAAAAAGCTTGGCACTTTCTAAAGTTTTTCAGTAAGAGTGTAAAGAGTGCCAAGCTTTTTAGGAGAATTGAGAAATCCCCTGTAGAGTCGTGCAAGGTTCCAGAAAATGCATAATACAGAGACTTTCTCTGATAAAACTTTTGGGAGAAGAGTTAAATGCATTAAATGATTCCACGAGAAAACAAGAAGAAGGAGAACCCAAAGTTGGAAAAGAAATTACCATACTTAAGTGAGCAACAGATGATATTGAGTGATGCACCATTTTGTGCCACCAAGAAAAAAAAAGATAAAGCTGTGATAACATGCTTTCCTTCCACGTTTATATTCTGAGGGATACGTATTTAAGAGTTACAGGTGTTATTTATTTATTTTATTTATTTATTTATTTATTTATTTATTTTGAGACGGAGTTTTGCTCTGTCGCCAGGCTGGAATGCAATGGAGCAATCTCGGCTCACTGCAACCTCCGCCTCCTGGGTTCAAGCAATTCTTCCCCTTCAGCCTCCTGAGTAGCTGGAACCAGGGGCGCATGCCACCATGCCCAGCTAATTTTTGTATTTTTAGTAGAGACAGGGTTTCACCATGTTGGCCAGGAAGGTCTCGATCTCTTGATCTCGTGACCCGCCCACCTCGGCCTCCTAAAGTGCTGGGATTACAGGCATGAGCCACCACACCCGGCTGCACATGTTATTTTTAAATGTGTCTTAGGACCCACAAAGTACAAATGGAAGGTGTATTTTTGACTACCGGAAAAATAAAACCTCACTATGAATATCTGCAACAGTTTGAGATTAAAACTTCAGGCAAAACTATCATTTAAATTGTTAGTTTGGGGAGGTAAAAGAGACTGGTAAAGTGTTATAAAATTGATTTTCTCATAGGAGAGTATATAGTATTAATAACCTTTAATAACTGGGCAAAATGTGGACAGATACATGCTTTAATAAATCAGAAGTAACTATAAAAATTAGAATGTAAAACTTCCAAATCAGTTGTAGAAAAAGAAAGAAAATAAATCTATCTAACAATAGAAAAAGAAATAAAACAAAGCAAAGATAAAGCATAATAATTAAAAAATATGAGGAAAAGTGGCAGAAATAAGTTTACTTTTATCTGGCTTTATGATATATATATGTAGACAGATTAACCCAATAAAAGACACATTTATTAGTTTTAATAAAATAAAAGTAATAATATGTGTTTTAAAAGATAAAGAAAATACTGTGGCAAGATTGAAAATTCAAAGAAATGGGAAAAATATAATTAACAAATGTTAAAATAATACCAGCTGGTCATTTTATTATGACAAAATAGTATTCAAATAAAAATAAGAATGTGTCAGAAAATAGTGCATAGTGATTTCAGAAAAAAAAATGATACCAAGCAGATACAATATTTATCACCTTATATTACATAATTATGTAGCCTTGAACTATGTGATATATCAAACAACAAGGTAACGAAGATTCGTAAGCTACAAATTTAGTTGGAATTTTTACACACACTTATAAACATATCCACACACATATCTCAAAACACAGTATTCTCAAAGTTGTGCTAGTTTATAGATTTGAGCAGCATGCTTTGCTTAGCAAGTGTAACCCTGTGGATACATTTTACAATTCTTATACTATTCGTTAAGACTCCGTATTTCTCTCAAAAGCATGTAGAATAGTGAAATCATTCATACAGGAAATCTCAATACAATTTAATGTGCAAACTACTTTTTCTGACAACAATCCGATTAATCTGAAAATCGGTGTCAGATAGATAACAAAAATCATTTTCACGTTTAGAAAATTAAAAATCATACTTTCTTCTAACCAGTGGGTTAAAGGTGAAATCTTGAGAGTAGTAAGTACTTCATGCAAAATAGCAGTTAGATTTCAAAATATCAGAATGTCTATTTAGTGGCAAAATCAATGATACTAAATGTGTTTATATTTAAGAAAATAAAAAAAAGTGGGTGCAGTGGCTAACTCTTGAAATCCCAACATTTTGGTAGGCAGAGGCAGAAGGATTGCTTGAGCCCAGGAGTTTGAGAACAGCCTGGGCAATATAGAGAGACCCTGTCTCTACAAAAAATAATAAAAAAAAATAGCTCATGTGGTGTCACATGCCTACAGTCTAACCCATGTGGATTGCTTGAACCCAGGAGGTCACGGCTACAGTGAGCCATGATCTCACCATTTCACTCCAGTCTGGGCAACAGATGAGATCTTGTCTAGGGAGGGAGGGAGGGAGGATAAATGAGCTTAAATATTTGCATTAAGAATGTAAATAAACCATAAATATAAATTTAAGGCAATTAGAAAAATGATCAAGAAATATATCATAAATCCACAAATTAGAAAGTAGCAAAACAATAAGAATGATCACAACATTTAATAAGATAAAATTCTGAAAGCACAGATCATTTAAAAACAAGTAAGCATAAATAGCAATAACAACAGAGAGAAGAGTTACTAAAAAGTAAAAAAAAAAACAAAAGTCAGAAAGAGAGAGAGATACAACTAAACATAAATATAGAAGCAATTTTAAAATAATAGAACATTTTGGGAAAAAATAAGCCACAAACCAAACACTCATTTAACATGAATAAATATGAAATAAATCAGGAATAAGAGAACACTTACTGCCAGAATTGTCACAAAAAAGGAATAGAGAATGAATTTTAAAACTGAATTAGTAAAAGTCATAAAAACATGAAATGATCATCAACAATCCTCCACTACCAGCCCACCTCCAAAATTCCAAGGTCTAAATGGCTTATAGGTAGATTTTCTCATACTTCAAAAAACAAAGTCACACTCACAAACCCATGAGCATATGAGGCAAAATGTAATTTCATGTAGGTTTTTCTCAGGAATGCCAAATCAAATAAATAATTATATTCCTATCAATCATTTTATCTCATGAAATTAGCAGGTTAAAGTAGAAAAACACAAAATCACATCACAGAGGTCAAAATGACATTTAAAAACTTCACTACCTATTCTAAATTTAAAATATTTACAGGTAAGTAGAAATAGAAGGGAATCTCCTTAATCTGAAAAATACTATTTACAAAAACCTTACTGCAAACATCACAGGTAATGCAGAAGCTGAAGAAACGTTTCATTCAAAGTAAGTAGTAAAACAAGAATGTCTTTAATAAAAGAGAATAAAATTATACAAAAGAAATAAAATTATTGTATATGCAGATGATATGATAATGATAACAAGATATTAGAGCTAATTTAAAAATTCAGCAAGATTGCTAGGTAACAAAATAACCTATAAAGTTCTGAAGTGTTTCTCAATAACCATAATGAAAAAGGAAAATTATAATAGAATACTATATTCACTATCAAAAATAAAACAATCAGTATAGTATTAAGGAATTAACCTACCGCCAAGAGAAAAAGAGGATAAGACGTCTATGAAGAAAAGTTTGTTTTTTTGTTTTCATTTTTTGTTGTAATTTTTAGAGACAGAGCCTTGCTCAATCTCGGCTCACTGCAGCATCTGCCTCCTGGATTCAAGCAATACTCCTGCCTTAGCGACCCAAGTAGTTGAAATTACAGGCATGTGCCACCATGCCTGGCTAATTATTGTATTTTTAGTAGAGACAGGGTTTTGTCATGCTGACCAGGCTGGTCTGAAACTCCTGGCCTCAAGTGATTCAGCAGCCTTGGCCTCTCAAAGTGCTGGGATAACAAGTGTAAGCCACCATGCCTAGCCTAAAGAAACTTGTTCTATTCACATATACAAAAATCTATAACCAGAGAGATTATACCATGTTTTTGTAAAAGAGGGTTTAATGTTATAAAGATGCCATTTCTATACCAACTTATTCTATAGTTTAATGCTCTTCCAATAAAATTCCCAATGAATATATTGTGAATTTGAAAAATTCTATTATGAAATAATTGGACATACAATCATGAGTGTAATCTCACTAAAGTTACCTTACCAAATATTCAGACATACTTTTAGGCCATGGCAATTTAAACAATGCTTTTGTGGCACCAAAATGAAAAAAGTAAAGATAAAGTAACCAACCTAAAACAGACACACATGTGCATGCAAACCTTTAGTATAATAAATGTCTCATCAAAAATTAGTGCATAAGACAGCTTCTTTGGTGTGCCACGCTATAGGTAGTAGAACATTATTTTATTTTTACTACAATGAAAACAAAATGTAAAATGGCAGATGTAAATACATCTATATAATAATATTAAACATAAATGGTTTAAACAGTCTACCAAAAGGTAGATACTAGCCAAATGAATTAAAAAATATATATACATGATTCAGCTACATACTGTCTTTTGGAGACAGAGTTTCATTTCAGAAATGCAAATACATTGAAAATAAAATCTGAAATGTTATAAATATACATGTATATACCATAAAAACAACAAATACAAGAAAGCTCAACTTGTTATATTAATTTCGGAGAAAGTAGACATTAAAATCAAAAACATGTCATCAGAAATAAAAAGAGCCATTTAATAGCAATAAATTGATGAATCTATCAGGAAGATATAATGATTATAAACATATGTTCACCTAACAACAAAGTCTCAAGATTATGAATAAAAAACTGACATAAACAAAGTGAAAATAGACATTACAACAATAGACACTTCAATATCATACTATCAGTAAAGAATAGATCAACAAGGTAGAATATCAAAAAATAAAATTGAGAAATGGAAAAACACTGTAAACCAACTAGACTTAATAAATACATAGATAATTTTTAACCAAGCACAGAAAAATATACCTTCTACTCCAAAGCACATGAAACACTCTGATGATAAACTATATGCTAGTCCATAAAATAAAATTATACAAAAGAAATAAATGAGTATTTAAAATAACAAATATTTAAAATAACAAAATTATGCAAAATATATTTGCATACTACAGTAAAATGAAATTTAAAAAAAAAAAAAAAACAGAAGAAAATTTGAAAAATTAATTATGTGAAAATTAAAGAACACATTTTGGAATTTCAAAGAAGAACTTAGATTAAAAATTAGAAAGCACTAATGAGATTAAAGATAATTTTAATACAGCATGCCAAAATTTTTGTGATACAGCCAAAGCAGTGCAGAGAGGATAACTTATAGCCCTAGAATGTCTATATTTAAAAAATGAAAAATTCTCAAATCACTAATTGAATCTTCTACCTTATGAAAAGGGGGGAAAAAAAAAGTTAAACCTAAACCAAAAATACGAAAATAAAAATTGTGCCATAAATTGATAAAATAGAGAATAGAAAAACAGGAGAAAATTATTGAAACCAAAAGCTAGTTCTCTGAAAAGATTAACAAAATCAGCAAACTATTAGCTAGTTTAACCAAGGAACACATTGCAAAAGTTCAAATTTCTAGAAACAGAAATGAAAGAGAGAACAATACCAATAACCTTTGCACAAATAAGAAGAATTATAAACAAATACTTTGAAAAATTTATGGCTATAAATTAGATAACTTAGATAAAATAAACAAATTATTAAAAGGAGATAAACTACTGAAACTGAGTCAAGGTTCACTGCTTATTTCTATCAAACACTTAAATAATTAACAATAAGTCTTCAAAAGCTCTTCCAAACAGAAGAGAATGGAACACTTTCCAACTCATTATATGAAGTCAGTGTTATCCTGATACCAAAACTACACAAATATACCATGATTAAATAAATAAATAATTTTTAAAAAACTGCAAACCATTATCTCTTATGTATGTAGAAAACAGAAATCTTCAACACAATACTAGCTAATCAAATCTGGCAACATAGAAAAATTTCTATTAAACACTTAAATAATTAACTTTAATTCCTCAAAAGCTCTTCCAAACAGTGATGAGAATGGAACACTTTCCAACTCATTATATGAAGCCAGTATTATCCTGATACCAAAAGTACACAAATATACCATGATTAAAAAAAAAAAAAAAACTACAAACTATTATCGCTTATGTATATAGAGAACAGAAATCTTCAACACAGTACTAGCTAACACATTATAACTAAGTGGGCTCTATCCCAACGATGCAAGGGTAATGTAACATCTGAAGAATCACGTAAATAGAATCAGAAAACAAAGGCATGGTATCATCTAAACAGCTGCGGAAAACATACTGATGAAACATAACACACCTTCATGATAAAATGCTAAGCAAACTAGAAATAAAAGGGAACTTTCTTAGCCTTGTAAAAGTCACCTGTGAGAAACCCACAGGCGACCTCATACTTTATAGTGAAAGTCTGAATATTTTCCTCATAAGATCAGGAACAAGGCAAGAATGTCTGTTCTTGGCTTTTCTATTCAACATTGTTTGTGAGGTACTAGTCAGGGTAATTGGGAAAGAAAGAGAATTAAAAAGCATCTAGATTGTTAAAAAAAACTCGTAAACCTACCTCTATAGCACATGATAATATATACAGAAAACCCTAAGTGAGCCACTAAAAAGCAATTAGAACTAAATAAATGAGTTCGTCAAGGAGGCAAGACACAACAAATCAGCAGGATGTCTATACACTTCCAATGAACAATCCAAAAATTAAGAAAGTAATTTCATTTCCAATAGTATCAAAAAAAATAATTAGGAATAGATTTAAGAAAAATATGCAAGACATGTACACTGAAAAATACAAATACTGTTAAAAGAAATTTTTAAATGTCTAAATAAGTAAAAAAAAAAAAAGCTCATGCTCGTGGATGAGAAGACTATTATTGTTAAGATAGCAATATTCTCCAAATTTATCTACAAATTTGATACAACCCCTATCAGAATTCTAGCTGTCTTCTTTGTAGAAATCGATAATTTGATTCTAAAATTTATATGGAATCACAAGGGGCCCACAATAATGAAAATAATCTTATTACAATGCAACAATAATCAAGATGGTATGGTACTCGCAGCACAGTGGACATGTAGCTCAACTGAATGAAATCAGGAGTCAAGAAAAGTAGTGACTATTTGATTCTTCTCTCTTTACTTCTTTATTTCTATATAAAACTTTATATTCTGTATTACATATACTTTTATATAGAGTCTGGCTAGCAGTCTATTTTGTTAATCTTTTCAAAAAATCTTCTAGATTCATTGATTTTTTGAAGGGTTTTTTGTGTCTCTGTCTCCTTTAGTGCTGCTCAGATCTTAGTTATTTCTTGTTTTCTGCTAGCTTTTGAATTTGTTTGCTCTTGCTTCTCTAGTTATTTTAATTGTGATGTTAGGGTGTTGATTTTAGATCTTTCCTGCTTTCTCCTGTGGACATTTAGTGCTATAAGTTTTCCTCTAAACACTTCTTTAGCTGTGTCACAGAGATTCTGATATGTTGTGTCTTTGTTCTCATTGGTTTCAAGGAACTTATTTATTTCTGCCTTAATTTTGTTAACCAGCAGTCATTCAGTAGCTAAGTTTCTCTCATGTGGAAAAAAGCATCTTTATTTCATGTTTTTGGTGACATTCTTGTACCCAGCTTCTTGGTCATCCATGCTCCATGGATGCATAATTGTGAGTCGGTTCTTTCAATAATTAAAGAGTTTCTGGCCCAAATACAAATTGATGTATCCTGATATATTCTTCATAAGACAAAATCTTCTATCCATCACATTTGAATCAGATTACAAAACCTTAGGAAATGAGTCAGTTCTTATTTAAGTTAACACAAATTTTCTACAGATTAAAGCTCTAAGAGAAACTTATTTATTTTCAAGGAAAAAAAGTGTATGTCTAGACCACAGAACCAGAGAAATGGGGAGGGCGATGACTGATGTATTTATGCCTTAAAGACAATGCTCTGCTCTTCTCCAGCATCTTAAATATTGCCTCCCTCAATCATTCTTTCGTGTAATTAAACATTCTAGATTTTTCCAAACTCTTTCTTATGCATCAAATTATTTGCTGCACAACCCCTGAGCAGAGACTGGAACAACACTGTTACAAATAGTGTAGTATATCTGACAGGCTACATGAAGTCAAAAAGATAGAGCCATCAATATGTGCCCAGAGCCTAAATGATAACATCGTTTTCACTCTAACCATGTTGGCCCTGGTTCTTTTTTTTTTTTGAAGGAGCTATATTTAACTTTATTTTATTTATTTATTTATTTATTTATTTATTTATTTATTTACTTACTTTTTATTGCATTTTAGGTTTTGGGGTACATGTGAAGAACATGCAAGATAGTTGCATAAGTACACATGTGGCAGTGTGATTTGCTGCCTTCCTCCCCTTCACCTACATCTGGCATTTCTCCCCATGCTATCTCTCCCCAACTCCCCCCCCGCCCTGGTTCTTTTGTCCTCAAACATAAGTGACACCAACTCATGTTTTAGGACCTTCATACTTGCAAGTTGTTTTCATCTTGTGCTGTTCAAGTGACAGTTGAGTTCAAGGGAACTTGAAGACATTGAAGAGATGTCAAGGAGGCAGTCAATGTAGGTTTGGTGTATGAGGTATGTGTTTTATGTTTATGGACAAATTTATGTGTTACTGACAGAGAAAGGGGGAGGATGGGAGGAGTCTTTAGGATGTACAATATTTAATGGCAAGTAAGAGAGGAAGAAGAGAAGATGCCAGTGATAAACGAGCCAGGGCAGAGTTGCTCCAAGAGCAGAGAGGACTCATATAAAGAAATGGTCAACAAGACCAACTGCTTGTAAGATGTCAAGATTGATGAAGACTAAACATTGTCCGTAAGACTTAGTGATACATGGGAGTCAATGTTGACCTCCCAATTAGGACTTGACAAGATGGATAAAAGTGAAGAGGAAATAGAGAGTAAATAAATAGAGATTACAAGTACAGAAGATTTGTGATAAAGAGGAAGAAGTTATTCTTATGTTTAGCTAGATTAGAGAGTTTAAAAGTTGTTTTTTTTTTTACATTTTGTTTTGATGTGTTTTATTTTTTAAAATATTTTTTAAGTCAATGTGATACGTTAACTTCAGAGGGAGATGTTTATTATATAAGAGTTGTAGACTTTTCAAAAACTTATAACTCCTGGAGAAAAGGACAGGTATTACAATCCATAGAAAAGGAGAAGAAATTACATTTAGGTAAGAAGGTGATAAGTGGTTTGTGTCTAATGGTAACTTTTAATGATTACTGCCAAGTTAATGCATACATTTTTACTGTTTTCAATCATTACCATAGATTCACCAAAATATGCTACTTATCTATTGTCCAGTTTACAGATGATAAAACCAAAACCAAGACAGTCTAACCAATCCAGGTGATAGGAGAAAAGTAAAAGAATCAAAATGTATATCTGGTCAAAAGCCTGACATAATTGTCCAGACAAGGAGTTGGAAATGTTTTCTTATAAAGGATCAGTTAACAAATATTTTAGGTTTTACAGGCCTATGACCCTACCATAACTACTCAATGCTGCACTTATAGATTATGCACACACAAATAAAGAGGACTGTGTTCCACGTTAGACTTCAGTTATGGACTTTCAAATTTGAAATTGATATGATGTCCCATGTCATGAAATATTTTTCTTTTGATGTTTCTTAACCTTTCTAAAAATGTAAAAATATTTCTAGCTCCTGGACCACACAGAAACAGAAGTGAGGCAGAATGACCCATGACCATATATTTTACTAACTCAGAATGACCCATGCCCATATAGTTTGCTGACTCAGAATGACCCATGACCATCTAGTTTGCTGACTCAGAATGACCCATGACTATATAGTTTGCTCATCCTTGCACTGGGTGACGCTGTCACCCCAGGGCTATACTGTGTCTCATATGACTCTTTTCTACCACTCTCTTTCAAATAGCTTACCTCCAGCATTAGCAAAATCTGCATAGTCTTCTAACATCTAATCCTCTTCATATTTTTCAGTCACATCTGCATTCCTCCCCTAGACATATTTGTACTAATATTTTTTTGTCATTCTAAATTGATCACTCTCTTTCTCTCTCCCTCTCTCTCTTTGTAAATCTGTTCCTCACTTCTCAGGCCTTTTTTTTTTCTTTTGCATCTTTGCTTCTCTGAGCACATTGCACAATCCTCAGCAGTCCCATTTTACATCATGCCACAAAGACTTCCAGTTGGGCAAAGGTGCTGTCCACTCATATGCTATTCACTTGTCTCGGCCCTGCTTGGCAAGCTACTTTTCTCACTTAAGATAACTTTCCTTGTGCACTTCAACTTCCAATGTTCAAAGAATGAGAAAATATGCAATTATATCATGCCTGTCCCATCTCAGCAAGTCTTCTGATATCAAGAGTGTATTTGTCATGTTGCTGATCAGAGGGGAAGGTATATCCATTAGTGCCAAGGCTTTGATAGATCTTAGCACACCGAAATATTCCTGGGGGCTATGTTTCATCTCAAGCATACGATTGAATTAATCCCCAGGTTATGCCACAACTTTCCGTTGACACTTTGGTAATAAGTAAGACATACTTTTAAAATAACTTTTCCTTTAGGCTAGAATATTTCTGACACCGGACTTGACTCTGATTTGCCTTCATTCAAAAGGAACTTGTTGTAGGGGAGAATCTTGATGATTTAGGGGCTGAGTATGTGCCCCCATCTCCTATATTGGGCCCTGAATTAGGTCTTTCTCTGAATAAATTCTTAATTATTCTTTTACTTAGCTGCAAGCTCATTAATAATCTACTAGCTTGGGCTGCCACTTAACTCCCTAAGGCTTTGATTCCTCAAAAAATGCAAACTGAATACCTTAAGTGTAATGTTTGCAAAAGTAGATCATGTCAGGATATGAAAAAGAGCCATGAAATCAACTTTATTCCTTTGTGTAAAGAACTTATAAATGGATCATATTTTGCATGAAAATGTCCACTGTGATATTCTAAATACTCAAATCTTTTCGAAACATAATTTTATTTCTATGTCATGTACAAGTTTGGAGGAACCACTGCTGAGACTGAAAGAGAAAATCTAAAAAAAGAGAGGATCGACAAGTGGGAACTGGCGACTGAACAGTGAGAACTGTTTGGTTCATTTACCCCTTGAAAAATTGTGAAACCCATGAGGTCTTTATGCATTTTAAGGTTGACATTTGAAATTTTTATCAGAATTCTAATAACTACAAAAGTTATGATTTCCAGTATATTACATGTTTTATAATGCTTAAAATATATTTTGATCCAAATCTCCAGAGTTTGTTCATTCAATTAGTGAAAAATTCCAGTCCTCAATCAAACCTCTCAGCCAAAGAGGGTAAACTTCCGAGAGAAAAAGTCTGATTTCATTTTTAGATTCCATCAACTTGGTACTACACATTCGTTCTATGAGCTCCTTGCTGCTGAGTAAGAATCTGAGATGTTGACCACCTAGCCCTGGCATGGTGCCTTGCCTGGACATGCTTCCTCACAGAAACAAAGCCTTTGTCCTCAGGATAAAAACATTCTCCACTTATCCTTTTGTTGAGTGCCCAAGAGGTTTTGCACACTGGGTAAGAGCACTATTCAGACAGCTGAGAGCTGTGTTTGCCTTTCCCCCATTTCCTATAGAGCAGAAAAAGAGCAATTAACAAAAGGGAATGAAGAACTGACATAGGGACTGTTGAGCAGAGTAAGGCTTAGGGATAAATACAGAGGGAAGTTGAGAATCTAGAAATGTATTTTCTTATAGCTATCCAGGCTCCCTGGAACATATTCCCATGTCTATAGGGATATATATGTCCAGTGATGATAAATCTCTAAAGAGGACATGAAGACATAAGAAAAAGGCAAGAGGAAAGACAAGACACCAACTACCAACAAAAACTGCCAAGTTTCTCAACTCTTCATGGGTAATTTGAGAGAAACTTGTTGCTGTGCAAGTCACTGTATGCAGTATGCACAGCAGACAGAATTTACAGCAGGATGTGAAGCTCACTAAGCAACTAAGGGGTTAAGGCTGGAACCAGCAGAGAAGAGCCCTTTAGAAGTAGAAGTGAGAGAATGGTCCTAACTGATTAACAGACACAGCACTTTCCAGCACCTCAATGGGCCCCAGAAAACATGGGGGTTCAAATCTAAAAGGCAGGTGACATCAACAAGACTGGGATGATCTGCTTTGTCCAAAGATTTTTCGTCTCTTTATGTGGGCTACCTATACAATGTCTGAAATGTGTTTTATGGCATTCTGTCAAATTCCTTGTTGTTGGATTGCGGGTTTTTCAGATACCCTCAAGAGTCCTGAGAAAGTTGAACAGGCCACCTGGCAATGCTCTGTAAACTAATTAGTGAGGGGAATATTGAACAGTCACTCAGATGGCAGTATGGCAACTACAAACCATTGAAAGTGTGAGGCAGATGGTGAAGTTCATATGTTGTCGTACTTAACAGTTCAACAAAACTATACCAAATGTCTACCATGTGTAAAGCACAACTAATAATCAAGAGGAAGGTATGCAAATCCATAAAGTGCCATACAGGAAGTCTGCCTTTACTGGATGAACACTATCAGCATGAGCAATTCACTTAGCAATGGCTAAGTGTGATCCTGCCACCTTAGCCATCTAATTTCCATTACTGCTCAGCATTTTCTCACTTCTGGGCATTCCTCAAACCCTTCCTCCACCTGAACATTCTACCAGGTCCTTGGCTTTCTCTCCCCATAAAGGTGAAATCGTGTGCATGCCACTTGACACATAAACACATCTGGCCACGTTACTTGCATGTACACGGGCATGGGTTCACTCACGACACTGTATCATCTTTGTCTGCCTGAATCTTCCAGCAATTCATGGAGAATAACATGGCAAGGACTGTGTCTTACTCTTCTTTATACATCAAATGCTTGACAATGTCTGACACATTGCAGGCGTAGTAGGATCAAACCCCACTTTCAAAGCCAAATGAAGTGTGCCTGATTGCCCCATAACCTTGAGGATTCCTTTTCTCTTCTCCCACACCACTCTTGATATATCTAAGGACTATTTTCAAACACTGTATGTATTGTAGTTACTTGTGCAGTCTACTAACCCAACTACACTCTGAGCTCCTTGGGAAAAAAGAAATAAGTTTTGCTTTTCTTTGTAACCTCCATAGAGTCCACCAGAAAAGGAAACAAGACCTTCTGCTATGTGGCCCAAACTAATAAAGCCAAGCAGTTCTGCCCACTGCTCCAATCTTTGTCTGCACCTCTCTCTCCTGTGGTCACTTAATTACAGTCACTTGGGTCTCTGTTCTGACCCTTGAGCCCTGCTCAAACTCATTCCCATCCCAAGGCCTTTGCAATTGTTGCTCTGTCTGCCTGGAACATTGGCCCCTTGCTCTTCAGAGCTCAGCTCTTTTGGTTCCTTCAACACTAAGCTCAAATACAATTTCCTAAAGAATCATCTTCAATCATACTCACACCAGCAGCCCTACCACAGATTTATCATGCCTTTTATGTCACCTGGCTTTTTTCTCTGGTATTTATCACTCACATGCCCCCCCCAAAACACACAGACACACACACACACATACACACTAGAATGTATGTTTGGCCAGGAGGGTCCTGGTCTGTCCATTGTCACTGCTTTACCCCAATATGGTGCCTAGAACAAAGTAGGTATATAATAAATATTATCAATTGAATAAATAAATGATATAATACTAGGCAATTCAAGAATGATTTCTAGAATAAAAAATAAAGAAATAAAGTCTGGCCGGGCACAGTGGTTCATGCCTGTAATCCCAGTACTTTGGGAGGCTGAGGCAGGCAGATCACAAAGTCAAGAGATTGAGATCATCCTGGCCAACATGGTGAAACTTGTATCTACTAAAAATACAAAAAAAATTACCTGAGCATGAAGATGCACACCTGTAGTCCCGGCTACTCAAGAGACTGAGGCAGAAGAGTCTCTTGAACTTGGGAGTCAGAAGTTGCAGTGAGCTCAGATCATGCCGCTGCTCTCCAGCATGGTGACAGAGCGAGACTCTGTCTCAAAAAAGAAAGAAAGGAAGAAGGGAAGAAAAAAAGGAAGGAGGGAAGGAAGGAGGGAGGGAGGGAGGGAGGGAGGGAGGGAAAGAAGGAAGGAGGGAAGGAAGGAAGGAAGGAAGGAAAGAAGGAAGGGAGGGAGGGAGGGAGGGAGGGAAGGAAGGAAAGAAAGAGAGAGAAAGAAGGAAGGAAGGAAAGAAAGAAAAAGAAAAAGAAAAAAGAAAGTCATATCCCATCTTTATTCATTGTTTCAAAAATATATAAAAGCATTTTCTGAAGAAGAAACCCATTCCTTGATATCTACATTGATACCTTGGCAAAACTGAAAATCACTAGGTGTTGGGACCTTTGGAGAAATGAATGCTTCTCAAAAAATAAGTGCTGGGCAAAATTCAATCTAAAACTGCATTAAAGACAAGTCATATTCCATTAAATTGGAAAGCAATATAACACATTATTCAATTAAACCCACTAAATAAAACCTCAATGAGTTGAGAATATAGTGGGGCTCACTTTTGTGCAAAGCATATGTACATCTTAGCAGCTAGGTGAGGACCTGCTATTCCTTAAGAAGGTTATGTCCCACGGTCAAATCTGTGAACAGACATTTGTGAAGATGCAATTGTGAGCCAGACCCTGGGCTCAGTTCAAATGGCACACATACAAAGAAGAGATGGTGGACAGTCAGGAGAGGATGGAATAGTAAGGAATGGGGAAGAGGTTTGTTGTTGGGGAGACTTGCCAGAGGAGATGATGTACATATACATGATGATCTACTTTGGGAAGGAACTCCACTAGGATAAGTTAAGAACCGGTACTAGGCCAAGGGAACAGTTGTTGCAAGGGAAAATGGAATGAGGTCAGGCCATGCTCCTGCCAAGCTGTGTTGGCAGTGATAAGCAAAGAGAACTGAAAAAATAAATAAATGAAAGATAAGATATTCAATCATCACTTATAAAATAGTCAAGTATAGTTATAAGGTAAGAATGAAATCCCAGAAGTTTTAAGACTTTAAAAACAAACACTGACATAAAGAAAGTTTTTGAGTACACCATAATTGATTAGATATTTAACGTAAGCCCTAGTCCTCATAATAGAATTACTTAATAAACCTTTAATTTTGGAATAATTTTGAGTTTATAGAAAATATACAAAGATATACTGAGAGTTCCCATATGAGCTTCACCCAGTTCTCGCTAATGCCACAGCTCACATTGCCATGGTGTTGTTGGGGCTCAGAACATATCTCAAATTATGGTCCTCTGGCATGCAGAGTTCTCTGAGCTAAAGGAGACTGGAAAAGCCTCAGAAGCAAAGCTTTTCTGACCTTTTCCTGTTCTCCTGATTTCCACCCTGGATCCTCCCCCTGAAGAGTTTCATAGAAATCAGAATTCCTCTCTCCTTAGCCAGGTCATAGAAACTTGAACTCTTCCCCAAAGTCAGCCATAAAATGTAGGAAGTTCACTCCCTGACCCTCTCCCCCTCTCTGGAAGGCCCTCATGTAACAGGTGTCCTGTCCCATACCCATAAGAAAGGAATGTCACTGTGAGGCCAGGAAGAATCCACACAGACAGACAGGCCTTGCTGGGGTCCCCCTCAGGCTGTCACCATGAGATCACATTCTTTGGTCCAGTCACATTTCTACATGGCTGGCTGTTTTTCATCAAACCTAAGAATAAAAATTCACATTTCCCGAGTCTTTGGGTCTTCATTTCTGAGGCTCCCAGAATGCATAAAACTTTGATTAAATAAATTTGCATGCTTTTCTCTAGGTAACCCGTCTTTTGTTACAGGAGTGTCTTCTGTGACCCTTATGATGGGTGAGGAAAGAGACTACACCTTTCCACCCCTACAGTATAGTTGACAAAACTAAGAAACAAACATTGGCATAGTATTAGACTTGATTCAGATTTCATCGGTTTTTTTCACTAAGACTCTTTATGTGTTTCAGGATCAAATCCAGAATACCACATTGCATTTAGCCAACATAGTATTTTAAATCACATCCTTACTGTTAATGAGGATAAGATTTACTATAGTTATAAATTCTAAAAAGAAGGCTGTCATAGCACAATGAATCAAAATCACCTGCTGACTTTTGTTTTTAATAAAAGGGTGCTGTACTTAGCAAAACCTATTTCTTAGTAAAACATGGTTGGAAAATTGTCCTTTGATTATAAAATTAACTTTTCTTGTTGACTTTCATTATAATTTCAGAATATGTTATCCTCATTGCTGAATGAACTTCAATAGACAGTGGTTCCTAACACTAAGCTTTAATTTCCCTCTTTTCACACCCTTGAGCAGTTAATGATCTATAAACATATTCTTACCTCCATTAAGATGTTGATGCAGCTTCTTTCTTTTGTAATATTTTTTTAATCTGCCCTTTTTGGAAATTAACTGTGTATGAGGTTTCCTAAGAATGCATTCACAGAGGAGTATTTTGATCTTATTTTCATGTAGAACTAATTATGCCAAATGGAATCATCTCATCACTGTAAGGTGAGCTCATGCCCTGTGATTTGTGCAAGACCCTTAGCCTCCCCACAGCTCATCCCAGCAAAGGGGAGAAAGGGGAACTCCACAAAAGTGGGATCCCAACCAAGTTCTCACAGATAATGGGGAAAAGGAGATGCAGCAGAAAATAAATAAACACATGACATGAATATAATATTCTATTTAAATACATTTTATTTCACTAAGCATAACTTCCTTTTAGTCACTCACTCTCTTTCCTTCTCTTCCTTTCCTTTTATTAACAGAAGTAAGATGTAGCAAATTAATTTAAGTGCCTGCCATTGTCCTCCCATCTCTCTCCCAAAGGATTCCCCCACATAAAACCATTTTGATTTTTTGTTTTTGGTATTATAGTCCTTATTTTGATACTTCAATGAAATACGCAAGTAAGGCATATTAAGACATATGTTACACACAACACGCACACACATTTGTCTGTTGGCTCAAATGGCAGAGTCAACCCAGATGAAAAAGTATATGTCTGTAGGCTGCAAACAAGGTTTATGTCTTTGCTGTATAACCTTGTTTGAAACCCGTCCCATGACCCCATCCCCCAGCCTTCTTTACCCTGGAAATGACAAGGATAATAATAATACATACCTAGCAAAGAGTTGATGCCAAGTAAATGGTGGCTTCAATTATTTGATTTTTCTTCTCAAGTTTCCTGTAAGGTACCCTATGCACCAGTCATGACCACAATTTTACCTTGGCTTGCTTTCCAGAGGAGAGTTTGGTTTGTTCTCAGTCCTTATTCTGTATCCCTGCCTTGGGTGTTAGTAGAGGCTGATGAGTGGGAGTGGATTTTCTAAACACAGAAAAAAGAATAAACAAAACTGTCAAGAGAAAAGAATACAATCTATTAGAGGTTTTGATCACCCTATTTGTCACAGAGAAATAACAGATGCATTAGTGCACACAGCACTTATAATTCAGAGATCATCATTATACCAAATGACAAATGATGTTACTATAATGTACCATTTGTCTTTTCTCACATAGTTAAAAAACCATAATTACTAAAAGTCATGACAACTTGCCAATTAAACAGACTCATTCACCCACAGATGAAGCATGCATCTTTGCATTTTGCAAATTAAATAGAGGTGTGTGGGGAGGATGAGAACCAAAATGTATAGTACAGTAATTTATTAGGAAGCTTGAACAGGTACACATTATAAGTAAAACAATTTCTACCTGTTTTCTAGAGCATCTGGACCACCTGAAAAAAAAATGTCCAGTTGTAAAAAAACAGTAATCTTCCTGTTTTCTTCCTAAAGACTTTGAGACTTCATAACAATCTGACTAGTACAGTTAATCTAATCTCATCTTTCTTTTACATTTATTGTGTCAGTGGACAAATGATCCAATTTAAGTAAAAAGAATGGGTCAATCTTATATTATTTGAAAAAAATTTCTAAATGTATATAAAACCACTGGGCGCACCATTTTGGAAAAAAAATAATAAAATGCATTACCTCCAGAAAAAGGGTACAGAACACTATCTATTGAGTATACTATATTAACCTAACCACAGGGCTGGAATCGGGTACTAAAAGGACTTGAGAGAAGGGCTGGTCAGGGCCGGCTAACATCCAGCCCTGACAAGAAAAGAAAAAGTGACAGTGTACTCAATACATAGTGCTTCTGGGTTGGGTGACTTTGGGACCCAAGAGAATGAGGGCAGCCCTCTTAGCAAGTAGAGCTCAACTTTGTTCACATGGCACAAGAGCTTATGGATCCTGTAATACATGTCAATTCCTAGAAGTAGAAGCTTTCATTTGCCTGCTGACAGACCATCCCTTTATTTGGAAGAAACTACCTGTTTTGTTACACAATGTAAAATAAAGAGCCATTCCGAGAGAGAGAGAGAGAGAGAATGTGTGTGATGTGTGTGTGTGTGTGTGTGTGTGTGTCTGTCTGTCTGCCTGTCTGTCTGTCTGTCTGTCTTAAGGAAAAACAGTGTAAGACTGGGCACAGTGGGTCACACCTGAATCTTAGCACTTTGGGAGGCTAAGGCGGGCAAATCACCTCAGGCCAGGAAGTTCGAGACCAGCCTAGCCAATATGGTGAAACTCTGTCTCTACTAAAATACAAAAATAGGCATAGTGGCATATGCCTGTAATACCAACTACTTGGGAGGCTGAAGCAGGAGGATCGCTTGAACCCAGGAGGCGGAGGTATCAGTGAACCGAGATAGCGTCACTGCACTCCAGTCTGGGTGACAGAGCAAGACTCTCTCAAAAATTAAAAAAAAAATGTAGTAATCCAAATGCAGGTATTTTAAGATAAATTCCGGTATACATCAACTAGGGGCCATCGTGGAGAACATGGTTAGGTGCACAGGTTGTGGGTAAAGATCTCATCCCAGGGTCCCCACATCCTATAGTGGCTGCCATAGGGCAGTTCACTTAAACTCTCTCTGCTTCCATTTTCTCCTTTTAAAATGAGCCTAAACACAGCACCCAATTCATAAGGCTATTGTGAGCATTCATAAAATGAATCTCCTGCCTATGGTAGATGCTCAGTAAGTGCTGGGTGTTTGTTGCTGGGTGAGAAGTGATATTTATTTCCTCTGTTTGTGTTTAGACAGCAAAATTCTAAAATTGGTGTCCTGTTTGTTAGAGATGGATCTGATTTGCAGAAGCCATTGCAATGAGAGAGCTAGCAGAAATGTGGCCTTGCCGTCTGTTGGAGTGTGAGATTTGCCAGCTACAATTATAAAAAGGGCTAATTAATTTTAGAACGGATTAAACCCAAAAAGCAGTCTTCATTTGCAAACAAAATTGTGTTACGGCCAGAGTTTTGATAAAGAAAAGTCCAAATACCCGAAACTCATCTTTGTATTTTGTGAAGATAGGATCATCGTCAACAGCAAAAATATCTACTTCTTTGACACTGATGAAATTGGAAATGATAATTTAAGCAGGGAGCACCAGCATATGAGACTATAGAATTTCCATTTGCACTTGCTATACTTCTCTTTACAGAGCTTTTCCCTTGGGAAAAGATGCAATGCAGACTGGCTTTGAAACTTGAACTCCTTGGCCAAAACATGCACATTTGTTTCCTTTTAATTTGTTCAAATGTATCATCAACAGAACCAGAATTCCTGTGCAGTTGGTACTGGACTAGTTAATTAATAAGTATAAATAAACAGGTGACAGAAAATAAATTTGCTGTTCAGAATATATTTTGCCATTTTTGGGCAATTAGTCAAAGAGACAGATTTCTAAACAAAAAGAAGGTGATACACGAATTAGACAAATGTATGATCCTAATCTACTGTATTTCACCAACTCTTACTTAATGCGAGAAAGAAAAATACTATGTCAACAGAACCATAGTAGTATCCCATAAGGTGGGGAGATGGGGAGAATGGAGAGTTTTGGGGTCTGGGCCCAAGTAACTTAAGGCAGATCTTTCAGTGTAAGAAATCAATTGACATTGGGCTTGGTTCATAAGGTCAAGGTTTAGGACTGGTAGCACAATTCAGTGGGGTCTTGAAGTGAGTCTGAGGAATAGAGTAGGTTGGATAGGCTGATAAGCAAACCACATTTGCCTGGACAAATCAGCTTGCAGAAATTCCCTGAAGCAGCTGGGAAGTTATTTATTGATTTATGCCTTTATCTCACACACAGAAAAAAAGAGGAATGTCCTGGAACAAATTGTGAAGTTACGTGTTTACAGTCTGCCTCAGTCCCCCATCCTAGTGAAGGTCTGTGGACACAGGGTGTCTCTTCTCTCCTGCCACCATGTCAAGTGCCCTTTCCCTTGTATCACACTCTTCTCTCTGCCCAGGGCCAGAACTCTGCTTTAACTACAGAATGCAAACTTCGTTCCTGTGCCCTATGTCTCTTGCAGGTGCACAACGCTGAAGGTGAATACTTTAAAGCTCTCGGTCTCAAAGTCCTATCTGTGAACTGGCTCTGAGCTGCTTGTCTTTCATTCCCTGGGGAATTTTTCTTTTCTCCTGAAGCCCTTTATTTTTAATATATCATATATCTTTTCCAGAGGATATGCACAGCCATGTTTGTGAATCCTTGAACCAGAAGATGGAAATGAGTAAGAATTCAACGTTCCTTAAGCTGATTAAAGGCATAGAAGACCTAAACACCTTCTTGTTCTTTCTCCGACACCATCAAGAATGTCAGATTAAGACACTTGTGACTGAAATGATTATATATGGTATCCAGGACTACTTTTTTTTTTTTTTTTTTTTTTTTTTTTTTGAGACGGAGTTTCACTTTTGTAACCAAGGCTGGAGTGCAATGGCATGATCTCGGCTCACCACAACCTCCGCCTCCTGGGTTCAGGCAATTCTCCTGCCTCAGCCTCCTGAGTAGCTGGGATTACAGGCACGCGCCACCATGCCCAGCTAAGTTTTTGTATCTTTAGTGGAGACGGGGTTTCACCATTTTGACTAGGATGGTCTTGATCTCTTGACCTCGTGATTCACCCACCTCGGCCTCCCAAAGTGCTGGGATTACAGGCTTGAGCCACCGCGCCCGGCCCCCAGGACTATATTTTACCGGCAATAAAAGCAGTACCAGGTAAAGGGTTTAAATATAATACATAGAGGATTTTTTTAATTAAGAAAATTGCTCTCATTAACTTCTTCCCATTTAAAGTTAAGGTAGGGAAAAAGGTGAGTCACATTGTGTCTGGCTGAAGCATTAGACCACAGGGCTATGCAAACACAGAGAATGAGAACCACCGGGCTAGAAAGAAACAGCTGGAAACTTAGTCTGTGAGGTTGCCTAAATAGCAACTGTACAGGATCACATTTGCATTCTGATAGGAAGTATGTTGCCATAATTTGGAGAAGATACAGGAAGTGAGAATTACTGGTTCTTTGTGAGTGCAGGTATGACAGAGAATTTATTTTTATATTGGAGGGATTCTGAGACTCCATTGTCCTCGGGGGTAGGCAGCCATCTGTTTTGCCCGTGACTACACTGGTCCTCTATTATAACTGGTATTTGCCTTATGCTTTCAATTCAGGCAGGTTAGGCCAGGTTATATCTCAGTAACAAACAGCTCCCAAATCTCTGTGACTTAGCACATCAAGCATGCCCTTTTTCTTCACACTAAACATAAGTACAGTTCAACCAGGAGCTCCAACATTAACGGGATTCCATTCCTGCATGTGCTTGTATGACGTGTTAGAAGAAAGGGCTGTTGGGAGTCATACAGTGGCTCTTACACTTCCATCTGTAAGTAACAGAGTTTACTTCCATTCCAATTTCATTTGCCAAAGTTAGTCACATGACCATACGTAATTTCAAAAGGGAAAGTTTATCTCTGCCATATGCCCATAAATAAGAGAACCAGAGCACAGTATTCACCAACAGCCTCCAAATGTTAACTTAGGTTTGAGAAATAGACATTCACACACTCAAATTGCAGCTTCAACAACAACCAGTAGGCAGCTTGAAAAGTACTGAGAGAGAAAATGGGTCCCTAGAGAAGCTCTTTCCATTATCTCTCTGACAGTTTGTATTGACGGGTTAAAGGGGCCAAAGCAGGAAAGACATTAGCTGGTCTGTCCCATCCTTGAATCAATGCCTAATCCCTCCCTGCTATGAAATGTTCTATGAATGTCTCAGGCTGCATTGTTCTCTATTCTTTCTTCGGTTATCACCAATACCTAGCACATGGTCACTCTTTGATAATGATGTGGGAAGTGAATGAATGCTTATAAATCAATATGCTGGGGGAAGCAGTTCTTCTCCTTGATGGCACTCCACAAAGTGCCTAGGCCAAGGTTGGGCACACAGTACAAAAACCAGAACTCTTTAACAGTTGGTTGACTGAAAACAATAACAAACACCAAACTGATGGATCTGAGCTGAGCTCCTCATGGTTCCCTCAAAGAATAGATGCTCTTTCTATTAAAAGCACATTGCTTACTCCTCCCACTCAGCTTTGCCACACACAGTGAGTTGGAAGACTGTTGAATATAAATGACATTTGGCTGGGTCCATGTGAGGACAGTCATTAATATTGCTAACAGGTCCATGTGTTAAACTTGGCCCAACATGGGCACCAGATGCATCCTCCCAGGCAACCTGGGGGCCCTTCTGATGACTCCTCCAGGCCAGGCACACTGCATCTGCTTGCATTCAGGCAGTCTGGCCACTTGGCTCGAGACAGAGCATCCATGGCAAGAACGAACACTCTCCCAGTGAGGGTCTACTTCATGAAAAATGAATGTAGCTGGGGAGGTGGAGGCCTGCTGGCAGATCAGGTCTACAGATGGTGTACTTCTTCTAATGACAGGGGACAGCCGATTGAAAGATCATCTAGGCCTACTTCTGCAGTCCCAGAGGAGTTAGCTAAAGTCAACAAGGATTTATGATAGTTGTGTGCCTACTTTGTAACTAGCCCTGTCCTGTGATCAGGAAAATGGGCAATCAGAGATTTAGAAGAAAGATGAAGCAAGGTGTCCTTTGACAAAGGTGGGATCATAATGTTGGACAGTGTGTCATGAAAGAAAGAAACAAATTCCTCACTGTGGTCACAGGTTAAACCTTTTTCAATAAATCTACTAAAGGATTCACAGACATTATTTCTTTCCATACTTGCAATCATCCTATAAATAGATAGTAATAGCTCCATTTTCCAGATGAGGAAACCAAGGCTCAGAGGTTACATGCTTCCCTCAAGGTCTGACACTTGATAGAGTCAAGATTTAAACCTCTGATCCTGAAGGCTTGGTTGTGAGATTGTACATTACATGTTGAGGGCTGTTGAGTTCAAATAAGTCAGGCTTAGAATGTGATGAATAATAAGAAACATTTCCACAGTGCTCACTAGGCACTTGACAATTTTCTATGCCCTTTCCATGGAATAACTTATTTAACTTATAGCAACCCCATCAGTTTGGTACCAATATACCTTCACTTTATAAATAAGGAAACATGCAAAGAGAGGTTATGTAATCAGCCCACAACTAAGAGGAGGAGTAGCGATTTGAACCCAGGTGAGCACAGTTTGTCTTCCTGCCCACTACACTGTATTAGTAGTACAGGTAATGGTCATTTCCTTCCCTCCAGCCCCCCAAATATAACCAGGCCCTTAACTGAGAGGGTTATTTATTGTTTTTTATCTGGCTTGTTTCAAAACAGAAGTTTGCAAACTCCCAGAAAACAACCTACCCTGGCATTAGTTTCCAAAACCTAGAGAAGGAGATCTTTAAAGATTAGGTGTGGCCAAAGTTGATAGATAGATAGATAGACAGACAGACAGATAGGTAGGTGATTGATATGTAGATAGAGATAGGTAGATGATAGATGATAGACAGACAGATAGATATGTCAATATATGCATACAGATTTTTTTAAACTCTTGTCTAAACTAGGAAGCAAGTGGAGGAGGGAACAGATCCCACAGGTGAAAGTATTAGTTACCGTCCTCCTGAGAAAGGTGATAGGACTTCTATTAGTGATACTATATAGTAGAAAAGCTGCACATGGGGAGGTAAGGCTCCTAGACTCATGAATAATCTCATTGCACAAGTTTAATACAGAAACAGTAATGCAGTCAACTTCAAAAAACCAGATTTAGACTATTGCATTCCTGCTGACCATTGTAGACAGGCTATAGGACCTACACCAAATGCTTTGGAATATGATGATGATTAAGGGTTCCAAAATGAATCTCAAAATGGTAAGAGTTCTCCACAGCAAAAAGATATTACATTTATTATCTACTTTGACAAATAGGGGCTTGAACTCAGATTTCATTTAACTTGGAACAAATAAAGAAATGGAAGATTTTTGGATGTGAGTAAGGCAAGACTATTTTGGTGTGTAGATACTATCTTGAAATCCTCCGCTTTTAATATTTGGTACAGTATTAGCTTGAGTATCTGGGAAATGCTTCCTTTCTCTTTTCTCTAATTCACACAGACACATACAAGGGAAGAAAAGTGTGGAGAGGAAGAAAAATAACAAAGCTAGAAAGATTTTTAGTGGCAGATGCAAAAGTGAATATTAACTGTTTTTCCAAACATTAGAATCAGATGTTTAGTTTAGCAGGAGACTGTTGTGTAGCTAATTTTTCCATTAAGATTTTCATAGAGACCTGATAACCATTTTTGCAGTGAATATTGCCGAGGTGTACTTTCATGGTTGAAGGAGAGGAAAAAGAATATGTGCATTTAAAATTTTTATGATTGCATTTTTAGTGAAAGGAGGAGGATGACTGGAGTTTCACAACTGCTCTAATACAGTTGGTTCCACTTAGAGGAGATGACATGTTGGAACCTGATGAGTGAAGATGCACAGAATGCTTCCCCAGTAATTGGAATTCAAGCAACAATGAAACTGGGCATTGTTGGATCCTTTACGGCTTTAAGAGAAAGGTCTCCTTCCTTCATTTTGAAAAAAAAAAAAAGTGTACTTATTATAGAACATCATGGCTTTATTTAACATTAAAAAGTAGAAATTAAAAATCATTTCACTTGCTGGGCGTGGTGGCTCACGCCTGTAATCCCAGCACTTTGGGAGGCCGAGGCGGGTGGATCACGAGATCAAGAGATCAAGACCATCCCCGTCAACATGGTGAAACCTGTCTCTACTAAAAATACAAAAAATTAGCTGGGCATGGTGGCGCGTGCCTGTAATTCCAGCTACTCAGGAGGCTGAGGCAGGAGAATTGCCTGGACCCAGGAGGCGGAAGTGAGCCAAGATTGCGCCATTGCACTCCAGCCTGGGTAAACAGAGTGAAACTCCATCTCAAAAAAAAAAAAAATCATTTCACTTGAGTTCATCTGCATTTGAATCAATCATATGCTTAAGTTTATGTAACTTCTAAGGCACAATTTCTTCTCCCAACTTTTGATTGCTATAAAATGGCAGGATTTTAGAGCTGAATGAGTAATTTTATGTCAAATTCTCACTTTGGAAATGAGGAAATGAAGGCCTAGATAAGTAAGATAACTTACCAACAAATGCACAGTAAATTGATGGCACAAATGGAACCAAGCTGAAAACTCCTGATTGTGCTTCTTGAATAGTCCAAGATGAGAGGTTCTGAGGAGTGGGAAAGAGACCAACAGGGGCCAGTGACCAGTTACTCTGGAGAAATATAAGAAGAACTGAATGAACTCATCGTTTTTTATGGCTGCATAGTATTCCATGGTGTATATGTACCACGTTTACTTTTCCAGTTTATCACTGATGGGCATTTGAGTTGGTTCCAGGTTTTTCCTATTGTAAATAGTGCCACAATGAACACACATGTGCATGTGTCTTTATAATAGAATGATTTATAATCCTTTGGGTTCACATCTTTTGTAGAGACATACATGGATGAATCTGGAAACCATCATTCTTAGCAAACTGACACAAGAACAGAAAACAAAACCCCACATGTTCTCACTCGTAGGCAGGTGTTGAACAATGAGAACACATGGGCACAGGGAGGGGAGCATCACACACAGGGGTATGTTGGGGGATGGGGAGCTAGGGAAGGGACAGCAGGAGGCGGGGAGTTTGAGGAGGGATAAGACTGGGAGAAGTGCCTGATGAAGGTGACAGGGGGATGGAGACAGCAAACCACCATGGCACGTGTGTACGTATGCAACAATCCTGCAAGATCTGCACATGTACCCAAGAACTTAAAGTACAATTTAAAAAAACGTCAAAAACCATAAATGCTGGCAAGGTTGTGGAGAAAACAAAAAAAAGAAGAAAACCTGAATGAGAACAACAGCTGGTAAAAGGTAGTCACTGGCTGTAGCAAACAGGTTACAGATGATCTCTATAGTCAGGACTTTTTTGGTCATAAGGGTTAGAAAACCATCTAAAACTAGCTTGAGCTAAAGGAAAAAATCACATCCTCATGCTACCAAGAAGTCTGGATTTATAAGTTATTTCAAGTATACCTGGAGACAGGTGCTCAAACGACCATCAATCCTTCCTCTCTAGCTTTGTTTCTTAGCTATCTGCATTGATCTCATTCTTTCTTACAGGTAGCATCTTCCATGCAGTGAGAAAGAGGGCCACTTTGTATTCCATATTTAGGATTTATGTTCCCCCACTTTGGCAACCTCAGCTGAAAAAGAAGGCCTGTCTTTCAAAATTCAAACATTAATTGTGAGGCAGAACATTACTTCTGCCCCACAGGTATATGTTGGTAATTAATATACATCAACCCTATACTCAAGAAGTTGCTATTCTTGGCCAGAGGTGGATAACATTTCAGCTGTATAGCTGGTGCACTACAGAGAGATTGGATGATTCATTGACCAACTAAGGATATATAATAAGATTTATCTTAAAGAGAAGAGGATATATAATTGGAAAAAACAGGCTCAACATTAAAACAATAGCTCGAGTCTTCCTTTCGTGACCAGTAAGGATACACACACTTCTTCTCAAACATTTGCTCTATCTAACAAACTATAAGTATCTATGCACAATTAAAATCATGTTCAACACTTCCCAAGGGGTTAGAGCCCAACCTCAGTTCCAGATAATACATACTGATTTGATGTCATGGAATGACATGTTATGACATGATTCATGACATATCATGAATTATAAAAGAATTCATAATACAAAATGAATCATGAAAGGATTCATGCCAAGAAATGAGTTTTGAATCAATAATCTTAAACACTTTCACTTACAAAGCAGAGAAAAGGAAATATTATGGGGAGATCCTTGATCTATAGTACATGCTGAATACTCCTGGACAAGAAGAATCCTATCTCTCTGCACGAGCTGGGGAATAAGAACCTTGGTCAGTCAATCTTGCTGTCCTACTTTCTATTCTCTGACATCGTTTTCTCCATGGTCGTGTCAGGCAGAAACACAGAAACAAGTTACATTCTAGACGTTTTATCACTTTACAAGTCCATTTCCTGTAGCGACAATGATAGAAATCTTAGAGTTGCCTTAGAAGTTGAGAAAGTCTTTCCCTCTAAATCATGTTTCTCTGACAATACAACTACTTTTAAAACCTCAGTCAACTTCAAGGATATTATATTCCTAGGGACTCCCAGTTATAAAAACTGTGACATTTTTAAAGATAAGATCCATGCATGTGGATCCCAACCTGGTAAATTGTTTTCTGTAGAAATAGACCTTAATGCTAGGCTGTAATGGATGTCATGGGATACCTCCCAGAACCCCATCCAGTTCTAAAATACTCATTTCCCACTTCTGGGAGGTTTAGCAGCCAATAGCTTTCAGCTGAATTCTTTTTTGGAACTTGACTTCATCTGAACAGAACTGACTCTCACAATTTTTGCCCCTTCCCAGGGTTTAGAAGCACATTTGAGGACTGGTATATATATACATGGGTATAAATGCCTGGCCCCCTGTCCAACTTTAAATAATTCTAAAAGACCAACCCAGCTGCATAATTTCCTATAGAATTGACCGATGTCAATATTGCTATAGCATTACTCTGACCAATCTTGCTGCCTTTATTCCTCCACAGGTGTGGATTCTGAAAGCATTCCTACAATAAACCTTCTGCTTGTAAATTCCCATATCAATGTGTGCTTCCCGGGGAAACCAACCTATGACAAGCAGCACCAGGAGTCTAAGAAACAAAACTCTAAAATGAGAATTTTTGAGCTTAGTTAGATAGCTCACCAGCTGGCAGCCAATGAGGACCCCAAAACTGGTGACTGGTGGAGCATGGACAGTCCTTGGTATTTAACAGCAGAGTAATTGTTAAACATTCCCCAGTAATTACCCAAAATGGCTAACCAAGAAAGGGGAAAGCATTGACATGTGCAATGTAAAAGATGACTGAGAAATATTTGAGAATTAGTAATTATGAGGACTATGAAACTGGATGAATGTTGCTGTGAACACTGAACACTTTGAAGATGACAATGAATGGATGAAAGTGATTCATGTCTAAACAAAGACTAAGGCCAGAGGGTCTTCTTAGAAACATAGAGACTCACCCCCTGCAATGGGAGAGAAGTAAAAGCTGAGGCTGGAGCCCAAGGTTGAATTATAACAGTAACAGAGCTCAAAAGAAAGTTGGAGGTTAAGAGTTCTGCTATGACAAAGTCAGGCTTCTACTAGAAATGGGTGGACTTTGGAAAAACTAAAAGCTCTCAAATTTTAGTAAGGCCTTCTCTCAGTCAGGGTTCCACCAGAGAAGCAGACCTGTAGGATATACAGACATACATCAGAGAGAGAGAGAGAGAGAGAGAGAGAGAGAGAGAGAGAGAGAGTGTGTGTGTGTATTCATACAGAGACACATGCACATGCATATATGTATACATGTATGTGTTAATATACATATGATTTGTTACAAGGAATTGGCTTATGCAACTGTGGGGGCTGGCTAAGGAAGTCTGAAATCCATAGTACAGGCCATCAGGAAGAGGAGGCTGGAAATTCTTTGACAGGAACTAAAGCTGCTGTCCCCATGTAAAATTTATTCTTCCTCAGGGAAATCTTATTTCTGCTGTTAAGGTCTTATAAGTGATTGCAATCAGGCCCACCCTCCCAGATTATTTTTTGCAATTTTCTTTACTTAAAGTCAACAGATTGCAGCTATTAATTGCATCTACAAAATATATTCATAACAACATCTAGATTAGGCTTTGGTTGCATAACTGAGAACTAGAGCTTGGCAGAGTGAACACATAAAGCTGACCCTTCCAGGCCTAGAGCAGGAAAGGGCTTTGCAGCAGCTCCAAGCTATAGTTCCTCACATTCATGACCTCTAGCTTCAGTGGAGGAAAAAAGGCACCACTTTCTTGGGCCTCTGCTTAAGGTCTCATAGAGCTATAATCAAGGAGTTGTCCACTGGAGGGAAAGATGCCATGTGGAGTTTATGAATAGACTCGATAGGAGAATCACATCATAGATGAAACCAAGGAGTGGAAGTAAGAGAGGCAACATTTACCATCATTCTAAATTTCCCACTTGGTAAACCTGGGCCTCCCATTTCCAAACTTGGTTTAGGCATTTTCATTCCCAAAATTCCCAGATGGAAAGCAATTCTTTTTTTTTTAGAAAGAAAAAAAAAGGAGTGAAGGAGAGGAAGAAAGAGGAAGAAAAAGAGGGAGAGAGAACGGAAATGTATCTTTATTCTAAAAATGGACATTAATAATGGCCAATCAATATTTTGTGTATTTAAGGTGGAGAATGTATATTTTGTGTATTTAAAGTGGAGAGCTCTATAAATATTTATTGAGTTTACTTGTTCCGGATCTGAGTTCAAGTCCTGGATATCCTTATTAATTTTCTGTCTCGTTGAGTCTAAATCTCTTTATGAGTCTTATGCATCTGGGTGTTAGAATCGTTAGCTCTTATTGTTGCATTGATCCTTTTACCACTATATCTTTGTTGCTTTGAAATCTATTTTATCAGATGCAAGAATTGCAACTCCTGCTTTTTATTTATTTATTTATTTTTGCTCTCCATTTGGTTGGTAAATCTTTCTCCATCCCTTTGTTTTGAGTCTTTGTGTATCTTTGGATGTGAAATGGGTCTGGATGTAGCATACCGTTAGGTTTTGGCTGTATCTTTTGATTGGGGGATTTAGTCGGCTTAAATTTAGGGTTACTGCCATTTGATGTTAACTGGCTGTTTTATCCATTCACTGATGTAAATTCTTCTTTATGTTCATGCTCTTTACTTTTTGGTATATTTTTAGAAAGGCTAATATTGGTTTTTCCTTTCTATGTATAATGCTTCTTTCAGAAGCTCTTGTAAAGCTGGCCTGGTGGTAATAAAATCTCTGAGTACTTGCTTTTTCATAAAATATTTTATTTTTCCTTCAATTGTGAAGCTTAATTTGGCAGGATATGAAATTCTGGGCTGAAAGTTCTATTCTTTAAGGATGTTGAATATCGGCCCCCACTCTCTTCTGGCTTGTAGGGTTTCTGGTGAGAGATCTGCTGTAAGTCTAATAGGCTTCCCTTTGTGGGTAACCTGACCTTTCTCTCTGGCTGCCCTTAGTATTTTCTCCTTGGTAGATGGAAAGCAATTCTACCTGAAACGGCTGAGTCCTAGTAAACCAAAGTGACAGCAGCTGCTTGGTCACTTCTGACTCTTCTCTTCTTGCCAAAAGACCAGCAGACGAAGGAATCAATGTCCTGGCAGGACAGATAATTCTGATCATCAGAAGGTTGTTCTTATATCACAAAGATAGGAAGAATGTGTGTATTCCTCAGATGATCCAATGGGTGTCTTTTGGTGCACCCTCATTCTTCAATGACTTTCAAAATTGTCCTAAATTGCACTAAGAAGCAAATTGTTTATACTCTGCCTCAATCAATAATTAGAAATTAGATTCTGTGAAGTGAGCAGGACTGCTTTGGCCAACATGGCTTTTTCAGCTAATGGCAAGTTTCTGAGAGGGGTCCAGTGGAACTTGTTGGCCATCAAGACTTGCAAAACCTGGAAAAATAAGTGTGGTCCCTGAAGTTATAATTAACTTGTTTTTAAATTACTGTCAAAAATTGTATTATTTTATGATCTAATCTTTTAGTCACTTTTTGTCACAAACACTGTCTCCCATTCTATTCATTACATTATTTTTACTTAAATCTGGAAGGCTCATGACTGCTTCAAAAAGATAGAGTAAGACAGAAGTGAAGCTATGTGTCTTCCATGGCTGAGTCAGAACAGGCCATACAGCTATTGATCCTCATGGGCAATCACTCTGGGGAAAGCTGGTTGCTGGGTAAGAAGTCCAGCTACTTTGAGACCACTTTGCTAGAGATGTCACATTTGACAGAAATAGCTGAGTTCTCAGCTGATAGCCAGAAAAACCACCAGCCATGCCCATGCAACATCTTCAACATACAGCCTAGCCGAATTTTCTGATAATTATTTCTACCTGATGTCTAAATGCAGCTGCCTAGAAGGACCAAGTAAGAACCATCCTGCTAGGGCCTTCCTGAATTCCTAATCCACAAAATTTTAAGAAAAAAAAAAAATGATTGTTGTGCACAACTCAGTTTTGTGGATAAGCTGGAAGGGTCCTAAGGAGACTCTTAGCAAGAACATGATGGGACTCAAGGAGGTTATTGGAGAAGGACTAAGGGAAGATGATATTGAAAGCTGAGGAGTATCTTGATCCTGACACTGCCATGCTGGAGGTTCTGGGAGGCATTCTGAGTAACATTCTTCACTGAGTTATCAGACAACTGCCAGCATCAACTCCCAAATATGTCTGTGAGCCTTCGTAATGCCCAAGAATGCTGTGTAATATAATTTCTGTATAGGAAAGCTTTTGAATTTGAACTTTTCTTTTGATAATCACCCATTTTTCTATTTAGATTTGTTCAGTTTTCATGTTGGAAAGTCAACATCTTTAAAAATGATAGGTTTTAAAATTATTCAAATATTTTATTTTTCTTGTTGCATTGATTAGAACAGCAAAACTAATGTTAAATACAAGTGGGCAGAGCAGATATTCTTGTTTTCTCCTAAATTAATGGCTTAATACCCTTCTTTAAGTTATTAAATAAGCTTTATTAACAATAAAATAACAGCTATTATTGATTACTGTTGGGTGCTATGTGCATAATATTGGTATGTCATAGTTCTTAAGAGCACAGATTCAAAAGCCAGATTTATTGGATTCTAATTCCATCTCTGCTCTTCCTGATGTAGGGCAAGTCATTTTACTAGTCTTTGCTTTAGTTTCCTCATCTGTAAAGTGGAGATAACGATGTTCTATTTACCTCATTGGGTTGTTGTGGGGATTAAATGAATGGGTAAAATTAGCATCACTTAGTGCAATGCCTGTTCCTTAGTAAGTGCTGTGTAGGTGTCTGTTATTATTAACCTTTATCAAGTGTCTGCTATGTCCAGATTCTGCGCTAAGAGCTTCAATTTACTGCCATATACAAGGTTTACAACCTTTCTATGAAATATATACTATTTTCTTAATATTTTGGAGGAGAAATCTGTAGCTCCAAAGAATTGTATAACTTGCCTCGTTGCTTAACTGTAAATGACAGAGCAAGGTTTTGAACTCAAGGCCATCTAACTTTCAAGTTTGTATTTTCCCCCAATGATACGATATGTTTCTAGTTCCATGGCAAGTACTTTGCAAAAGCAAAGAGAAATATTATACATAGTTCCTTCCCTTATGGGTCTTAAAACTCCAGGAGTCAGTTAGGGCTGCCAGCAAAGCACTCAGTCTGCTGGATCACTGGAGAGGAGGAGAGATAGGAGCAGCCGTGAGGAACTTGGCTCCATTCTAAGTTCTAAATTTCGAATGTCAAGGAAAGCAGCTGCCCTGGATTTCCCTGAAGAGCACTGAGCTGTCAGATGCTGAGATTCCATCAGACAAAGAGCCCAGGTAATCTCCCTACAGGGATATGATATTTGACCTCACTTTGCTTTTATTCTAAAGTCATAATGAAAGGTTGAGATGAGGATAGCCAAAAAAAAAATGTCTGGCATGGAAGGTTGGTTCCCCTGAATAAATTGCAATGATTAGGAAATGAACATATTTGGAGATCTTTGAAACAACTTTTCCATTTTAATAGTACTTTATTGCAAACTGGCTGTCTTCAACCTTGACCTTCCTTATGACATTCAATTCCACATTTTCAACTGTTTCCTGGATGGCCCTATAGATAAGAACAATAAAATCCTCTGAATTAAAATAATCCAAGTAAAAGTAAAGTTATCATCCAAGTTTATCTTCCCACCTACACTTTGTTGTCATTGATATTGTCATTAATCTTACTATGCATACTTGACACTTAGAAATTATGCTTGACCCTCTGATCCTCTCCTTTTCAAGATAATCACTAGGTTCTACTGAATTTTTCTCATTTCTGTCTCTCTTTTCTCTCTCTCTCTCTCTCTCTCTTTCTGCCTTGAGTACAACTGGCTCTCTAGTTTACACGTACATAGGCACAAAATCCAATCACTATTTTCTAATGAAAACTCCCCCTTTCATTTCAAGTCCCTTCTACCCAGTATGCTAAATCATTCAAAAAATCCCCTTGAATAGGGAAAGAGAAAATTAGTAACTTTACGGTAGAGAAAATTAGTAACTCTATAGTAGAGAACTTGGCACACACTATCTTAACCATGTGCTGAAAGTTACCATCACCAGATACGCCATGTGAATATCATGACCCCATCAGGTAAGGGCCCTGGAGTTCAACCCCAGTGTAATCATGAGGAAACAACATTAGACTCACCCAGGTTGGGGGACATTCTAGTGGACATTTAGTCAGCACACCTTAAGACTGTTAAGGTCATTTTTTAAAAAAAGGAAATAGTGGGAAACAGTAACAGATCAGAGGAAAGTGGGAGTTATGATAATTAAATGCAATGTGGTACCCTGGGTTGATCCTGGAGTAGAGAGAAGGCATTAATGGGAAAGCAAGAGATATGCAAATGGCTGCAGTTTAGTTAGTAGCAATGTACCAGTGTTCTTTTTTTTTTTTTTTTTTTTTTTTTCGAGACAGAGTCTCGCTCTTATTGCCCAGGCTGGGTGCAAATGGCACGATCTTGGCTCACTGCAACCTCTCCCTCCTGGGTTCAAGCAATTCTCCTGCATCAGCCTCCCAAGTAGCTAGAATTACAGGCATGCACCCCTATGCCTGGCTCATTTTGTATTTTGTTTTTTAGTAGAGATGGGGTCTCTCCATATTGGTCAGGCTGTTCTTGAACCCCCAAACTCAGGTTATCTGCCCACCTCAGCCTCCCAAAGTGCTGGGATTACAAGCGTGAGCCACCGCGCCCAACCTCATTTCTTCGTTTTGACAAGGTACCATGTAATATAAGATGATAACGAGGAAAACCAGAAAAAGGGTATATAGAAAGTCGCTGTTACTTTTTTGTAAATCTAAAATTATTCCGAAATAAAAAGTTTGTTTAAAAAATGCTCTTTGTGCAAAAACTTTCATTAGAGCCCCACTGTTCATCAAGTCCAGGTGTACAATCCTGCTGTCCTTGGCTTACTACTGCCTTCTTCAGTCATCTCTGTAGGCTGAACGATGCTAGTTCCATAGATATTCATACGCTTATCTCCAGAAACTGTTAATACATTACCTATCATGTTTCTATTAAGGTTACTGGCCTCGAGATTGGGAATTCACTTCAATCATTTGGGTAATCCCAGTCTAATCATATGAGCCCCTTAAAAGCAGAAAACATTTTTGTCTAGAAGCAGAAGAGATGTGGCAAGAGGGGAAGTAAGAGAGATTCCAAGCATGAGAAGGATTTGGTGTGCTGCTGCTGCCTCTGAAATGCAGGATTCCCCAAGCAAGGACCAGAGAGAGGCCACAAAGCTGAGCACTGTCCCCAGCTGACAGCCAGCAAGGAGAAGAGGAGCTCAGTCCTACAGCTGCAAGGAAATGGTTTCTGCTGATAACCTGGCTGAGCTTAGAAAGCTATTTCCTCCCAGAACCACTCCATAACAGCCCGCACCAACCAATATCTTAACTTTGGCATTGTGACACCCAGAGAAGAGGAATCAGCCAAGCCAACCTGGACTTCTGACCTGAAGACCATGAGATAATAAATGGGTTTTGTTTTAAGTTGCTAAAGTGGTAGTAATTTGTTATAGCAGCAATAGAAAGTTAATTCATCCATATATATTTTTCTTTCTAGTCCAGTGCAGGCTTTTTCATCTTGTTTTGTTACTGCTTCTGCCATTTACTTGGTATGTGGGCGAAGTTGCCTTTTATTGTTTTTCTCAACATGAATACATCATTTTCCCAACTAGGTTATAATCCCTTTGAGGACTGTGGTCTTGCCTTATTCATGACAATTCATACGTGTGTGTGTGTGTGTGTGTGTGTGTGTGTGTGTGTGTGTGTGTGTGTATTTTCAGCCGCTTACTGTTGCATTTGAAACTTCCTGATCCTGCCTGTCTACATCTATCTTTCAGGCTTTTCACTCATCAGTCTCTGACACCTACTCTAGATTTCAATCTATACTTGGTAAATATTAGTTGTATGTAAAACACCAGTGTCCTAAGCATAGTTGTTCAATAACATTGTGATGACTATAGTGGTAAAGAAGTAGAATGAAGAGAGAGAAAATAGTGTCAGATTCTGAGATAAGAGAGTAAGCAAAAATGAGTCACGATGGATATTCCTCAAAAATAGTAATTTTCAAGTTGGTCAATTGCCCCAGGACATATTTGGCAATGCGTGGAGACATTTTTTATTTTCATGGTCGGGGAGGGAAATTTAAACTGACAACCAGTGAGTAGAAGCTGGAGATGCTGCTTAACATCATATGACTCAGAGGATAGCCCCTACCACACAGAATATCCAACCCAAAACATCAACAGTGTCCAGGTAGGAAACCCTATTCTAAAACCATACTGCCCAGCTATGCATAAGGGGTAAGGTTCCTGCCGTACTTTGGAATATAAGCTAGCACTGGAACAACTGAATAATCCAGAGGCTCAGTCCTGAGGAAGGCTGTAATTACACATGAACGATAACATTTATTCTACACTTCAGTGAATGTCTCTGCCATGTCTAGATATGTTTATCGTGAATGCCTAAAATTAAAATATTTTCTTGAACTATAAGTTAGCATTAGTATCTCTCTGCAAGCCAGCTAAACCCAAAGATAAGGTTATGTTGACAGATGCTAAAGGAAAAACATGTTCTCAGCACATTATCTAATTAACAGCCAAGCCTGCCATACACTTAGCACTGCTATGTGCTGTCTCCACTCTTTTGAGGACAGCTTTCATTTTCACAAATGCTCACATTCAGCCCTGATATTATTTATCTTGTCAAGTTATGAAAAATTGTTGAAAAGTCATTTTGCACGTCTTTGGGCATTTGAGCCTGAGAGAGAACACTGAAACCCAGTGAAGGGTCCATTGGACACACACCACTTCACCAGAGGAAAGGAAGAGTTTGCCAAAGACTGTTTTTCTCTCAAAATTTTCAAATAAATAATTTCTCCTAAACCTTTCCAGACTCCAGTGTATCACTTTTCAAGCTGCTTGAAAGCTAAGACATCTAAACAAGAGAAATTTAGTTAAGGAAAAAAATGTAGCTTTCAAGATCGGAAGCTGGGGAACTACTTTCACATGAGAAGTTCGATTTAATCTGAAAGGAAGACAAATCTATCAGTGTCCATTCAACTTGTTCCAAAACCTGAGGGACATTCAGTTTCCTCCTAGTGGAATCTACGCATTAGATGTTATTTGGGTCTTTCTGTACCTGAAACACTTACTTTAAGGTGTACCATGTAATTGAATTTGGCTTTTATTTTTTTTTTTTTTTAGTCTGTGTATGTCTGAATTTTTCAAATGCTTCTTAGACGTTTGGCTACAGGTAAAATTTCTCTAAAATGAGTAGATGATTTATGTCCTCATGTAACGACACTCAGTAAAACCAAGGAACCAGGCCAGTGTTCTCAAGTGGACTGTTAGGAGTTTATCTGCTTCTGATTCAGTGGCTCTTTCCTTATTATGGGCTGCTGGAGACTGCTCTAGTGGAGTCCCTCATCAATGCCCATCCTTGTTTGGGGGATAATAGTCTGACAGAAACACATTTCAGGGAGAAATAATTTTATCGGCATTTTACACAAAGACCAACTTTAATAGCCATGCCTGAGTCTAACAATTTCTATTAAACATATCAGACTATGTAAGATCATAACTCGGACCGTTCGCGTTGATGAAGGAATCTAGCAAACCTCAGACAAGCACAGACACTTGACGGTCTCTTACTCCACTGAAAGAAAGTAACTTCCTTTTGTCAAACACTTGCACTTACTGGGTACTGCACACTGATGGACACTTTTAACTCCATTCTGCAGGCAAAGAAACTGAGGTTCAAAGAGTTTTAGTAAGCTCACCAAGGTGGTAGAGAGAGGAGTTAGAATTTGAACTGGAATGTGCCACGCTCCAAAGCCCTTGGTTTATTTCCTCCAATACATGGACTGATGAACCCTGGAGTGCCAACGTCAGCACTCACACCAGCAACAGCACCAGGTGTCAAGAGAGGTGGAGAAGATAGGCCTTGATCTATAAGTCCAAGCATCCAAGAGTATAAAGTGATTTTTTGTTTGTTTGTCTCTTTATCGCTCTGGGGACTATTTCCTCAGTGAAGAATAGAAATGCACCATGAGTTAGCAACCCCTGAGTCAGCCAGGCCTGCATCAAGCACTGGCCCTTTCCCCAGCTGTGTCCACGGTGACCTTGAGCAGGTGATCTAACCTCCCCAAACCTCACTGTCTTCATTTCCCAAATAATGACAATAATAATAACTCTGTTCATGCACATTGTTTGAAAGCGTCAAATCAAATACTGCCCTGAGTGATCCTTACACATGTCAAGAAGTATGGAAGGTGTTCTTAACCACGCCCCCTCCCTATCTGTATAGTAAGTAAAGACTGAAAACTTAGCTAGAGCCTTATGAGGTTAGAAACCCAGAGGAATCAGCAACTGTGGCTGGCAAAGCCTTCATAAGAAGCCCCAGAAAACGCAAATCTCAATAGAGAATCATATTTTAACTCTATGCTTCCTTTATCCTTTCAGGAATTAGCATGAGTTTAAAACACAGATGCAAAATCAAGACAAACAAAATTCACTATGACTTGAGCATACGCAGAGTGTCAGCAAGGGAGCCAGCATGGGAGGAGACATCCTCCTATTTTGTGAGACAGCTGTGGCTCACCTTTCCCTCTATTAAAAGCCAGATCCTGTGGCTTTTCTACAGGATTACTAGAACCTCAATGAGCCGGTGATAGATCTGACTTTTAGAATACTTTAGCAGGCCCCATGCCTCAGACACACCGTGCTCATCTCCCTTCTCCGCTGACATGTTTATTTCAGGTGGCAGCCAAGTGCATGGAGAGTCTGGCTAAGAATATCCGGAATCTGCCTCCTCCACTCTCCTTCCCACGAGTTTTTCCGGAGATCCAGAAAGTTTGTCAGAACAGTTCCTTGTTTTCTGGCCAGCAAATTATGCCAAGCCCTCTGAATAAAAGGGTTCACACTGTGGTCAGCAGCCTCTAAGAAGGCCCCAGGAAGCCTCACCTCCTGGAACTTACATCCTTGGGCCCTCCCTTTCTTTGGGTTTGAGCTGGACTTGCTGACTTGCCTCTAATTCATAACACATGACAGAAATTATAAGGTGTCATTGCTGAGATAAGGTTTAGGTTACAAAGACTGTGGCTTTGTACAGTTATCATTCTTATTATATATATGAAGCACTGAAATGCTAAATAACTCACTCAAAGTGAAGAAGTTAGTGGAGTCAGTCTCTAAACCCAGAAGTCTGGCCTCTTTGCTGTTGTATTATACCTGCTTCAGACACAGGCACACTAGAACTGATGATGGAGACATGCTCGTTGGTATTTAGAGTCGTTTTCTGGGTTTGGGGAAGCACTTAGGAGCACGCCCCCACTCTTTCCCTCTTACTCGTTTTGATAATGGCCAACCACCATGTGTGAGCCACCCTTAGAGAAGTCCTCATGGTAAGGAACTGAGCAAGGCCTTTGGTCAACAGCCATTGAGGGACAGAGGCCCCCATCCAGCAGCACATGAGGACCCAAATGCCTTCCACAAACCCTTGAGTCCAATAGCACATGAGGACCTGAACGCCTCTCACAATACCTTGAGTGATCTTGGAGGCAGATTCTCGCCAAGTCCAGCTCTTGCATGAGACCGCAGTGCCCACCAGTACGGTGATTGTCACCTTGTGAGAGACCCTGGCTCAGACACCCTGTGATCAGCTGTGCCCAGATTTCTGACCCACAGAAACTGTAAGATGGCAAATGCTTATTATTTTAAGCTCTTGAGTTTTGGGGCAATCTGTTACACAGCAATAGAAGACTAACACACTATCCTTAGCAAATATTCCCAAGTGTCTAACTAGACAAAAGAACCTCCTTCAAGTAAGTGCTTCCCCAACCCCAGAAAACGACTCTGAGTACCAATGAGCATATCTCCATCACCAGTTCTAGTATGCCTATTTTCTGAGGCAGGTATAATACAACAGCAAAGAGGCCAGACTTCTGGGTTTAAAGACTGACTCCACTAATTTCTTCACTTTAAGTGAGTTATTTAGCATTTCTGTGCTTCATATATATAATAGGAATGATAATTGTGCCCATGACATAGAATTATGTTATATTATATTAGTTTATGTTAGTATTCTCAACATGTAGCACAGTTTCCATTATATAATAAAGGTAAAATGCATTTTCTCTTGAGTAAATAGGTACGACTTAATTTTTTTCTCCATCTAACTACACTGCAATCTATTTGAGGCCATGGACTACTCCTGATGTTGTTATTTATTTCATCATATCCCAACATGCTATGCACAGAAAGGTAGCTCAAGAAATATTTTTGACTACTTTGATACAGAATAATATTGATCCATTAAAAGTTAATCGGTTGCATATTTTTATTTGAACTTTTTGCTGTGGAGACATAAATAATTCATCCTTCCTCACTCTATTATCCAGGTGAATTTTTGGTAGTCTGTAGATTTTATAAAGTGTCTAGTTTTCTACTTCAATTTCCTTCAAACAACACGAATTAAAAGTGTTCTTTATTTTTTTCTTGCAATGAAATCAATCAAGATCCACATGTACTTAGTTTATAGCTAAGACTTTGAGTATTGACAGTGAACATGAAAACTCTTCAGATGAGAGAATTTATAAGAGCTGAAGTTCTGATATTTCTCTGTAAGAAACATCATTAGGGAAGCCAGTAATTCATCAGCAGAGAATCCCCAGGGAAGCAGAGCAAAGATGGCTTCGTGCACCATGATTTTCACTTCCAAATTTCAAACAGCGCTGTCCCAAATCTTGCCTGCTGCTTCAGGTACTCACTGCACTGATTGGTAATCACTGATCTACTTAGCTGTATGTTTCCTCATACAGCTGGCACCCAGACTAGTAGCATATCATTACTTGAGAATTCACTAAAAATGAAAATAATTGAGTTCTGCCACAGACATAACAACTCAGGAGCTTAGGCCAGCACTTTATGTTTCAACAAGATTTCCAGTTGATTCTCATACAGCCCAAAGTTTAGAAACCACCACATTCCTATAGAGCATGAATTATTTGAGGGCAGTGCCCATGGGTTATTTAAACTGATATTTCTAGTGTCCAGAGCTTGACCTAAAGTAAAATTTCCAAATATATTTGTGAAAGAGTGAAGAGGGCCAAAGGTTTTTGCTTTTGAACCTTTGAACTTCTGTATGTCTCCTTTGACTCATCTAGGAAGATGGGATTATTAGCTGTCACGATTATTTCCTGTACAAAAAGCAATGTCCAGGAAAGAAATGTGACTGCAAAAGCCATGCTACTCACCCTTTAAGTCCCGCTTCAAGTCATACCTACTTTGTAGATCTTTCTTTGTTTTTTGTTTTTTTGTTTTTTTGTTTTTTTGTTTTTTTTTGAGACAGAGTTTCGCTTTTGTTGCCCAGGCTGGAGTGCAATGGCGCTATCTAGGCTCACCGCAACCACCGCCTTCTGGGTTCAAGCCATACTCCTGCTTCAGCCTCCCAAGTAGCTGGGATTACAGGCATCCACCACCGTGCCCAGATAATTTTCGTATTTTTAGTAGAGATGGGATTTCACCATGCTGGCCAGGCTGGCTTTGAGCTCCTGACTTTGTGATCCACCTGCCTCGGCCTCTCAAAGTGCTTTGCAGATCTTTCTAACTGTACCAGGCAAGCTTAAGCCCCTTGTCCTGTGATCCTCTTGTCTGCATCCATTCCTTATTATTTAAGTGACCATATCGTAACTGAATATTGACCATCGTTACTCATTTTTATACTTTTAATACCTAGCACAGTTTTTAGAAAAATGTTAATGCAGAACAAATCTTTCCTTGTTAATCAGCATTTGTGGCATGCCTATCTTTATGTTGACTTAAATCAGTGTTGAAATTATTAGCAAAGCTATTCGTGTCAGACTTAGACCTGAGGGTGAGCCAGGTCTTGGCAATTTTAAACCTTACATTATTTTCAAACAGATCGGGATGGAGTCCAGGAGCCAGGTTTTCTTGGGTACCTTCCTTCTCTCTTAATATAATTGTTTGTTCTCTCTCTGCTGTCTCTTGACCAGGGATATGTCTTCAATGCTATTTCTTTTGAGATCTTGCTCAAACCTGTCATCAGAGATGCTAGCTGTCAACGATTGCAAAAGTTGGTAAGTTTTAGCTTTTTCTGATATGTTGGCCTTAGAAAGTCAAAATTTTAATACTAAAAGACCTTCAAAAGAGACATGAATGAAATCACCTTTCCTTTCTTTCATTAGCAAAGACTTATTTAGCATCAAATGCTAGGGATTATCTTAAGTGCTAGGGATATCTTACTGAATAAACAATGACACCTGCCCTTAAAGAGCTAAAATTCACTGCAGTATGTGAGGGGGAGATGCTGAAGGGGACAATAAACACAAATACAGAAACAAGGATGTAAAATGTCATATTAGAGGGTAGTGTGTGCTATGGGAAAAATAGAGCAAAGAGAATGGGGCAATGATGTTGAAATGATGGATAGTAAGTGGATTTACAGGTCAAACCTGGGGATTGTGCCCAGAAGACTCTCAACATCCATTATTTTACCTTTTCCATGTTCACTTCTTTTATTATTCTATCAAGTCTCAAGACTTCAAATGTAATTTACTTGCAAATGACTCCACAATTTTATACTTCCAGTTTAGAGCTCCTCCACGTACTACTGATGTATATATCCAACTGCCTCTTTGGCATCTCTATTTGGATATGCACTAGGTTTCTGCAATTCTATTTGTCAAGAGGATCTTCTATTCCAATACCACCCCCCACCCACTCCTCATATAGACAAACTATGTTGTCCCACAGTTTTTCCATCTCCGTTAATGAGAACTCCAACCTTTAAGTTGCTCAAGCCAAAACCCTTGGAGTCTTCCTTAACTACCCCTTCTTGTAATAATTTCTTATCTAATCAGACAACAAATGCTGTCATCTCTACCTTCAGAAATTCACCCAGCATCAAATCCTCATCACCACCCTATGGTCCGGGCACCCATCCATTCTTGGATTATCTTGGATAATGTCTGCATGATCACAACTGTCTCTTGAGATTAATTTATTTTTATTCACAACACAGTCTGCTCATAATATAGCAATAAAAGTGAGCCAGTTACTTCCCCATCAGGCCATTCCCTGCCCCTGATGCAGCCTCTCCATTGTGAGTTCCCCTTCCTCCTACTCTCAAAAACCAAATGCTTCACTCCAGCCTATGATCTCCAGTCTGGTTCCAATGGTCTCCAAGGCTCCATCCCTTTCCACTTTCCACCTCACTCGTCTGATTACTGGTGGAAGATATCCAGGTTACCAGAGGTAAATCCACATGAGTGGGCAGCAACCTCAAGGAGGAACCTCCTCAGAAGGAAGAATTCAACTGAGGATCATAAGGCAGAAAGGGAGACTGATTATATCCAAGATAATCCAAGGAGTGGAAATTTGTTTAAAAAGGCTTTAGAACAGGAAAGAAAGAAAAGTTCACTCGGAAGGGACTCAAGCAGGCATCTGAAGGTCAAGTGTAATGTTGAACCTTTGATTCTAGGACTTTAAGGGCTGGCCCCTTTCTCATGATTCTCCCCAAGGTGGGTTGCCTGCATGTGCAGTGCCCTCCTTACCCTTGGGAGATGAGTGCCTTTGGAAAGTTGCATGTGTGCCCATCTGAGGCTTTCTTCCCTTTTTCAGTGGAGTGATCCCAGAATGTCGTACTTGGCCATTTTGTCTCTTAATGCACGTGTCCGGGAGGTTGTATCTCCCTGACATCTGCATTCAATTAACACTTTAATGCAACAGGTGTAGACCATCAAGATATGGCCCCTCCCTGGCTCTGTTGCCAATTTAAACCTTTTAGTCTAAATTATTTACTGCTGGGCCTCAGTGCCTACAAGAGCACCTGGGTACTCCCTTCAGCTCTGCTGCTCCAATTAATGTGATAATTGCCAAAACATCACCAGACATTCCTTGTGAGTAGGGGAAGAGTCCTATCCTGTCCACTCATGCCTAACTACCGGTAACCCATCTTTCTTTCAACACTAGTTTCTTCTTTGTAGTCTTTCAACATTCCAGGCACAACTCACCCTCTACCTCAAGGTTTTTACATGCACTATCCCCTCTACCAGGTATATTTCCCCCCCAGAAACTCAAATGTCTCATTTCCTCATCTATTCCTGGCCTTCCCTTTCATGTTGCCCTTATTAAACATTATGAGACCTCCTCTGATCACCTTAAAGAATTGTAACTTTCACTTCCAAACACCCTCTTCCTTAATTTTCTCCATATTACTTATTGTCATCTGACATATGGCACATTAACTTATTTATTGCTTATCACACCATTTCCAGAATGTAAGCTACCTGAGGGCAGCCCTTTTGTCTAAATTATTTACTGCTGGGCCTCAGTGCCTACAAGAGCACCTGGGTACTCCCTTCACCTCTGTTGCGTCAATCATTCATCCTGGAACCCATACTGCATTAGGAAGTGAAAAGCATATACTTACTATTATTTAATCTCCATGACTACCCTGTGAAGTAGGTCCATGTTATCCCTGGGAAAGAGGCTTAGAGAAGTAGAGTGACTTGTCCAAATTCACATATCTTCTACGAGTTAGACCTAAAATTTGGATTAATACTCCAAATCTTATATTATTTTCACTGTGGGATGTGGCCTTATAATCACCATGTTTTCTACTTTCTGAACTTGGTGCCTTGATGACCTCAGAGAAAGTGTCCCACCCATGGCTAACCTGGAGAAAGCAAACAGCTCACCTGGAAGTGTGCCTTTCATATGCAAACCAAGGACCTCATTTGTTGAGCTTTTACATTCTAGGTCATTATCCCCCTGAAGTTATTCAAACTAGTCCATCTTAAACCAGCTGACCTTGCCTCACTTTCTCCTTCTGAAGGAAACCAGAATAAATGCTCTCGTTTGAATTTTCCCCTTGACCCATCTGCTTCATGACCTACACTGCACTCCTGAGCAAGTGGCCCTGATTGGCAAGCTCTACCTCCTCCTCTTGGGAACAAACTACACGTTCAGTGGCAGTAGTCTTCTGATCTGTTGGCCTCACTATACTTGAAGAATAATAAACCAACATTTTAAACCATGCCTGGGTGGTAAAGGATCTGGAAATCTTGTCCTAACAGGAAGGTTAAAATAACTGAGAGGAAGGAGACTGTATCTCAAGTACATACTGAATCCTCTCCTGGAAATAGAGTATGTATGGGAAGATCTTGGAAGCCCATTGATAGGGACATTAGAAATCCAGAGAGTAAAAGGAGCTGGGAAAGAAAGGATATAAGCATGGAAAACAAGAGCATCTTTTACAAGGTCACAGACATATGGGAGAAGGAGAAAGGAAATCACATTTACCAAGCCCGCAGTGTACGTTGCCATGTATTGTACTAAAAAGTTACCCACTATGTTAGTAAACTCCCATAAAAACCCTAAGAAGCAAGTATTAGCATTGTCATCTTACAGAAACTGAAACTAGGACTTAAATAATTTAGGAAACCTGCTCGAGTTTATAAAGACAGGCAGAGGCCACGAGGAATATATCTGGTTTCAACATCAATTCTTTCCCTTTGACCACACTGAGGCCCAAGGCCTACAGCTGAGCAAGAGGTCAGCTGGTATTATTAACAACATTAATCTAAGTTTTGCTCTTTTCTGATTTTCTTTGTTTTTTTCTTTAAATATAAAATGTGTTTCTATCCATTCTTTTATCCCTGAGTTTCCTGGGGTTCTCCTATTCTCAAGAAATCCAAAACTTATCTCTGTGCCTCAGTCATTTCTATGTAAACACCTTATCATTGCTTTTCTCTTTGTTAATAGACCTAAGCTTCTATACCACACTGTGGAATTGATAGCCATCATTAGCTGAGAACTGTCTTAAAAGAAAGTTTCTTTTGACGAATTAGATTGCAGTGATTCATTAGGTCCTCCTGGGAACTGCTGCACCCCCCTCCTTCCTGACATAGATAAAATTCAGTAGTTTAATGTAAAACTACTTCCTGTGTTCAGCCTCCTTATCAGCAGCCAACAAAATTAATTTCACTTGAAGACTTCTGCCTGCTCTGTTTAATAATGTAAATGTATTTGGTAGGGGGATGGGTCTTCTAAAGTCAGGGAAGTTGATAGGGATAGAAACACAATAAGGTTTGAAGTTCAAGAAAACAGGAAGGGTTTGTATACTCAGGGCATGAGGACGATCTAATATTCTCTATATATGAGTCTTTTGATCAATCTAGTTTTATTGTCTAGGAATAGATACGGAGGTATGACCCTAGGCAACGTTACCTGTATTTAGCCTCGCTTTTCTCATCTATTAAGAGAGAATTTTTACAAGTACCTCATCTAGCTATGGTTAGGAACAAATAGAATACTGTAATGTATCCAGCACTATGTCGTCCTAGAGTGGTCATTCATAACTGAAAATAGAGTGAACCATGAAACTTGTCTGTCCATCGTCAAGTCCTGACTCTAACACTCATAACTGTGTGACTTTGGGCAAGTTCCTAACCTCTCTGTGCTTTTCAGGCTTCAGTTTCCCTATGTGTAAAATGAGGGGAAATGTAGTGAAAACCTTATAGGATCATTATTAGGATTAAAAGAGTGAGTACATGGAAAGCACTTGGAGCTGCACTGGAGATCTATATGACCCACTATATAATTTTCTTTTGCATTTTAAATTGAGACATAATTGATAGAGCATAAAATTCATCATTTTAAAGTTTAAAATTTTGTGGTCCTTAATGCATTCACAATATTATAAAACTGCCACTACAATCTAATTTCAGAATATCTTAATTTTCCTAAAAGAACCCCTGTTCTGGGACATGAATGAAACTGGAAACCATCATTCTCAGCAAACTGACACAAGAACAGAAAACCAAATACCGTATGTTCTCACTCATAAGTGGATGTTGAAGAATAACACACAGACACAGGGAGAGGAACATCACACACTGGGAACTGGAGGGTGGGGGGCTAGGGGAGGAATAGCAGCAGATGAGGGGACTGGGGAGGGATAGCATTAGGAGAAATACCTAAGGTAGATGACAAGGCGATGGATGCAGCAAACCACTACAATGGCATGTGTATACCTATGTAACAAACCTGCAGGATCTGCACATGTACCCCAGAATTTAAAGTATATTTAAAAAAAAAAAAAAAAAAAAAAAAAAAACTCCTGTTCCTGTACTCCAAATTTTTCTCTCTCTTCAGCCCCTGGAAACCAATTATCTACTTTCCTTTTCTTTAGATTTGCCTATTCGGGACATTTCACATAATGGAATTATAAAATATGTGGCCTTTTGTATCTGTCTTCTGTCACTTAGCATAAAGTTTTAAGGTTCATTTATGTTGCAACGTGAATCAATACTTATTCATTTTCATGGCTGAATAATATTCCATTGTATACATATGCCATGGGTTTATTTCTGAACTCTCAATTCTATTACATTGATCTATATATCTATTCTGCCACTACCACATTGTCTTAATTATTATAGTTTGTAATTGTTTCACAGTTGGAAAATTTAAGTTCTACAGCTTTGTTTTTATTTTTCAAATTTGTTTTGAATAATCAAAATTTCTTGCATTTTCATAAGAACTTAAAGGTTCAGCTTGTCTGTTTCTACAAACAAGCAGAATTCTCATAAAGATTGCAATGAATCTTTATGAGTCAATTTGGGAAGTATTGCCATATTAACAATATGAAGTGCAGGGATAACGCCTGTAATCCCTGCACTTTGGGAGGCCGAGGTGGGTGGATCACGAGGTCAAGAGATCGAGACCACCCTGGTCAACATGGTGAAACCTCGTCTCTACTATAAATACAAAAACTCAGCTGGGCATGGTGGCGCATGCCTGTAATCCCAGGTGCTCAGGAGGCTGAGGCAGTAGAATTGCCTGAACCCAGGAGGCGGAGGTTGTGGTGAGCCGAGATTGCGCCATTGCACTCTAGCCTGGGTAACAAGAGCGAAACTCCATCTCAAAAATAAAATAAAATAAAATAAAATAAAAAATATGAAGTATTTCAATCCATGAACACAGATGTCTTTCTATTTATTTAGGCTTTAAGTTTTTCACAATATTTTGTATGTATCAATATATAACTCTGACTTATTTGGTTAAATGTGTTTCTTAATATTATATCCCTTTTGAGGTTATTGTAAGTAGAATAGTTTTCTTATTTTCATTCGTGAAATATTCACTACTAGTCAATAGAATTATAATTGATATTCATATATTGCTGTTGTGTCCTGAAACTTCTGTAAACATGTTTAATTAGCTAGTAGTTTTGGTGTGTGTGTGTGTGTGTGTGTGTGTGTGTGTGTGTGTGTGCTTATCATTTAGAGTTTTCTTTTTAAACTTTAGATTTGGAGATACATGCGCAGGTTTGTTACATGGGATTTATTACATGGGACCAAGGTTTGTGCTCCTAATAAGTCTATAAGCCAAGTAATGAACATACTACACAACTGGTAGTTTTTCAACCATTGGCTCCCTCCCTATCACCCCATATGGAATCCCTAATGTTCATTTTTCCCATCTTCGTGTCCATGTGTATCCAATGTTTAGCCCCCATTTATAAGTGAGACCATGTGGCATTTGCTTTTCAATTCCTGCATTAGTTCACTTAGAATAATTGCTTCCAGCTGCTTCCGTGTTGCTGCAAAGGACATGATTTCATTCTTTTTTACAGCTATGTAGTATTCCATGCCATATATGTAACACATTTTCTTTATCCAATTCACTGTTGAGGGGCACCGAGGTTGATTCCATATCTTTGCTATTTTCAGCAGTGGTGTGATAAACATACAAATGCAGGCATCTTTTTTACAGAATGATTTCTTTTCCTTTAGGCATACACTGAGTAACATGATTGCTGGGTCAAGTGTTAATTCTTAGTTCTTTGGGAAATCTCCAAACTGCTTTTCACAGAACTAACTTTTTACAAAATTAGAAAAATCTATTCTAAAATTTATTTGGAACCAAAAAAGAGCCCAAATAGGCAAAGCGATACTCAACAAAAAGCACGAAGGTGGAGGCATCACATTGGCTGACTTCTAAGTTTATTATAAGGCTACAGTAATCAAAATAACATGGTACCATTACAAAAAAAAAACAGACACATAGACCAGTGGAACAGAACAGAGAACCCACAAATAAACACATACACCTAAAACCATCTGATTCTCACAACATCAACAAAAATAAGCAATGGAGAAAGAACTCCCTTTCAATAAATGCTGCTGGAATAACAGAAATCCTCAAACTGCTTTCCACAGAACTAATTTGCATTCCCTTTCACAGTGGTTAAGCATTTCCTTTCCTCCACAATCTTCCCAACATCTGTTTTTTTTTTTTTTTTTTTTTTAACTTTTTAATAATGGTCATTCTGACTGCTATAAGATGATATCTCATTATGGTTTTAGTTTGCATTTCTCTGATGATTAATAATCTTTATATGTTGTCTGCTTGTATGTGTTCTTTTGAGGAGTGTCTGTTTATGACCTTTGCCTACCTTTTAATGAAATTATTTGTTTTTGTCTTGATTCATTTAAGTTCCTTACAAATTCTAGATATTAGACCTTTTTTAGACGCATAATTTGCAAATATTTTCTCCCATTCTTCAGGCTATCTGTTGACTCCGTTGATAGTTTGTTTGCTGCGTAGAAGCCCTTCAGTTTAAGTAGGTCCCAATTATCAACTCTTATTTTGGTTGAATTTGCTTTTGAGGACTCAGTCATAAACTATTTACCTAAGCCAATGTCTAGAAGAGGATTTCCTAGATTTACTTGTAGAGTTTTTATAACGTCAGGTCTTAAATTTAAATCTTTAATTCATCTTGAGTTAATTTTTGTACATGGTGAGAGCTAGGGGTCCAGTTTCATTCTTCTGTCTGTGGCTCACCAGTTATCCCCATACCATTTATTAAATAGGGAGTCTTTTGTAGATTTTGTTGAAGATCAGATCACATGTGTGGGTTTATTTTTAGGTTCTCTATTCTGTTCCACTGGTGTATGTATCTATTTTTTTTGTACTGGTACTATGTTTTTTTTTAAATTTATTTATTATACTTTAAGTTCTGTGGTACATGTACAGATTGTGCAGATTTGTTACATAGGTATACATGTGCCATGGTGATGGTTTGCTGCATCCATCACCCCATCATTTACATTAGGTATTTCTCCTAATGCTATCCCTCCCCAATCCCCCCACCCCCTGCTATTCCTCCCCTAGCCCCCCACCCCCCAGGCCCTAGGGTGTGTGTTTCCCTCCCTGTGTCCCTTTGTTCTCATTGTTCAAGAACCACTTATGAGTGAAAACATGTGGTGTTTGGTTTGCTGTTCTTGTGTCAGTTTGCTGAGAATGCTGGTTTTCAATTTCATCCGTGTCCCTGCAAAGGACGTGAACTCATCTTTTTTGTGGCTGCATAGTATTCCATGCTGTATATGTGCAACATTTTCTTTACCCAGTCTATCATTGAAGGGCATTTGGGTTGGTTCCAAGCCTTTGCTATTATGAACACTGCCACAATAAACAGGTATGCATGTGCCTTTAAAATAGAATTATTTATACTTCTTTGGGTATACAGCCAGTAATGGGATTGCTGGGTTAAATGGTATTTCTATTTCTAGATCCTCGAGGAATCACCACACTGTCTTCTACAATGGTTCAATTAATTTACAGTCCCCACAATGGTGTAAAATCGTTCCTATTTCTTTACATCCTCTCCAGCATCTGTTGTCTCCTGATTTTTTAATGATTGCCATTCTAACTGGCATGAAGTGGTATCTCAATGTAGTTTTGATTTGCATTTCTCTAATAACCAGGGATGATGAGCTTTTTTTTATGTTTGTTGGCTGCATTAAACATGAGGCCTAACAGCATAAAAACCCTAGAAGAAAACCTAGGTAATATCATTCAGGACATAGGCATGGGCAAGGACTTCATGACTAAAACACCAAAAGCAATGGCAACAAAGCCAAAATAGACAAATGGGATCTAATTAAACTTAAGAGCTTCTGCACAGCAAAAGAAACTATCAATCGAGTGAACTGGCAACCAACAGAATGGGAAAAAATTTTTTCAATCTACCCATCTGACAAAGGGCTAATATCCGAATCCATGGCGAATTTAAACAAATTTACAAGAAACAAACAATCCCATCAAAAAGTGGGCAAAGGATAGGTACCATGCTATTTGATTATTGTAGCCTTATAATAAACTTAGAAATCAGACAGTGTGATGCCTCCAGCATTGTTCTTTTTGTTTAGGATTGCCTTGTGTATTTGGGCTTTCTTTGGTTTTAAATGAAATTTAGAAAAGATTTTGACAAATTTGTATGTCAGATTATACAAGGATGTATTCTTAAACTGCACGACTATTCAGATGGCTACTGAGTTATCAGTGGCCATTCATTAGCAACGTATTTATTTGTATTTTCTCAACAGATGTTAAGGTACAACTGTGTTTTTCTCGATATCTAAAAACCATAGTACTTAAAAAAAAAAGGTTTTTCTAATTCTGTGAAAATTGGCATTAGTCATTTATAAGAATAGATAGATTCTGTAGATTTTCGGGGGCAATATGGACACTTTAACTATATTGATTCTTCCAATTCACGGGCATGGAATGCTTTTCCATTTGTTTGTGTTGTGTATGATTTATTTCAGCAGTTTTGTACTTCTGCATATAGAGATCTTTTACCTCCCTGATTAGATGAATTCCTGGATATTTTACTTTCTATGGCTATTGTAAATGGAATTGCATTCCTGGTTTGGTTCTCAGCTTGAATGTCATTGCTACATAGAAATGTTACTAATTTTTGTACATTAATTTTGTATCCTGAGACTTTGCTAAAGTTGTTTGTCAGGTTTAGTAGCCTTCTTGTGGAACCTTCAGGGTTTTTGAGAAATAGAATTGTATCATTACTGAAGAAAGATAATTGGACTTCCTCCTTTTCTATTTGGATGCCTTTCATTTCTGATTTCTCTGGCTAGGCCTTCTAGTATTACATTGAATGGGAGTGGTGAGAGTCAACAACCTCATTTTGTTCCAGTTCTTAAGGGGTATGCTTCCAATTTTTACCTATTCACTATGATATTGGCTGTGGGTTTGTCATAGATGGCACCTATTCTTTTGAGCACATTCATTCAATACCTAGTTTGAGGTTTGTTCTAATTGCCGTACAGAATTTCTTTGCTCAAAAATGCCATAATTTATTTCTCCATTCTGCTGCTAATAGGCATTTGGTTGTTCCACAGTTTGGTTTTGTTATGAACTAAATTTCTATGCTCATCCTTATACATATCTTTTGATAAACATATGCACCACTTAATCTTAGACATATATTCAGAAGTGGTGTTGCTTAGCCATGGGAAATATTCATTAGATGCCTGTTTTACAAAATGGTTTCACTAGGTTATGCTGCCATCAGCACTATCTAATGAAAATTTTGTACCGTTAGTCTTTTACATTTAGGTATTCTGGTGGGTATATAGTTGCATGCTTTTGTTGAGTTAATTTGCACTTTCCTAATGCCAATGAAGTTGAGCACCATTTTGTATATATATTGGCCATTTGGATGTCTTCTTTTGTCAAGTGCCTTTTCAATATTTTTGTCCAGTTTTTTATATATTTTAGTGCAAATTTTGTAAATTGTGATTTTAAGGAATTTGTCCATTTCAATTAACATTTAAAATCTGTTAGTATTCATTGCTTTTTTAATATTTTCTAATTATGTATGCAGGATATTGGTAATTTATGCCTTCTAAATTTTCTTTTTGATTAGTCTTTACAATATTGTTCCAATTGCACCAATTGTATCTGTCCACTATGTCATTGTCAGTTTTTGTGCATCTTCTCCATATGTTTTTAAATTAATTTTTTATATTTAATATTTTCTCCCTTTGGCTTTCATTTTAATTTTCTATTATTTTTTCTAATATGTTGAACTGTATGTTAAATTATAAATTTTTAGACTGTATCTCTCTAATAGTGCTATAAATTTACCTTTAAGCACAGCTTTCATTGCATTATACATTTTAGAATTCAATTTAATTTACATGTGATTTCTTCTTTTATTTATGACTTATTCAAATGTGTTTTGCTTAATTTGTGTAACTTTGAAAATATTTTTAGATTTCTATATATTATTTATTTCTACTTTCACTCTACTGTTGTCAAATAACAGAATCTGTGATATTTCAACCCTTTGGAGCTTGTTTAAATTGCTTTATGGCTGGACATGTTCAATTCTGGTTAATATTCTATAGGGATAAGAAAACAATGTGTATTCTGCAGTTGTTCAAACTATCTACAAATCCAAATATGTCCATTTGTTCTACCAGGTAATGAGAAAAGTTGTGTTAAGATTCCCCACTATGATTGCAGATATATACATTTCTCTTTTTTATTCTATGACTGCTTAATGCTTTCTGAGACTTTGTTACTAGGTGCATACAAATTTTGAATTTTTATATATTCCTGATAGACTAACAGTTTCATCATCATCATGGAATTTCATCTTTATCTCTAGTGATACTTCATTTTATAAAGTCAGTTTTGTCTGACGTTGATATAGTTACACTAACTTGCTTTTGATTAGTGTTTGCAGCCTATATCTCTTTTCATCCTTTTATTTTCAACCTTTTTATATTTTTATTTTTAAGTTGAGTTTCTTCTAAGTAGAATAGCATAAATTTTGTTTTCTTAAAATTCATTCTGATAATTCTTGTCTTTTAATTAGAATACTTAATCTGTTTACATTTGATGGAATTTCTGGTATATTCATGGTTATTTCTAAAATTATACTAATTTTTTTCTATTTATTCCACTGTTTTATATTTGATTAATTTTTGTTTCTTGTCTTCTTTTGAACTAATTATTTTTGCTGTTTTATTTTTGCACTATTTACTTGGCTGTTCTAAATTCCTTAACATATTTTTTCAGTTGCACTACAGAGTTCATATGTATAACTGAAAATAAAATGTAGTTAAAATTAGTATTTCAAGAGAGATCCAAGACGGCTGATTACTAGCAGCTTGGGATTGTTGCTCCCAGTGAAAGTGCAGAGAATGACAGGATGCCACACTTTCAGATGAATTTTTGTTGCTCACAGATCAGGAGATTCCCAGCAGAGGAGCCCCACAGGTCTCCAGTGCAACTCTTGTGGCCACTGTGGCAGTTCTTGGTGCAGAATAAACAGGACTGGCTCCCCTTTTGGTCTACGTTTGGAGCTCCAGGAAGGCAGAGTCGCCTATTCAGCTGATTGAAAAAGGGACTCAAGAAGGAAGCCAGACCAGAGATTCTCAGGCAGAAAAGCACCACAAATATTAACGCTGCTGTTTTAGCTGGTGCAGTGGGTTGCTCAGATTCTGGCACTGGGAATCAACAAGTTGGACATCCACTCAGAGACCTAATTTGAAAGTCGGTAATAACAAAGATGACAGGTGGATAAATTTACAATGATGGGAAGAAACCAGCGTAAAAAGGCTGAGAATACCCAAAATCAGAATGCCTCTCCCTCTACAGGGGATCACAGCTCCTCATCAACAAGGGAACAAGGCCTGATGGAGAACGAGTGTGTTCCAATAGTAGAATTAGGCTTCAGAAGGTGGATAATAAGAAACTTCTTTGAATTAAAAGAACACGTTCTAGCCCAATGTAAAGAAACTAAGTACCTTGAAAAAAGGTTTGACAAAATCCTAATGAGAATAGACAATCTTGAGAGAAATATAAGTGAATTAATGGAACTGAAGAATGCAATATGAGAACTCCGCAAAGTATGTTTTAACAGTCGAATTGATCAAGCAGAAGAAAGGATATCAGAGGTTGAAGACCAACTTAATGAAATGAAATGAGAAGACAAGATTAGAGAAGAAAGAATAAAAAGGAATGAGCAAAGTCTCCAAGAAATATGGGACTATGTGAAAAGACCTAATTTACATTTGATAGGTGTACCTGAATGTCATGAAGAGAATGAATCCAAGCTGGAAAATATTCTTCAGGATATTATTCAGGAAAACTTTCCTAACTTAGTAATGCAGGACAATACTCAACTCCAGGTAATACAGAGAACACCACAAAGATATTTCTCAAGTAGAGCAACCCCAAGACACATAATCACTAGATTCACCAGGGTTGAAATAAAGGAGAAAATTCTAAGGGCAGCCAGAGAGAAAGGTCAGGTTACCCATGGAGGGAAGCCTATCAGACTCACAGCAGATCTCTCAGCAGAAACCCTACAAACTAGAAGAGAGTGGGGGGTCAATATTCAACATCCTCAAAGAAAAGAATTTTCAACCCAGAATCTCATATCCAGCCAAATTAAGCTTCATAAATGAAGGAAAAATTAAATTTTTTGTGAACAAGCAAGCACTCAGACATTTCATCACCACCAGGTCTGCTTTACAAGAGCTTCTGAAAGAAGCATTACACGCAGAAAGGAACAACCAGTCATCCCAAAAACTTACCAAAAGGTAAAGAGTATCTCCATAATGAAGAATCTATATCAACTAATGGGCAAAATAGCCAGCTAGCATTAAATGACAATATTAAACTCACAAATATCAATATTAATCCTAAATTTAAATGGATTAAATGCCCCAATCAAAGACACAGACAGGCAAATTGAATAAAAAGTCAAAACCCATGGGTATGCTGTATCCAGATCCATTTCATAAGCAAGGACACACAAAGACTCAAAACAAAGGGTTGGTGGAAGACTTACCAATCAAATGGAGAGCAAAAATAAAAAACCAAAAGTTGTAACTTTGGTGTCTGGCAAAATAGACTTTAGTAGTGACAAAGACTAAAAGAAACAGAGAAAGACATTACATAATGGTAAAAGGATCAATGCAACAACAGGAGTCAATGATCATAAATTTATATGCACCCAATATAGGAGCACCCAGATACATAAGACAAGTTCTTAATGACTTATAAAGAGACTCAGACACCCGCAAATAATAGCAGGAGACTTTAACACCAAATTGTTAATATTTGGTGAATCAACGAGATAGAAAATTAACAGGGACGTCTATGATTTGAACTTAAACCTGGAACAAGTAAACTCAGTGAATATTTATAGAATTCTTCACCCCAGGTCCACAGAGCATACATTTCACTGAGTATCACACTACACCTATTTTGAAAGTGACCACATAATTGGAAGTAAATCACTCTTCAGTATTTGCATAGCATTTTACAGACTTAAATAAAATATTGGTTGGCTGTTTGTTTGTTTTTTTCTTCCCTCATTCCTTCCTGTCTCCACCGTTAAGCACAACTGTCGGAATAAAAGAGGTTTTTAATACCTATTCTTATGTTGCATTTCAGCCTGGGCAACAGAGCAAGACTTCTGTTCTCTCTCCCCCTTTCTCTTTCTCTTTCTTTCTTTCAAAAATAATAATAATAATAATAAATAATTAAATAAACCTGTAAAAAAATTAGTATTTCTACTTCTAGGAAAGTGCAAGACCTTAAACATTTAAAGTATTGCAATTTTATTTATTCTGTTCATGCACCTCCTTTAGTGCTATTAATTGCATAACTTTAATTATTCCTATAAAAATTCCATAAAAATTGATTTTTATTTTATGCAGTCAATATTCATTAAAACTAATCCACATATTTACCCTCACCATTGCTCTTCATCTTTTCTTTTGCTGCTTGTTTTTATATGCTATCATTTTTTCTTTGCCTGAAGAATTTTATTTAGTGTGTTTCAGTAGATTTACTGATGTCAAGTTATCTCTAATAATGTTTGTTTTAAAATATTTTGGTTTCACCTTCATTAGAAATGAGTATTTTTGATGTGCATTAAATTCTATTTTATCAGTTATTATTGTTAGTTATTAACAAGATATAATTACATTGTTTTTGAATTTTATTTCTGAGAAGCACCTCTCATTCTTATTGTTTCTTCCTTAAAGGTAATATGCCTTTTTTCCTCCAGTTTCTTTAAAGATTTTCTTTTTCTTGAATTTTACTCAATGGTTTTCTCACTTGAGGTTTGCAGAAATTCTTTAATCTACAGGTTGGTATTTTCCTTAGTTTTAGACAGCGCTCAGACATTTATAACTTATTTTCTTCTCTCCCTTTTCTCCTCTGAGACACCAGTTACACATGTTTCTTATCTATCTTACACACCTCTCTTTCTTCTTCACCCTTCTGTCTTTCTGGGCTTTACATGTTACACTGCATATGTTCTAATGAAATATTGTCTTCCTCTACAGATGTGCCCATTCTTCTGTTTAAGCCATCTGTTTAGTTATTATCTGTAGGTAGCATATTTCTTAATTGAAAGTTTTCCGTTTGATCTTTTTATAGATTTCATCTCTTTAGAGAAATTTTCAGTCCTGTCTTATATTATTTTGAATATGTTAAGTTACTCTGTCTTCCAGCATCTCTTGGTATTTAGGCACTTTATATTTTCTTATGGTATGCCTAGCAATTTTTTTCAGTATGTTTTTCTAAAGATAAGTACTCATTTTTAATAGTTTCACAATACCATTCTGAATGTAAAATATAGCAATTCTTCCTTAAAGTAATGAAATATTTTTAGTAAATGCTGATAGACTGCTCTTTTTTTATAAATAAGTTGCAAATGAAATGTGAGTCTCCAGAGGAAGCTATTTGGCCTCTGGGAGGCAATTTGTTAGGGAATACTCTCCTTAATCTAATTATAGATTGAAGCAATTTGGGACTGGGCTCAGTATTTGTGAAAGTTTGTCTATTTTTGTCGTTGCTGTTATTGTTTACTTTTATTCTTAGCACTGTGTATGTACCACTGGCAAGATCTCAGTGTAATGCCTATAATGTTTACCTGAGCTTCTCCATGTAAGCACTCCTGAACTCCAGTTCTTTTTTTTTTTTTCTTTTTTTTTTTTTGAGACGGAGTTTTGCTGTTGTTACCCAGACTGGAGTGCAATGGCACGATCTCGGCTCACCACAACGTCCACCTTCTGGGTTCAAGCAATTCTCCTGCCTCAGCCTCCCAAGTAGCTGGGATTACAGGCGTGCACCACCATGCCCAGCTAATTTTTGTATTTTTAGTAGAGACGGGGTTTCACCTTGTTGACCAGGATGGTCTCGATCTCTTGACCTCGTGATCCACCCGCCTCGGCCTCCCAAAGTGCTGGGATTACAGGCGTGAGCCACCGCGCCCAGCCTGAACTCAAGTTCTTAACTTCTCAGACCTATGATATGCTGCAGCTTCTACACATATTCATATTTTATTGGCTTTTGATGGCTGGGTGATGCCATTTAAAACAAAGAGAACAATATGATAAAAATCCTGGAGGCAATAAAAGCACGGCATATTGTGTATGGTCAGCATACCAAGGAAATAGTAAAAGAAAAAGAAATTAATTTAGGTACATTAAATTTCCAAAATGTCTTGAATGCCACAATAAAAAAATGGTGATTTATTTTATCAGAGAAAAGTCAAAGCTCCTAGTAAAGTGGATTGCTCTGGCCACTGTTTATAACTCTTCCTAAGGGCTAGTGCCTTAGTATTTTTGGCCAACTTCTCTTTCCCTTCCTTATAAAGGACTCAGTTAGTTCAATTTGGGGATGAGGACCACAGTGCTGTCAGAAAAATTTCCTTTAGGGTCTTGTCAAGATGGTAGGCAGATCGCCATGTAAGAAAGAGACTTTTTCCACATAAATGCCCAAAGAGTATGTGACAGATTCTTAAGAGAAAAACATGTATATTTCTTTCCTAAAGATTAAGATGTAAAATCCATTATCCCTTTCATAATTCCACTCTTGCCTATTATAGACAGGTTTTCAAGCACATCTATTTATAAAATGCAATTATTATTGAGTAATATGAAAATGAGCAAAAGCTACACATTCTGAAATGCAACAATTGTTATCTCCGTGACTTCATTATTCTGCATTTATTGTTTCTTCAAGGTTAGAGATTTCCTTTTTACCCTACAGACACTAGCAAGTTGTTTTTTATTATACTGATTTTATTAGAATCCTCAAAAAGTTGTTTTAGCATACTGGCAATTCTTTAAATGTAGACAGATACAAATGAATTTTAATTGTTTCTGAGAACAATTTATTTGGGTAAAAAATTTAAATTCTTTAAATACATACGTGAATTGAGATATTTCTTTCATTGATAGCAAAATAATTTGTTCCTCATCACATTAGAAACATATATCCTGTTCATACTCTCCCTTAGAATGGTTTCTTAATGATCGGTGGATTTTTCTCTAGCTTGGATGCTAGAGAAGGCACTGAGACTCAAAACTGACCAGCTATTTTCCTCAGGGCAAAGTTCAGAGAATCGTGCCCTTTTATACTTCAATCCTGTAGTTTCTGGTGACAAGAATTACGAATTCTACCGAGATTTCTCTACCCCCAGATCTCCATGAGATTAACACTGAGACTCAAAACTGACCAGCTATTTTCCTCAGGGCAAAGTTCAGAGAATCGTGCCCTTTTATACTTCAATCCTGTAGTTTCTGGTGACAAGAATTACGAATTCTACTGAGATTTCTCTACCCCCAGATCTCCATGAGATTAACAGAAAAAGTTTCTCTAAATGCTAATCTTTTCCATCCCTACCTTTTTTGACCATAACAGTAATCAAATTACTGTGTTGGAAGGATTAATCCAGGAGCCATGAACAGAGGGAGATGAGCAGGTCTATTGTAATGAAATGTAGTGAAATGGGAAAATCTATTGTAAGCGTTTTGACACAGGCCTTTTAGAGGCTGAAGGTTATGGATTAGAGCAAATGGGATGAATCAAACACATTCTAAAACAGCAGGCAGAACTCAATAGATTCTATCTCCCAAAAGTTGATACAGCATAATCAGACATAAACTGCAGAGGTCTCGGTATTATGCAGACACAGCATGAGCCTGATGGCCCATCTCCTCATTTCCAATAACTAGTGCAAGCCTAGAACCAAGTAGGATGTACAATAATTGTTTGATTAATTAATTTATAACTAATTTAAAGTGAATAAAGCAAATGCTTACACTGTCACAATTATTTTGATTCATAATTTCTAGTTTTAGGTTTAAGTAAAAAAACTTTACACAAAATCTTAAACTCAATCCTTTAGAAAAACTCTCAAAGTTTTTTCAATTTCTTTCAGAAATTAATGTAGACAGTCTTGGATGAAACATTTTGTAGCGATCATTGCCAAAGCATGTCAGGACTCCCCAAGACTCTTGCTCAGAATACAAAAGTGCTCAAGCCAACGAGCCCTCTCTGCCTTTTTGATAATGCCAATTCCAGCTTTTCCAAGCCCTGTTCCATGAAGAATGAATCAAAAATGTAATAGTCACTTGAGTCTAAAATTTCTTTTAGCAACTTTACCAGTAGAACAAATTTCTGAGCTCAGTATTTCCTAACAAACATTTGTTCATTGTGACATTATCTGAGGCAATAAGGAAAACAAATGTGTTCTGGGAATCTCTGTGAATTTTTGGAATCCTTACTTAAAGAATCATAAAGTCTCTTTTCCCCTCCACCTACCTCCAGGGAGCATTTACTAGTCTATTGTGTAATGGAAATTATAGCACTGTACCCATAACTCCCCCATCATTTACATTGATAAAGGTGTTGGACTGGACAGTGCTCCATAGAACACTTGAGGAAACTCTGATCTAAGAATGTCATGCACAATTGTCTCTCAGAGTTTAATAAATGTTTATTGAATAAACACTTCCTTTCCTCAAAAGCTCATGAGCTATGCAAAGACAGGCTAGAGTCATTAATTATTTAATAGCAGTTAAAACACGAGAAAAGGACATATTACTGACTGACTGTGCTGATGGAAGGCCAGGCCACTGTACCTTGTGGGGAGCATCAGCAAGTTGTGTAGGAAGCTGAAATGTTCAAGGCACCTAAGACAATTTTTCTGCCCTGGTGAAACAGTCACTTCTGTAAGTCAGCCTTCTTCCTTCTGTAAGCATTGAACTATGGTATCAAGATCACTTTTATTTTGTGTAACTTATTCCCTGAGGCAGTTGGGAAATTTCAGTGAAAGAAAAATTGCAAGAGAAAGATTTGTCTGCTGCTTCCCCCAGCTTGCTGGCTTACTGCTAGAAAACCATGCACACACACATGCACACACACACTCACTCACACTCAAACACAAGACTGTCCACTCACCTGCCCAGGGAAAGTGCCTGCCTCTAGAGAAATCATTGCAGCACAAGGAATCCAAAGGTGGGACTGAGGATGGATGAAGGACTCAGCAACGTTCAGGAATAGAGATCCCTTCCCTCTCCCTGGCCCTTTTCATAGCTGTTCAAAAGAGTCCCAAGGCAGGAAGCCCATTAAAACATCTACCTACAAACACAGACTGTGGAAGAGAAGAATGAAGAGTAAACTTCACAGAGAAGAATCAAATTTCCATCCACTTTGTCCTTCCTTCTGAGATTCCCACTGCATATCCTTGCAGACCCTGTTGTTCTTTGTTCTGCATGGGAAATCCTGCTTTCTAAAGTAGAATCTTGGAAAAGTGAACACTAGATGGAACATGATGAAGAGCTGAGAGACTGGAGGTGTTGAAGACAAGCTTATCTACTTAATTTGCCAAGATCCTAGAAGGCTAATAATGCTTTTCCTTGTTGAAATGCTGGAAATTCTTAGTTAGTCTCCTAGTTGCCTCCTTATATTTTGCTTTAGGTTAAAAAAAAGGAATATTCTTTAATGGAACTATTCTTGAGATGTTTATACTTTTCCAAAACAACATAATGTATACAAAAATAAATATGGGCACGAAATTCTAATGATAGAGCCATAGAACTTCATTGTTGATGCTGAGACAGAGTCATTTGAAGACAGGATAGGAAAGGTCAGGGCAACCTCTAATAACATTCTTCCTTCGGTGTAGCTAAGAGGATATGTTCCATGAACACTCAATAGTATGTCTCCCCAGGACCCTCCCCTCAAACCAGAGGACCAGATGGCTTAGGTCCACCCAGGACACCTGGTGTCAGTGTACTGTCAGATATGATACTCTACTCATCCTCCATTACTCACATAAGAGTAGTAACTAATGATCACGTTTACTGTGTGAGGTGCTCAGTGCTTTTCATGTACAATCTTGTTTAGTCTTCATAATCACAAACATTCCAAGAAATATATATTATTATGCCCAATCTATAAGTAAGAAGATTAAGAATTTACAGATCTTCATTAACGTTAGTGTTAAAGGATGTAACTGCAACAGTATTCTCTTTCCCACAGCTACGTTATAAAGCAACTATCTGCTCTTTTTTATTCGCTTCTACTCAATTATTTTCTTCCTAACCTCAAGATGACTCTTTTTCTAATGATAACAGAATTTTAGAATCATACATATAAAGACTATAAAATATTTAAACTGACATGCACTTGAGTAACCATTATTTAAACAAAAGTTTCTCATGAGAAGTTTGAGGCCCAGAAATATTAAGCTCCTTATCCGGATTCACCACCAGTCCTCACATCTGCAGACTGTCATATGCAGGTCTTTTTTCTACAGTACTTGGTCATAATTTCTTTTCGCTGGGTAACCTCTAAAACATTTCTGTTAAATATTATCCCCTTGCTATTCACATTATCCAGTGGTGGCAAAAGTAAGTAATGCCTTAGAGTTATAAGAGTAAATAAACACAGAGAGCTCTGTGCTCCTTGCCTATGCCTTGCCTTCAGGAATATGGCATAATTCAGTTTGCATGCAGCCCTGAATTGAATCAATATTTTATTCCATTACCTTCAATGGGATTCTCATTGCCCTTCCTAGAATAATTTAATTTCTCTCACTTCTCAAATTAAATGATACCTGAAAGTTTCAGCTGATGAACAGCTCCTGTTTTACTATAGGAGGTCTTCCTTCAGGTATTCAGGGCATTCATCTTTTACTATTAGTGAAGGCCATTAGCTTCAATATAATTCCCTCTCTCTCTCTGACACCCACTACAGTAGTAATACTCTCAGCCTTATAAGGAAACTCATTTCCATGGCTCCGGATAAATAAAAGCAGATTATCTGTAATTTTTTTGACCATGCATTTAAAGAAAGTACATTGATGAAAGAAAGCAAGGCATTTATTATAGATTCATAGAATAGCTTAATGTGTCAAATTTTTTATTATTGTTGCTCACATTTGTAGTACAATATTATATTAAGTGTGGCATAGAGGTAATTTAAATGTTACACATGAAAAAATTACAGAACTATACCTTGTTAGAAATTTAGATGAAAATAACGTCAATGTTCATGGTAATATTGGCTAACATGTAATGAATGCTAGGCGTTATTCTAAGTATATTGTCAGCATTACCTGAGCTAACTTTAATGAGGTGAATAGCTGGTACAGCATCACATGACTATTAAGAAGAAGAGCTGGATTTAAGCCTAAAAAGCACTGTGCTTGTGCTCTGAAACTCCACACCATATTCCCTGTGGAACTCAACTCAAGAGAACCCTGAGCCACACATTCTAACACAGTTCTCCAGCTAGGAAGAAAAGCAAGGCCCAGCTGTCCTGTAAAATTAATAGAGACCATTTTTTAAAGTGCATAATGCATTCATGATTTTCCTCAGACAATGACAACACATACCCACAAATACATTGAAACCACAGGAAATTGTAAGCAGGACCAGCAACCTCCTCTTATTTCAGATTATTAATCAGTGAATCAGTCACAAAATTTATTGATTATCTATATATACATCACCGGGCATCTCAAGGGATCATGCTTTTGCCTTAATTCATCAGTGTATCATATCACCTGTGAGATATGGGGTCAAGATACAAGTGTGCAAACTGTTACTGTTGTTATGGTGAGTGCACATAGGAGGTTATTGATGTTGGAGGTTGCAGGTGCTAGTCACTCATCTGAAGCTCCTTATAAATTGAAAACATTCAAAAGAGGCCAATAGCCTCTATTTCAATATAAGTTGTATTAAAGGGTTGATGGAGGACCCATAATAACCAATATATAGGATTATTTCATAGAGTTGAGCTGGAAAATGAGGTTTGGAACTGAAACTAAAGTGAAGTTTTCAGCTGCCTTGCCCCCAAGTCTAATCCCCCTTGGGTAGTACCTACAGAAAAAGTTCTGTCCACAAAATGCAGTGAGTGCACTCATTCATGGAGGGTCTCAGTCACCTCCCACACACCAAAAACCTGTGAAATGAAGAGCCAAGGGAAGCAGTTGGACCACTAGTGTTCTCTAGGAGACAGGACCTTCTGCTCAACTCCTGCATGCTGTTTCACACAGTGAGCTGGACTTTCTAACCAAGCTGTGACACAGGCAGTGAAAGACAGGGGCTAGAGTATGTTTTCTAATTTGAGGTACTTTCTTCTGTGGAATAACAGCCATCAGATCACTCTCCCACCACCTTCTTGTGTCTGAAAAGGACATCCCTACTTCTCTCATGGGTGAAAAGAGAGACTGGAAAAAGACCTCCAGTCCAAAGAAACAGAAGGTTTGGAAGGGAAGGTAGCAGCTCAGCCTGAATGGGCAGTGCAGGGATGCAGGGCTGCATCAGGATAAGGAAGATCACAGCAGACATGGGACAACTTTCAAGATGGGGTGGAAATAAGGTGAGTTCAAAGGAGAAAGGAATGGTTTGAGTGAAATCTTTGAAGATATGGCAAGAAAATAAGATAATTACCGGCCAGGCAGAAGAGGCAGAGAAGGTCATTCTAGGCAGAGAACGGGATGAGAATAGGCATAGGAGCACCCGCAAAGGCACTCGCACCCCATCCTATAAGGCGACAGTGGCCTTCTGAGGCCTGAAACCTCAAGATTTCCTAGCGACATCTCTTAGAGCCACAGGGTTGTGAAGGGCTGAAACCTAGCAAGTAAACGGCAATCAGCACCCCTGCCTGGATTCAGCCAGGGTGGCTTCTTTTTGATGGGATTAAAAATAAATAAATTTTTATCTAAACAAAGTGTTCTGAAAGTTAAAAAACAAAATTAAAAAAAAAAAGGCAACAAGACCTACATGCATGTGTTGAAGAGCCAAAGCCCTGTAAATAGCCACTGATGTAACAGGTGGGCTCTGTGGTCATAAATAGAGGGTCTGTTCTTTGGAGGCAGGGGCTGTGTTCACATTTTTTGGACATGGCCTTGGCACTGTTTCCTACAGATAGTGCTTGCTAAGCAATTCTTCTCCAGCATCACAATGCCCTTCCTGGGATGACTCTGGGACAATTCTCTCTCTCCTCAACCCCTCAGAACGTTCTCCTTTTTACTGCTTACATAGACTCTCGTTTCCCCACATTTTGTTTACTTACAAATCCCTTTGTCTCCGATGTTTCACTCTTATGGAAATACGCAAGCATGATGACACCTATGTGCCAGTCCTGCTGATCCCCCCCCGCCATCCCCCCCTCCAGGTCTCTAAACAAATGTTTGTGCAGCTCAGAACCACATAAATGTCGAGGAGCAACAGTGAGGCTCTAGGGAGGCAGATCCCATCCTCCAGAAACCAAGAGGAAGAAAAAAACAGCTGGGAATGGAGCGAGAAAGCGTATGAAATAAAACCACAATACTGTTGCAAGTAAGATAAAGGTCAATGAATTTCAAAATGTCAAATGACAAAAGGATAATTTCCCTTCCAGTTTTCGGTTAGTGCAGATTAGTCTCTGCCAAGTCTTAAACCTTTCTGACTTCGTGTACATTTTTAGTCTCATAGTTGCAGTTTATGAACAGCTTATTCAAGTGTATATTAATATCCTCATAAATGTCAATCAGCACCTTAAGTGATGGGAAAATTTTTGGTAGATAGATTATATCTTGGGTATAATAACTGTGCATTGATTCAAATATATAGACTTTCGAAGCCCTATTGAGGGGCAGTGTGGAAGGTGAAGTTGCTGGAGGTTGATGGTGGCCGATGGCTACTAAATTTTTCAATGTTTCATGATCACTGTTTCTCTAGGGATAATAAAAATGTCCAAATCATAAATGATGGTGGTTCTCTGAATATTTAACAAACTTTTATTGAGTTTCCATATATGGCAGGCAGATATATATATATATACACACACACACACATATATATACACATACATATGTAATATGGAGATATATATATACACACACATACATATATAATATGGAGATATATATATATATATATATATATATATATAGAGAGAGAGAGAGAGAGAGAGAGAGAGAGTGAGGCTGACTTTTTGGAGACTCTTTAGGAAAAACACGCTGAAAAAGCTAAAGACATTGTGGGCACTCAATAAAATTTGTATTAATGTTATATTGTTGTAACTGCTAATTATAAGCAAAATGGCAGTGTTCATGTGCCAGGCACTTGGCATGCATTATTTACATTTGAGGGTAGTTGTCACTATCCTTATTTTAAAGATAAATAAATTGTGGTGCAGACAAGTTAGAGGACATTTCTGACGTTACATAGCAATTTAGAGGTGAAGTCAAAATTTTAACCCAATACTGTCTGACTCTGGGACTCAAGCTCTTTCTGCTACATATTGATGCCTGCTGCCTATCAGTAAAATAATGCTCACTCATCAGATTTTCAAGGTGAACCAGACCCATACAGCAGTCTAATAAACGTGCAAGCCAGTAAGACCACAGTACATATTCTTTCAAGCTCTTCCCTTGTTTTCTCTCTCTCTCTCTCTCTCTCTCTCTCTCTCTCTCTCTCTCTCTCTCTCTCTCTCTCAGTTCCTAGCATAGTACCAGGTGCACTAGGAGGTCCAAAGAGCTGAGGATTCTTAAAGCATTTAAGCCATTAAATGTAATCACTCCTTCTCTCTTTGAGCCCTCTGCAAATTTATGTCTGCACTCAACCGGGTGTATGTTGAGTTATGGAATGAGAAATTTGCAGCCCCTGCCCAGGCAACTAACGTGCAAATAACCTGCTTCAGCATATCAGTTCCATGGTAGTGGTGCCAGCAATGTCTCAGGGAAAACAGAAAACAGATATCAAACAGAGATTGGTATCTATAGGAGAGCTGGAGAAACTTCAGAAAAAGTAGACATTAAACAACCCTAAAAGGAAAGTAGGGAGAAGGATCATGTTAATTTTAAGTTGAAAGAACGGTACTCAAGGACACTAAGTATGAAAGTGTGTGATGCGTTTAGAGTAAGTGGGCTATTCCATTTCACTAGAATAAAGGGAATAGGAAGAGCATGGTGAATGTCTTCGTCTGCTCCTGCTGTTACAGCAAAATACCATAGAATAGGTAACTTATAAAAGTTTGACATTTACAGCAAGGTGTGGTAGCTCACACCTGTAACCTGAGCATTTTGGGAGGCCAAGGTGGGAGGATCACTTGAAGCCAGGAGTTTGAGACCAGCCTGGGCAACAAAGCAAGACATTGTCACTCAAAAAAATTTTTTTTAAATAGCCAGGATGGTAATGCAAACCTGTAGCCACAGCTATTTAGGAGGCTGAGAAAGCAGGATCATTTGATTCCAGGAGTTCAAAATGCAATTACCTTTGATTGTACCACTACACTCCAGCCTGGGCAACAGAGTGAGACCAAGTATCAAAACATAGCAAAACAATCAGAAATGTATTGTTCACAATTCTGGAGGCTGGGAAGTTTAGGAAGTTTAAGATGTCCAAGATCAAGGAATCAGCAAATTTGGTCTCCAGCGAAAGTTTATTCTCTGCCTCTAAGCTGGCTCCTCTTGCTGTGTCTTCACAGGGAAGAAGGGGTTAAAAAAAAGGTTCTCAGGCCCCATGTCCTCAAGCCCTTTTATAACAGCACCTAATCCTATGCATGACAGCAGAGTGCTCAGGGCCTAATTGCCTCTCAAGCCCCCACATCAGTACCAACACCTTGGGAATCACATTCCAACACAGGAATTTTGGGGGACATCAACATCCAGACCACAACAGTGGCAATTGGGGTTGGAGAGTTCTGTGGGACCAGATGATAGTGAACATAAATTTTACGCTACAGAATTTAAATTTATATTAGGTAAGAAATGTGGCCAGGCATGGTGGTTTACACCTGTAATCTCAGTACTTTAGGAGACCAAGGCGGGTGAATCATTTGAGGTCAGGAGTTTAATACCAGCTTGACCAACATGGTGAAACCTTGTCTCCACTAAAAATGCAAAAATTAGCTGGGCATTGTGGCTGGTGGCTGTAGTCCCAGCTACTTGAGATACTGAGATAAGAGAATTATTTGAACCTGGAAGGTGTAGGTTGCAGTGAGCCAAGATCACATGAATACACTCCAGCCTGGGAGACAGAGAGAGAACTCATCTCAATAAAATAAAACTAAAATTAAAAATGAAATTTAAAAAAAAAACAGAAATGGAATGAAGGGAAGTGATAAGGTTTGGCTGTGTCCCCATCCAAATCTCATCTTGAATTGTAACTCCCACAATTCCCACCTGTTGTGGGAGGAATCAGGTGAGAGGTGATTGAATTATGGGGGTGGGTCTTTCCTGTGCTGTTATCATGATAATGAATGAGTCTCATGAGATCTGATGGTCTTAAAAATGGGAGCTCCCTGCACAAGCCCTCTCTTTGCCTGCCGCCATCCATGTAAGACATGATGGTTTCACCTTCCACCTTTCACCTTCGGCCACGATTGTGAGGCCTCATCAGACACGTGGAACTGTAAGTTCATAAACCTCTTTCTTTTGTTAATTGCCTAGTCTCAGGTATGTCTTTAACAGCAACATGAAAACAAACTGATACAGGAAGGGTGTTGATGAGAAATGCAACCTGGTTAGACCTTTGTTTTAGGAAAATAATTGGTGAAAATAAACAGGGGAGGAGGTAAACAGTGAAAGAATTGAGACTGGATTTTAGCAATAGCATGTGGTCAGACAGTTTTGTTTGGAAGGGGAGTTAGATGCTTTAGAATTCTGTTCCCTCTCTCTATTTGCAAAAAATATACATAGAAACATGCTTCCCTGTGATGGTGGAAGATGGAGGGTTGGTCTATGTCATGTTCTTCTCCAGCACTGGAAAAATCTCACTTTATCCCTTTCCCCTTTACCCATTGAGCAGGATTTGGTGTTTTCCAAAAAGACAGTCAATGGGCTTCAATGAACAGAGTCCTTGGTTGTTCCCTAAAATGTTGAATGAGTGCTTCTCAGGGACAAGATGAAAATCTTCAGAATGATTTGAGTATCTTCAACTGTGGCCCCCTAAACAATGAAAAGATTTTCAGGAACTGAATACAAACCAAGTAACTTCTAATACAGCACTCACATCATGTCACACCATACCATTAGAGCATATTTATATAGGGCTTTCACATGTATAGTATACCTATATACTTTATAACATTATTAAAATTTGAATTTACGGTATTATGAGTTAAAGATACTGTTATATATCATTCCATGTAAGCTCACATAGCCTCATGTACAAATGTTTGCAAACATGAATGAATAGATTCAATATATTAAAACAATTTCAGAGAAAAATCTTCAAATAATAATATTTTAAATAATCAAGATTTAGGAATTTCTGCCCTTTCTTTCCCTGGAAAGGCAGTTTAGCAATTCAGCTACTCATATAAATCCTCTAACAATTTAAATGTAGAAAACTCTATGACGAATTTAGAATTATAATGAACTTCAACCTCAGCTTCAGAGGAGAAAGAAAATATTCTCACTTAGACTGAACTTCCCTCAGGAAAAAAAATAAAGAAAGAAAAACACAATAATGTTTCAACTTAGATTAATGAGATTAATAAGAACAGAAACATCATCAAAACAGTTGTAATATAGCCAAATTAGCCAATTTGGAACAGAGGAATATAAAACATGGAGTTTTTATGTGTCACTGGCCCTATAGGACACAGAATAGGGATGAAGTATGAACAGTGACAGAGATACCGACATGGGGCACCCACTGCGGATCAGAACAGAATTAAACAGGATTAAATTATTTCATATATTATCCCATTCAATGCTCACAGAAGCTGAATGAGACAGTGTGGAGTGTATCTGCAAACTTTCCTGGGAACTGTCTCTGAATTGTCCAACAATGCGCTAGATGAAACAGGAAGTACTGCCCTCACCTGAAGACAGGTTGTATTTTCCAGCAAGTGCTCCCTAGATCTCCAAGTACTGAGCAGCAGCATTTCCTCTTATAGCCCTAAACAGCTGACATCTAATCTGTTATTACCTTGTAGTTATATACAACACCAGGTGAAGTCACAGAGCATCATCAATCACTGCCAGCTTCGTGTCTCCACTGTTAAGGTCATTCTAATGCTCATCCAGTTAAAGAGAGAGCAACAGAGGGCAGGGTCCCTTCCCTGGAATAAGTCATAGAGGCTCCAGCAAGGCCCAACCATACATGCATCTTTGCATAAAGCCAATAGATCTGGGTAAGCATGTGCCATCTCTTGTTAACCTTTTACTTATAAGCTTCCCCAGGAACTTGTTCCTTGTACCCATGCGATATGTTACTATGGGCTTAGAGAAATTTAAGTAACTTATTAGAAATCAGTAGGAGGTATATGAGGTAGGATACAAATGTTGATATGTCTAATTAGAACATGATTCTTGTTAGTAAGATTAGCTTGTCCAGAGTCACAGCCTTACTAAGTTGTGAGACTAGAAATTCAACCATGTTTGCCAATTCACAAGCCAGTATTTGTTATGACAGCCCACTCTTCCTCAAAGGGTGAACTCAAGACCACCTGCACCATAATGACCAGGGGTGCTTATTACTATAGCAACTTTATGAGACCTACCTCAGATTTATGAAATCATAGTCTCTGATGGTGATGACCTCAAATCTGCAATTCCTAATAGGAACTTCAAGTGATCCTGATGAAGTTGAAAGTTTAAGATGCATTGCTTTATAGAAGTTGTTCTGAAGTTACCACAAGAACCTATGTGCACATAGGGTACCCAGGGCGGTCTAAGGCAAGGGCCAGACCACACATCTTCTCTATGCATTGAGGAAGTCAATCTCTCAGGAATGAGATATTTGTGAAGCCTAACCTCTTAGAATAAGTAGTGGAAAACAAGAAAAGAGGAAGGTTTTGTTATATTACAGGGGCTTTGAGGATTGTGTCAAAAGAGCCACCTGAATATCCTATATAAGTGACTTCCGATACATGAATTCAGAAAACATGATTGCCTAGTCAAGAGAGACCCAGGAAAGCATGCATACCCTCTTACAAAGTTAACAAAAATACCTATGCTTGCTTCAGCCATGGTCTATTCTTAGCAACACCAAGGCAGGTAAGGAGGAGTACAAGTGCAGTCTTTAAGGGCAAGAGCTGCAGTTTTTTTCTTCCTTGCAAAGTAAATAAAACATAACTTGCTTCTACAGCTCAGGAAGAACCAATGATGAACTCAAAAAGTGTGAACCAGATGTGTGCCAAGGCAAGGCAGGGTAGAGTTGCCACAGTCACTACGTGGGTAGAAGTTTTACATAGTCCTGGAACCACGCTCTACATTCACCTCATCTCTCATTCTTTTCCTTCCTCTCTTGTCTAACCAAAGAAAACCTGGGCTCCAATTCAAAAGGAGGCTTGGGCAGAAGCCTGTGATTGAAAAATATTTTACCTAATTCATCAGTGTTAAGTGTGTCAAAAAGTAAACTTCCAAGCACTGCTATAAATCACTCTGCCTAAAACAACAGGAAATACATTGCTTGAATGCAATGGCAATTGTTATGAATTCCAAACAGCCAAGCAAAAGTCAAATGCAAGCCTTGGAGGGAGAAACAATTTCATGGTACTTTGTGAAGACCTATAAATTTTCAAAAAAGTAAGTGGGATGTATCTAACATGGTGGAAATCAAATAAAAGATGATTAAAACTAGAAAGGTACAAATAAAAATGCATTGTATTCATTCTGTACAGTGCTTGGTAAATAGAAGATGTTCAAAAGTTTTTGTAATAAATTTATGAATAAATTCCAAGATCATCACAGTTATTTCTGTGGTTTCTCAAAACTGTTAGCCTTCACCCTCGATGTTATAAGAAATTACAAAATCAGAGAATGCCTGTTCATTTTATCATTAGGCTGGACAAAGACTCCCACATGTACAAGCAGTACCCATTCAAGCTTTGGTGATCAGGCAATTTACTTCCATTGATTAGTTGAGTTTTGCATTTATTTCATTTCTGTGTTTGTGAATACATGCTTAGAAAGAAGATAATGATACGTCCTCCCTGGTGAATCACCAATTCAGACTAGTAAAGAGAGTGGGAGTGGCCGTGTCTATGCCTGTGACAGGGGTAATAAAATTTCAGTAAACACATCAGTATGACTCTTCCTAAGATGGCTATCAATAGCCAAGCAATATGTAGGCCAAGTACAAAGCATGCTCTAAATAGGAAGCATATAGAAGCTTAAATAAGGGTTCAGCATCAATAACAAATTTCTTGTTCTGCTAAAATTATGTGATCAAAGTGAAAAAGGGTTTAATAAAAAAAGTCATAAAAATGAATTATTAGAACTGTGTATGAGATTTATATACTCATATATACATTATACATATACACATATATAAAGATTTCTTCATTTATTTGAGAGTAAGAAAAGCACTGAATTTGTTTTGCAACCTTTAAAGTCTTTCAATAGCAAAGGGTCATATCCTCAATACCTTCTTTCCCGATTTATCAGAAGATCTCATAAGTGTTTCCTTGCCCAGGCCATTTTATGCCTCTATTTTTATTTCATCTTGCAGGTTATTAGCTCCTCAAAGGCAAGAGTTCTCGACTATATTCTTTGTGACTCCTTTTTTCTTATTTAATCTCTTTTTCGAAATGGCCATTGGTTTTTATATACCAGAAACAAACGGATATTTGCTAATGTGTACATGCATACACACACAGTTTCTAAACAATGCTAATATCACCTCTGGTGATAAAATTAAAAAATAAATAAATAACTAGACCCCCTTTCTTCAGATGATTTGTTCACATCTGTGGGATGAAAATTGTGTCTCAGCCTTCTACATAACTTTGGTCCAGAAATTCTATCATTTTTCATCCTTTCTTACTAACATGCAGAGGGTTTTTTTTAATATTTTCTATAAATAATAGTGAAGTTCTTGTAACTGTCCCCTCATAACTATGAACTGTTAGTTGGTTAATATTTCAAAACTTTTACATGAAATGCATATATTATATGTCCATATATAAAACATTCACATATGTATATGTATGTGCGTATATACACATAGAGATATACACGGAAACATACACACACACATGCATACATACATATATAGAAATAGAAACACAGAGAGAATGTCTTAAAATCCATTTTCTACACAGCAGTGGGAATGAACATTTAAATAAGAAAACCAGCATTGCTGCAAAGTGGTCTGCTGCATCCAGATATTTCACCACAGCCCTCACAGTTGTCATTGCCCCTCCTGACCAATATCATGTGGCCATCAGGAGTTCCTTTCCAGTCCTCATGCATAAAAAATGCAACCTTATCTATTCCAGGTCCCTCACTTAATACTTTTCCCCCAGATTGCTACTTGGCTGGCTTAGTCTCAAGCATTTTGAAAGAACTACTTACTTTCTCTTCATATTGAAATCCCAATATAAATGTTATTTCTGCAGAACTCCTCCCAGAAACTGCAATTTTCTCTTCCACCCCATGTAAAGGGGCCTCCCCAACTTGCTATCACATTACCTTCACTATTTCCTTGATGTCACTGTAATTACCTTATGTATTGTTTTTATTGTTTACTCTCTTATTTCCCAACAACATGTAGAGATCTTGTCAGTGTTGCCTGTAACATATCACCACCTATCCTGACACACAGTAGATGCTCAACAAATATTCAATGAGTGAATAAATCAATGAAAAAATGATTTCATAATTTACATATCTTAGATAACTTGCTTTCTTCCCCATGAACAACAAATTATAAAAACACTCCTATGTCAGCACATATAGAGCTTCCTTCTTTCTAGCTGCTCAGTTGTACTCCAGAATATGGATATATATCAGTAAATTAAGTACGTTTTTATTGATGGATGTTCAGGTTTTTTTTAATCTCTTGTTATCAGACACTTTCCTGAACTATACAGCTTTGTATTTGCATTGGAGTATTTTTGCAAAACTTGTTCTACAGGATAGATTTCTATGTGTGAAACTGCAATAAAAAAGCTTTTTAAACTTACATAGATAAATTAAAATGGCCCTCAACAAACACTGTCAAAACTGTGAAGGGTCTGAGATTTTTACCTAGTTGATAAGTCAGCCTGACACAGGTTCATGGATGCTCCCACAGAGATGAAATAAGGAGAACTGGGCTCAGATGCCTCTTCAGCCACCACAAACCAAGTTTTTCAATACTAAAATACCTTTTCCTCATCTACATTATGGGGTTCATAGAATCTAATGGAGACATCATCATTATCAATGAAATAATCATGCTAACAATTATAGAATCATAACTGTAATGAAAACTAGAAACCCTTTTAACATTGAGTCTTGACTTAGCTTGGGAAGGTCAAGAAAGCTGGAAAGCAATTTCTGAAGGTGAAGAGATAGGAAGGTTGAAGAAGGCAGTGTGCCAGGCTGCAGAAACATTGTGTTCAAATGCCCAGGAAAGCATGGAATGCTCAAGGGAACAAGAGAAAGTGCAGTGAGCCGAAGGAAACAAGGAAGATATGGCTACAGAGTTGGGTATGGTTCAAATCAGGAGGGGTGCCCATACAGTACCATACAAACAAAGATACATCCGAGAATAAATGGGAACAATTTTAATAATCATGCCAGGATAACAGGTATGAATCAGAACTGTCCATTGAAAATGAGAGAACTGAAGAAAGGGAAGCCTATTAGGAAATTATTGCAGAAACTAGATGAGTTATAAAATATTATGAGATAGATATATTACAACTAAGAAATCTTGGGTATAGAAGGTGTAGTAAGTCCTGTAGAATGCAGCAACGTTTTGATGGTGAAGGAGTAACGGATAAATGTAGGCTTCTCTTTCCTCTCTGGAGGGAGACCTGCCTTGCCTTCTAGCAGGAAATAGAGGAATCATGTCTATGGTCCATCCTAATTAGCACATGAGCACTTTCATTAAAGAAGTATAACATACTAAGCATCAACATTGGCACACCAATGAACACTTCAGATCAATGTTTCTGCGTGTGTCGATTGTACTTCATGAAATATTTGTCCAAGAAATGTAATTAACAGGACCCCCTGCAGGTTTCAGATGTTCATTATATCCCTCTAATTTTCAAGAAATCACAGCTTCCTTTCGTGTAGGAATCAACAGTCATTCACAACCAGAGTTTATGCTAATTTCAGAGGCAAAGACAGCTTCAAGGTTAATGTATCCAATCTGTTTTGCTCATCTGTTTCTATCTAAATCTTTACTAAAATTTAAGAGTTGAAAAGGAAAAGAGCAGAAGGCAGTGAGAAAAAGGAGGAAAGAAGGAAGGGAGAGACACAGGGAGGGACGTTGGAACTATTATGTTAGGAGGGAACTAGGATCCATCCATGTATATTTATTTGTTTGCCTTCATGTTTCTATATAAAAACATAAGGTAGGAACCAAACCAAAGTGAACTCATCATACTTCGCTTCTAGTAGGAAATCGGAAGTCTCCTATGGGATTGGGCAGCATAAAGCTGTATTTCTGAAGTCAGAACACAGGTTGTGAAAGGGAAATTTTAAATAGGCTTGAGAAAAATAAATGAACATGTTAGTAAGACTGGGCACTTTAGTAAGTGGAAGTAGTAACTAGAATATTATTAATTTAGAACAATTTTTATGATGAAATATTGAGCCTCTGTTATCAAGTCTCTCTCTCTCTTCATCTCTCTCTCTTTCTGTATCTCTTAGACAGGGTTAGCCTGCAACCCAAGACGAGATAGGAAATGTCTGCTCTGACCCGTTTCATCTGCCCTCTTGAGGCTGCTTGACTGACCTTGGCAGGGCCTACTCCTTTCTGAGGCCTTTGGCAAAAACCTGGGTCCCACCATGGTCCCTTCTCTGCAGTACCAAAGTGAACATTTCTTTAACCGCCTAATACCAGTGACCCACAAAGGAATATCCTGAGAAAATGTTTCTCAGGATTTACACTTTTTAATGAGGAGAAAAAGCAAAGCAAAATAATCAAATTTCAAATGTGGAGGCTGGGCCAGATGGTTCACACCTGTAATCCCAGCACTTTAGAAGACCTAGGTGGGTAGATCACCTGAGGTCTGGAGTTTGAGACCAGCCTGATCAACATGATGAAACCCAATCTCTGCTAAAAATACAAAAACATTAGCCAGGTATAGTGGTGGGCACCTGTAATCCCATCTATTCAGGAGGCTGAGGCAGGAGAATTGCTTGAACCTGTGGGACAGAGGTTGCAGTGAGCCGAGATCTCACCATTGCACTCCATCCTGGGCAATAAGAGCAAGACTCCATCTCAAAAAAAAAAATTCAAATGTGGAATATCAAACACTGTGGAATGGGATGGAAAATTATACATATACATGCACATTTATATACTTATAATATATAATTAATAGAGAGCAAAAGTACAGATGCCATCAGCCAATGTGATACAGGAAACATGAGTTCATTATCTACTGTTCTGGGACTCCTCATACCACGGCCAGGTAAATTGTAGTGGGAAATGTAGAAGCACTACTCTTCACTCTAAGGGAGCCTACATTTCTTGAAAGCAACATCTATTACATAAGCAGATAAGCAAGTACTTTTTCTTTTCATAAAGGAAAAGAACAGGGTTCCAAAGAAGAAGGTAAGGTGGGGCCAGGAACTTACTGGGCTCTGAGTGGTAAGGAATGGCTTCCTGAGGACCCAGAAAAGTAAGACCTAGGGTGGGGAGCTGCCAGGCCAAATCTGAGGAAGTCCATCCTACTGTTCACATTTCCTCCCAGTTATTTATTGTGCATGTGTATTACAGTTTAGAGCAGCTTTTATATGCTGTTTTCTTCCTTCCACTCAGTGCTATATTAACAGCAATTTATCAGATGGTAATTTACATCAATATTTTTAGTGGTTATTTAATATTTTCTTAAATAGTTCTTTTTAGGCTGGGCTCAGTGGCTTAAGCCTGTAATCCCAGCACTTTGGGAGGCCGAGGCCAGCAGATCATGTGGTAGGAGATCAAGAACATTCTAACACGGTGAAATCCCATCTCCACTAAAAATACAAAAAAATTATCCAGGCCTGGTGGCACGTGCCTGTAGTCCCAGCTACTTGGAAGGCTGAAGCAAGAGAATCACTTGATTCAGGAGGTGGGGGTTGCAGTGAGCTGAGATCACACCACTGCACTCCAGCCTGGGTGATGGGCCGTCTCAAAAAAAAACAAACAAAAAAATAGCTCTTCTTAATTTACTGAACTATTTAGGACATTTAGATTGTTTCTACTTTCCATTATTATGAATAATGCCTTGGCGAGTATCTTATCATATAAACAATTATATTTCCAATTATTCCCTAGGATACAATCTTAGAGTTGGGATTATTGGATAAAGTTTGAACACTAAATGTCTGGTACATGTCGCTGGACAGTGGTTACACATCATGGCCCATGCTCACCTGTGGGACAGATTCTTAGAATTCCAGCTCTCCCAAGCCCATTGCGCTGGCTCCCAGGGCCAGGCCAAAGCTCTCATCCAGGGTGGGATTCTGGATTGCCTGTGTCTTTCTTGCCACATCTGAGGAACTTCAGAAAGCCTGATCTTCGTTTGCCTTTGAGACACATATCTAGGCCTCTAACATGTTTTTAAGGAAGCAGGGATGGGAGACACTGTGCATGGTCACAAGTAGGACTGCTGCTCCCCTAGCTCTCACCTGTTCATGAGCCCCATCTCTCTCCCCACTTAGGGAAAGCACCTTCCACTTTAGCCCTTACCTGAGAAGTGTAGTTAGTGTCATTATGAGCCCAAAGTTTATGTAAGACTTGCCTGTGGCACACTTATAGTAGGTGACAGGTCCCCCACCCACAGACCTAGAGTCACAATGTGGATCTAGAATCCTGAAATCTGCGTTTTTCAAAATACTTCCAGGTAGAGGTAGAGGCTAATGTGTGTACCTGCTTAAGAACCATTGATTTAAGAGTACCCCATTACTCCTTGAAAACTGGGAAATTTTCACTCCAAGGAGTGGTTTGTGCCAGTCTGTAAGCATTGGGTAGTTGTTTGTATTTGCAACACTTAAAACCCTACATAAACAGACTCAAGCAGACCCAGCCACATGCTCCACAAGCCCAGACTTGCAAAGGTACTCAACTAGGATCTCCGGAAATCCCCGTTTCCATATACAAACAAAGGAAGGAGAGGTTTAACAACCACCCAGAGAAAGTTTCAGTAGAGTTCAAAAATCTTTTTATCCCAGTTATCTGAATAATTAATGCAATGTCACACTAGGATATGATTTTATTGTCCTAAGTAGAAAACATGTTTTCAAAGTTCATCAGCCTCTGGTGTAAAAGAACACAACCAAACCAACTTCGCTCTAAAAATCATAATCAGAGATGCTAAAATGACTTTTATCTTTTGTCTGTAGACAAGAAATGTTCTTTAAATCAGCAGTTGATTAAAAGAATCAGTAGCTAGAATGTAAAGTATTTTCTTTTATAAAGCGATAGGGTATTTGTGATTGCCTGCCCCATTGTACAAAGTTCACAAAAACATTATCTGTGATCAATGCTGAGTACAGAGAATTTTATATTGCTCTAAGGGAGGGAGTCTTGGTTGCCTTCTTAACAAGCCAAGGAAACATTTTTAAATCCTGCTGAAAAACACATTAAATGTTGGAGGAACACTACTTAAGATAGCAAGTATATAAATGGAAAATCAACATTTGAACCCAAACCAAAAGGAGGCTAGTATTAACAACTAATACATAAGATGTTTAAAAATGATTTTGTTTTCAGCTTTTCAGTTAACACCAGTTACTAAATTCAACATATTGAGCTGTGTTACTTGCTCACTTTATTCTGAACAGTGTTATTTGCTCAAAGGAGAACCTCCTGAGGGTGGCTGGTAATATAAAACCTCCCCATTCAGTCTTCAGCTGCAAGTGACTTCTAGTGATTAGACATTCAGGACAAAGTCCAGGGCACATCTTAGCCCTCCCCGACTGTACCCATCTTTAACTGGCACCCTTATTTCCACCTCCATTTTTCATGGATCTCCCATGAATTAATTTTAAATTCCTTAGGCTTTGGATTGCACCTGCATAGCGCTTCTTTATCAAATTCTATGTACTTGGTAGGTGTCAATGTATGACAAATAAAACAGTAATTTAATAATAATGAAGTAATAACAACCATCATTGTATTGTGCATCTATGAAGTGCCAGACACTTTTCTAAGCACTTTGTATATGTCATTTCATTTAGTAACTGCAATGCTGTTTATCATTTTTCCCATTCTTCAGGTGAGAAGCATGTGTATGAATAAGAGATAGATGTTAGTACACACTCTCAACTTTGTGAGGTGCTATGTTGTGAGAGGTTTCTGGAAAAAAAGAGACTGAGAAAGTACAGAGGCACATAGTCCCATTTTCTCTCCACTGACCTAAATTGTTTTTGAGCCCCCCAAAGAGGGAAAATATGACAGTAACCAAGTCCACATATGGGGCTAGGCTGTTGCGCAAGAGGGAGAGAAAAGAAACAAGAAGTCAGATTCTTACGTTGAGAGTTAATATCTGGGATCATGTATAAATTCTTCTGGATTTGTCATGTTCTTTGTTTGTCTGCTGGGAAAAAAAAAAATCTTTACCAAATATTGAATTCAACCAAGTTTTCTTTCCTTGTCCTAGCAGAATTCTAGTTCATTCATTCTTTTACTTATTTTTTTTTTTAATATCAACTGAATGCCTACTAGGCAAAAGGTTTAATGTTAAGCTATAAGACATGATTTTACTCTTCCTGAAGAGAAAGTGAAATTTATAAAAGAGACATATCTGGAGGAGAAGGAGAAAGGAAAGAACAAATCAATGCTGTTGATAATGAGGAAAGCTTCCAAGGGGAGGTCATACCTTAGCTGGTTCTTGAAGGATAGTAAGAGTTTGCCAGGTAAAGCTCACAGAGAAGGGCTTGCTGGAGAGAAACTGGCATATCCAGAAGCTGCAGGTATGCTGGCCATTCACTGAATTCAGTGGGACACCTCTATCCAGGCATTTTCTACATTTCCACTCATAAGAGAGGTGCTTTCTACAGCTTTGTTTAAATAAGTAGTATTAAAAGTGTGGTAGGGCAAATATTCATATTTATGCTGTATTTAACTTTTCATTAATAATAAATTCAGGTGAAGTAGCATTGTTATTAATATTGATCAACATTCCAATGGAAAGCACAGATGTCAGGGATTTTTTAAAAACGGGTTCAGTTATATTTAATAGTGCTGTTGATGAGAGGAAACCTAATGAAAACCAACAGATGGTCTATTTAATATCGCTCTCGGCTTTGAAACATGTGCCAAATGTGATACACACAAGGACTTGACAGGGCTGCTACTGGAAGCCTTTAATTACAACTATTTACACTCCTGGGCCTGCTGAAATTGCTAAAATAACACTGAGACGCTACCACTGGCCAAGTCAGAATTTAAATAATACCAGTTTTGTGATATTGTTTGTGGAATTGTATGTCTAAATGACCGCTGCAGACAGTTTTCCCGGCAGTCTCTGTCTCTCTCTCTCTCTCTCTCTCTCTCTCTCTCTCTCTCTCTCTCTCTCTCTCTCTGCCTGTCTCTGCTGTCTCTGTCTCTCTCCACCCCCCAACCCCTCATTTATTTTCCTTTCAGTTGAACGATAGAGTCAGTGGCCAGGATGAACTCAGATATCCCCTCCCACATCAGCATACTCAGTCTGGAACACGGAACAGCATCTCCAAGGTCAAAAAGCATGGATCTCCTTACTATTACAGCCAGCCCAACTGACATAAACTACCAAAGCAAAGAGTAATTAATTAATAATAATAATACAATATCAATGGCCCCTTTATGAACCTTGCTAGTCACTTGACAAATATTACCACCACTCCTTGTAACAACAGGAAATAGAGCTAAAGACATTGAAGCCAAGAAAGGTTCGATATTGGGCTCAAGGTCACACAGCTTATAAGCAGTAACTGGGCAGGCTAATTAACCAGTAACAGCAGGCTAGACCATTCAATTATGGCAGGATAGTACTTCACAAAAGAGAAAGAAGTAGAAGAAGTGATTTGTGAGAAGGAGAAAAGGAAGGAGAAGGGGAAGAGGAAGAGGAATAAGAGAAAAAGGGCCGGGCGGGGTGGCTCATGCCTGTAATCCCAGCACTTGGGAGGCTGAGGTGGGTGGATCACAAGGTCAAGAGATGGAGACCATCCTGGCCAACATGGTGGAACCCCCATCTCTACTAAAAGTACAAAAAAAAATAGACGGGTGTGGTGGTGTGTGCCTGTAGTCCCAGCTACTCAGGAGGCTGAGGTAGGAGAATTGCTTGAAACTGGAAAACAGAAGTTTCAGTGAGCCAGGATGGCACCACTGCACTCCATCCTGGTGACAGAGTGAGACTCTGTCTAAAAGAAAAACAAAACAAAAAACAAAAAAGAAGAAGAAGAAAAAGAAGACCTGTCATATGGTTTGGTTGTGTCCCCACCCAAATCTTATCTTCCCATATGTTGTGGGAGGGACTTGGTGGGAGGTAATTGAATCTTGGGGGCAAGTCTTTCCATGCTATTCTCATGACACTGAATAAGTCTCATGAGATCTGACAGTTTTAAAAACAGGAGTTTTCCTGCACAAGCTCTCATTTTTTTTTTTTTTTCTGCCTGCTGCCATCCATGTAAGATGTGACTTGCTCCTCCTTGCCTTCCACTATGATTGTGAGGCTTCCCCAGCTACATGGAACTGTAAGTCCAATTAAACCTTCTTTTTTAAATTGCTCAGTCTCAGGTATGTTTTTATTAGCAGGACTAATACAGTAAATTGATAAAGAGAGTGGAGTGCTACTGAAAAGTTACCCCAAAATGTGGAAGTGACTTTGGAACTGGGTAACAGGCAGAGGTTGGAACAGTTTGGAGGGCTCAGAGGATGACAGAAAAATGTGGGAAAGTCTAGAACTTCCTAGAGACTTGTTGAATGGCTTTGAAAAATAAAATGGTGATAGTGACATGAAAAATAAGGTCCAGGCTGAGGTAGTCTCAGATGGAGAATGAGGAACTTGTTGGGAGCTGAAGCAAAGGTGACTCTTATTATGTTTTAGCAAAGAGACAGGCAGCATTTTGCCCATTCCCTAGAGATTTGTGGAACTCTGAACTTGAGAGAGATGATTTAGGGTATCTAGTGGAAGAAATTTCTAAGCAGCAAAGCATTCAAGAGGTGATTTGGGTGCTGTTAAAAGCATTCAGCTTTATAAGGGAGCAGAACATAAAAGTTCAGAAAATTTGAAGCTGGACAATGAGATGGAAAAGAAAATCCCATTTTCTGAGGAGAAATTCAAGCCATCTGCAGTAACTTGTGTAAGTAATAAGGAGCTGAATGTTAATCCCCAAGAATATAGGAAAAATATCTCCAGGCCATGTCAGGGACCTTTGTGACAGCCCCTCCCACCACAGGCCAAGACGCCTAGGAGGAAAAACTGCTTTTGTGGGCCAGGCTCAGGATTCATGGGCCGGGCTCAGGATCCCTGTGCTGTGTGCAGCATAGGGACTTGCTGCCCTGCATCTCAGCCACTCCAGCTGTGGCTGACAGGGTCCAACATAGAGCTCAAGCCATGGCTTCAGAGGTACAAGCCCCCAAGCCTTGGCAGCTTCCACTTGGTGTTGAGCCTATGAGTGCACAGAAGTCAAAAGTTGGGGTTTGGGAACCTCCACCTGGATTTCAGAAGATGTAGATAAATGCCTGGATGTCTAGGCAGAAGTTTGCTGCAGGGCAGAGCACTCATGGAGAACCTCTGCTAGGGTAGTGAAGAACAGAAATGTGGGGCTGGAGCCACCACACAGAGTCCCTACTGGGGCACCACCTAGTGGAGCTGTGAAAAGAGGGACACTGTCCTCTGGACCCCAGGATGGTAGATCCACTAACAGCTTGCATTGGGTGCCTGGAAAAGCTGCAGACACTCAATGCCAGCCTATGAAAGCAGCCAGGAGTGGGGTAATACTGCAAAGCCACAGAAGCAGAGCTGCCCAAGGCCATGGGAGCCCTCCTCTTGCATCAATGTGACATGGATGTGAGACATGGAGTAAAGGAGATCATTTTGGAACTTTAAGGTTTAATGACTGCCCTGCTGGATTTCAGACTTGCATGGGGTCTGTAGTCCCTTTGTTTTGGCCAATATCTCCCATTTGGAATGGCTGTATTTACCCAAAGCCTGTATTCCCATTGTATCTAGGAAGTAACTAACATGCTTTTGATTCCACAGGCTCATAGGCAGAAGCTACTTGGCTTGCCTCGCATGAGACTTTGGACTATGGACATCTGAGTTAATGCTGAAATGAATTAAGACTTTGGGGGTCTGTTGGAAAGGCATGATTGGTTTGAAATGTGTGGACAGGAGATTTTGGAGGGGCAAAAGGCAGAATTACATCATTTGGCGTGTCCCCACCCAGATCTCATCTTGAATTCCCACGTGTTGTGGGAGGGACCCGGTGGAAGGTAATTGAATCATGGAGGCAAATCTTGCCCATGCTGTTCTTGTGGTAATGAATAAGCTTCATTAGATCCAATGGTTTTAAAAAGGGGAGTTTTTCTGCACAAGCTCTCATTTTTTGCCTGCCATTATCCATGTAAGCTGTGACTTGCTCCTCCTTGCCTTCCACCGGGATTGTGATGCTTCCCCAGCCACGTGAGACTGCAAGTCCACTAAACCTCTTGCATCCCTAAATGGTTCAGTCTTGGGTATGTGTCTATCAGCAGCATGGAAATAGACTAATACAATCTGAAATGTGTCCAAAAGGAGAAAATCTTTATTTAAACTGTCTTAGAAAGCAAGCAGCAAGGAAAGCTCAGTTATTTGACTCTCTTCATCTGCCCTCCCTACTGGGCTGCCACCACCCTTTGGATGGCTGCTAGAGTCTGGAAGAGAAGGAGCTGGCATGTTGGTTGGGAGAGATGGCAATAAAATTACCTAGAACATTGTAGATCTATGGTGGCTTTAAAAAATGGTTCACTTCGGCCAGGCACAGTGGCTCACACCTGTAATCCCACCACTTTGGGAGGCTGAGGCAGGTGGATCACCTGAAGTCAGGCGTTTGAGACCAGGCTGATCAACATGGAGAAATTCCATCTCTAATAAAATTCAAAATTAGCCGTGCATGGTGGTGCATGCCTGTAATCCCAGCTACTCAGGAGGCTGAGGCAGGAGAATCGCTTGAACCCGGGAGGCGGAGATTGTGGTAAACTGAGATCATACCACTGTACTCCAGCCTGGAAAACAGACTCCATTTCAAAAAAAAAAAAAAGCTTCACCTCTCTGGAAAGTGCCTCTGTGCTGGAGGCCTGATAGCTGCTTACTGGCTCATGGGAAGCCCCTTGGAGCAGTAACACTGGCAGCAGCAGTAAGAGCACTGAGAGGATTACATTATGGGCTCAGAACACCTGGATCAAAGACCTTTTCTGAGGACCCTCAAGAGAAATAATGCAATTTGCAAATCTGACTATCTCTAAAGCACTCAAGAAACAAGTCCTGCCATCTGCTGCCGCACTGACAGGCTTCTCATCTGAAAGGAGTAACAGGTTTATATCAACTGGATGGATACAGAATAATCTAACTTTTTGTTAAGTTTATAGAAGTTTTTAAAGATCATGGTATCTGTTGCATATAAAAACAGTAGTGGATGCCAGAACCCTAGCTCAAAGAGAAACTTTAAGGTGAATTTACAAATTTTTAAATTTATTTATACATGTAAAAACGTTCTCCCAAGTCGGAATAAGTCAGGAATTAAAATGTAAAAAGAAGAGATTGTTTTATATCCCAACATATAGGGTAACAAAATGTTCAGAGGACAATTTTCAGTCCTGAAAGTGCTTATCAGTAGTAATATTGCTACTCCTAAAGGAGAGGAGGAGGAAAGGCTGAAAAACATAATAAAAGAAATGAATGTAATGTAAGAAACAAAATTAATAGAGCTAAAGTTAAAATTAATAAAATTGCAAACATCAGAAAAAAAGTTTTATAAAATATAGCCCTTTTAACAGAGAAAATAAAAGTCAAGTCTGTAACTTCCTGTCATCTCCAATCAACATGAAAAGAAAGGAAATTAAATTATATAAAACCAAGAAAGAGAATCTGCAGAGCATAAATAAAGTACCAGTCACAGAAAAGTAGGTTCAACTCTATAAAATGAAAACTGGAAATTTTAAAGAAATATGATATTTTATGAAAACAGACATTTTTTAAGATTAATCAGTTTTAACAAGATGTTAGTAGATTATAAACTTCTAGCACTTTAAGCTATAATATCTAGGTTTTATAGCTGAGTTCTAACTACCTTTCTATACATCAGCTGCAACATTTACAGCAACTGTATTATCGTAGTCAGCTCTGACTGACTGTAATAAAATACCACAGACTGGGTGGGTTTGACAACTGAAATTCATTCTCTTGCAATAATGGAGGCTGGAAGTTCAAGATTAAGGCTCTGGCAGATTCCATTTCCAGCGAGGGCCCTTCTCCTGGCTTGCAGATGGCCACCGTTTCACTGTGCTTGGGAGGCCTTTCTGTGGTGACTGAGCTAGGGGTGGAGAAGGAAGGGAGGTCAGAGGCCTCTTACTAGGAAACCCACTAAACACTAATCCTATGGGATCAGGGCCCCACCTTTATAACCTAATTTAAACTTTATCACCTTCTTATAGGTCCTGTCTCAAAATACAATCACGTTGAAGGTTAGGGCCTCAGCACACAAATTTTGCAAATACACAATTTGGTTCAGAGCAATTATCCTTTATTTAAATTCTCTCAAGACATAGACCAAGATATCAAAACTTGATAAAGCTATCACAGAAAACTATAGCCAAATTATTTTTAAAGATAGATATAAAAATTCCTAATAAATTATAATCAAACTAAATAGAGCATAATATTTTAGAATGTCACATTTTCAACTAAGTAAAGTGCACTCCATGGTGACTGGTTCAGCATTCAGTAAATTTCTCAATATAACTTATTATATGAACAAATTAAAGAGAAAAAAAGCAAAAAAAAAATATGATTATATCAACATGTGCTAAAGTTGTATTGAATAAAATTTAGATGACATTCCTAATTAAAATTCACAGTGACATGGGAATAGGAGAAGCAGTCCAAACATGGAAAAGTCTAATTAACAATATCCAAGTAAAAATGTAGCAACAAAGGTGAAATATGAAAGTCATCATGATTAAAAAACAGGAACAGTAGCTATTTCCATAGTCAAAACCCAAAAATATCTCCATTTGATGGCTTGTCTAGAAACTACAAAAGACTACTAAAAACGTGCTTGAAATAATAAAACAATTCGGTAAGGTGGCTGTATCCAAGTTGACTAGATGGATTTTATTGCTAACAATTTCATTTTAGAAATAGGTATGCAAAAAGGAAAATCTCATTTACAAAAGTAGTAAAAACTACAAAATATCATAGATTAAATTTAACTTAAAATTAGTAGGCCTATATGAAAAGGGCTATAAAAAGTTATAAAAGGACATAAACCAAAACATGAATAAATAGAAAGACAGAGCATGTTTCTAGATTGGAAGGCCTTTAATAGCATCATATTTCCAATTTTATTTAAACCAATATGTCATCTTACTATAACACCAATCAGGATCTCAGTTTTTTAAAGTGGAAATTTTTTCTAAACTTTATGTGAAAAAATAAATGTGTGGGAATTTCCTAGAAAAATTTGAAAGCAAATAATGAAAAGTAATTTGCAGCCAGGCATGGTGGCTCATGCCTATAATCCCAGCACTCTGGGAGGCCAAGTAGGGTGGATCATGAGGTCAAGAGATCAAGATCATCCTGGCCAACATGGTGAAACCATGTCTCTACTAAAAATACAAAAATTAGCTGGGCATGGTGGTGTGCCTACAGTCCCAGCTACTCGGGAGGCTGAGGCGGGAGAATTGCTTGATCCCAGTAGGCAGAGGTTGCGATGAGTCAAGATCACACCATTGCACTCCAGCCTGCATAACAAGAGCAAAACTCTTTCTCAAATAATAAAAATACAAAAGGTAATTTGCTTTTCACAGTTTTAAATGTACACAAAGGTATTATAAGAGCAGTATTTACACAGGAATAGACAGATGAGTAAACAAAACAAATAGTACTGGTACAAAACAATATGCATGACTGGAAATTAGTCTATATAGGCAAGGGAGGTTCCAAGATGGCATCATAAAAACAACTCAGGATTACAGCTCTCAGTGAAGGGGCAGAGGGTGAGTCCTAGCTGCATTTTCAGATGGACTTTTGTTGCCCACAGAACTGGCAAATTCACAGGTGTAGGAGAGACACAGGAGAACAGCGCAGCCCTTTTGGCTTGCGTGGCCATTTCAGCTGGTGCCACAGCACAGCAGCAGCCCACACAAAGCTCACTGGTCTGGATGTCCTGTTGAACTGGCAATCTGAGATTTGGGAGGGAAGATGGACATGTCCATTTGATTGAACGGGACTTGGATGGTGAGCCAGACCAGGAGATTCCTGGGAAGAGCAATTTGTGCCGGTGCAGTGGGCCACGACAGGGGAGATCGCACGGATCCCAGTGGCCAATCAGCAGGCAAATATAGCACCTGTGAGAGAGTCAAGCATTCAATTTGGAAAGAAAGAGAGAGAGAGAGGAGGGACTCTGAGGCAGGGAGCCAGGTGATCGGGCTCGGCGGGCCCCACCCTCATGGGGATAAGCAGCATAGTGATTTGAGGCACTCAGGGCTGAGAGTTTTGTTATGGCGTCTGCTGAATCCAGGACGGTGCAGCTCGGTGGAGGAGGGGCATCTGCCAGTATGGATGCAATCTGCCCCTACTGAGGTACCGCCCTCTGCTGACACAGCCTGCCATTGCTGAGGCAACCATCCATAACAGAGAGATGCCGCCAACAGGGTGGAGTGCACCACAGTAGAACAGAGCCCCATGGCAGCAGGGCAGACCCGTGCTAGCAGGGCGGAGCCCCAGCAGACAAATAGTGAGTAGACTGCCTCCTAGCTGGGCAGGACAGTGCAACAGATACTCATAAAGAAAGCCCCAACTCCTTGAGACAGAGCATCTGAGGGAAAAAAAGGGGGGCATTTTATAGGTTCTATAGCAGAACTTATAGGTTTATAGGTTTTATAGGTTTTATAGCAGATGTAAACACATCTGCCCAGCAACCCTGAATGAACAACAGAGCTCACAGCTCAGCACTGGAGCTCCTATAAAGTACAGACCATCTCCTCAAGGAGCTCCCTGACCCCTGTATATCCAAAGAGCCACCTCAAAAAAGGACTAATCAGACTGACATTTGGTGGGCATCATTCAGGGACAAAGATAGCAGAAGAAAAATCTGGTAGCATCCCTCACTGTTCCGCAGCTGCTACAGGTGTACCCCAGACAAGCAGGGCCTGGAGTGGACCTCAGCACTCATACAGCAGAGGGGCTAGACCATTAGAAGGAAAACTAAGTAAGAGAAATACTTCATCATCAACAATCTGGGCGTCCACTCAGAGACCCAATCGAAAAGTCAGCAACTACTAAGATGACAGGTGGATAAATCCACAAAGATGGGAAGAAACCAGTGCAAAAAGGAGAAAAACACCTGAAACAAAAACACCTCACCTGCTACAAAGGACCAAAACTCCTCACCAGCAAGAGAACAAAGCAGGACGGAGAATGAGAGTGATGAAATGATGGAATCAGACTTCAGAAGGTGGATAATGAGAAACTTCAGTGAGCTAAAAGAACATGTTCTAAATCAATGCAAAGAAACTAAGAACCTTGAAAAAAGATTCGAGGAATTGATAACAAGAATGGAAAACTTAGAGAGGAATATGAATGAATTGAAGGAGCTGAAAAACACAACATGAGAGCTTTGCAAAGCATGCACAAGTTTCAACAGCCGAACTGACCAGGAAGAAGAAAGAATATCAGAAGTTGAAGATCAACTCAATGAAATAAAAAGAGAAACCAGGATTAGAGAAAAAAGTGCAAAGAAAAATGAACAAAATCTCCAAGAAATGTGGGACTATGTGAAGAGACCTAACCTATGTTTGATAGGTGTACCAGAATGTGACAAAGAGAATGAATCCAAGCTGGAAAACACTCTTCAGGATATTATCCACAAATATTTCCCCAACCTAGCAAGACAGGCCAATACTCACCTCCAGGAAATACAGAGAACACCACAAAGATATTCTGCAAGAAGAGCAACACCAAGGCATATAATCGTTAGATTCGCCAGGGTTGAAATGAAGGAGAAAATACTAAGGGCAGCCAGAGAGAAGGGTCGGGTCACCCACAAAGGGAAGCCCATCACACTCACAGCAGATCTCTTGGCAGAAACTCTACAAGCCAGAAGAGAGTGGGGGCCAATATTCAACATCCTTAAAGAAAAGAACTTTCAACCCAGAATTTCATATCCAGCCAAACTGAGCTTCATAAGTGAAGAAAAAATAAATCTTTTGCCAAAAAGCAAGAACTCAGAGATTTTGTCACCACCAGGCCTGCTTTACAAGAGCTCCTGAAAAAGGCACTGCACATAGAAAGAAACAACCTGTACCAGCCATTCTAAAAACATACCAAATGCTAAAGAGCATCAACAAAATGAAGAATCTGCATCAATTAATGGGCAAAACAGCCAGCTTGAATCAAAATGGCAGGATCAAACTCACACATAACAATATTAACACTAAATGTAAATGGGCTAAATGCACCAATCAAAAGACACAGACTGGCAAAGTGAATAAAAAACCAAAACCCATTGGTGTGCTGTACCCAGGAAACCCATCTCACATGCAAAGATTCACAAAGGCTCAAAATAAAGAGATGGAGGAAGATTTACCAAGCAAATGGAGAGAAAAAAAAAAAGCAGGAGTTGCAATTCTTGTCTCTGATAAAATAGACTTTAAAGCAACAAAGATCAAAATAGAAAAAGACGGTCATTACATAATGGTAAAAGGATCGATACAACAAGAAGAGCTAGTGATCCTAAATATATATGGACCCAATACAGGAGCACCCAGATATATAAGGCAAGTTCTTAATGACTTACAAAGAGACTTAGACTCCCACACAATAATAGTGGGAGACTTTAACACTCCACTGTCAATATCAGACAGATCAACCAGACAGGAAATTAACAAGGATATCCAGGGCTTGAACTCAGACCTGGAACAAGCAAACCTGATAGACATTTACAGAACTCTCCACCCCAAATCCACACAATATACATTCTTCTCAGCACCACATCATACCTACTCTAAAATTGATCACATAATTGGAAGTAAAGCATTCCTCAGCAAATGCAAAACAACTGAAATCATAACAAACAGTCTCTCAGACCATAGTGCAATCAAGTTAGAATTCAGAATTCAGAAACTAATTCAGAACCGCACAGCTTCATGGAAACTGAACAACTGGCTCTTGAATGTTGATTGAATAAACAATGAAATGAAGGCAGAAATAAAGAAGTTCTTTGAAACCAATGAGAACAAAGACACAACATACCAGAATCTCTGGGACACATTTAAAGCAGTCTTAAGAGGAAAATATATAGCAATAAGTGCCCACATGAGAAGAGTGGAGAGATCCAAAATTGACACCCTATCATCAAAATTGAAAGAGCTAGAGGAGCAAGACCAAAAATACTCAAAACCTAGCCGAAGACAAGAAATAACTAAGATCAGAGCAGAACTGAAGGAGATGGAGACACGAAAAACCCTACAAAAAATTAATAAATCCAAGAGCTGGTTTTCTGAAAAGATCAACAAAATAGACAGACCACTAGCCAGACTGATAAAAAAGAAAAGAGAGGACAACCAAATAGATGCAATAAAAAATGATAAAGGGGAAATCACCACAGATTCCACAGAAATTCAAACTATCATCAGAGAATACTACAAACAACTCTATGCACATAAACTAGTAAACCAGGAAGAAATGGATAAATTCCTGGACACCTGTGTCCTCCCAAGCCTAAACCATGAGGAGGCCGAAACTATGAATAGACCAATAACAAGGTCTGAAGTCGAGGGAGCAATTAAGAGCCTACCACACAAAAAAAGCCCAGGTCCAGATGGGTTCACAGCCGAATTCTACCAGACACACCAAGAGGAGCTGGTACCATTGCTTCTGAAACTATTCCAAATAATCCAAAAACAGGGAACCCTTCCCAAATCATTTTATAAGACCAACATCATCCTGAAACCAAAACCCAACAGAGACTCAAAAAGAAAAGAAAACTTCAGGCTAATATCCATGATGAACATAGATGCAAAAATCTTAAATAAAATACTGGCAAACCGATTGCAACAGCACATTAAAAAATTTATCCATTATGATCAAATAGGATTCATCCCGGGCATGCAAGCCTGGTTCAACATACGCAAGTCTATAAACATCATTCACCACATTAACAGAACCAAAAACAAAGACCACATGATTATTCCAACTGACGCAGAGAAGACATTTGACAAAATTCAACAGCCCTTTATGCTAAAAACAATCAATAAACTGGGTATTGATGGAACATATCTCAAAGTAATAAAAGCTGTTTACAACAAACCAACAGCCAATATAATACTTAATGGGCAAAAACTGGAAGCATCCCCTTTGAAATCCGGCATGAGACAAGGATGTCCTCTCTCACCCCTCCTATTCAACATAGTACTGGAAGTTCTAGCCAGAGCAATCAGGCAAGAAAAAGAAATAAAGGTGCATTCAAATAGGAAAGGAGGAAGGCAAATTGTCTCTATTCACAGACGACATGATAGTATACCTAGAAGACCCCATCACCTCAGCCCAAAAACTCCTGAAATTGATAAGCAACTTCAGCAAAGTCTCAGGATATAAAATCAATGTGCAAAAATCACAAGCATTTCTATACACCAATAACAGACTTACAGAGAACCAAATCAAGAATGAACTGCCATTCACAATTGCTACAAAGAGAATAAAATACCTAGGAATACAACTGACAAGGAATGTAAGGGACCTCTTCAAGGAAAATTACAAACCACTGCTCAATGAAATAAGAGAGGACACAAACAGATGGAGAAACATTCCATGTTCATGGTTAGGAAGAATCAATATTGTGAAAATGACTATACTGCCCAAAGTAATTTACAGAATCAACACTATTCCCATCAAACTACCATTGAATTTCCTCACAGAACTGTAGAAAACCACCATGAACTTCATATGGAACCAAAAGAGAGCCCGCATAGCCAAGTCAATTCTAAGCAAAAAGAACACAGCCGGAGACATCACACTACCAGACTTCAAACTATACTAAAAGGCTATAGTAATCAAAACAGCATGGTAATGTTACCAAAACTGAGACATAGACCAATTGAACAGAACAGAGGCATTGGAGGCAAATCAACATATCTACAACCATATAATCTTTGATAAACCAGATAAAAACAAGCAATGGGGAAAGAATTCCCTGTTTACCAAATGGTGTTGGGAAAACTGGTTAGCCATGTGCAGAAAGCAGAAACTGGACCCCTTCCTGACACCTTACACTAAAATTAACTCCAGATGGATTAAAGACTTAAACATAAGACCTGACACCATAAAAACCCTAGAAGAAAATCTAGGCAAAACCATTCAGGACATAGGAGTAGGCAAGGACTTCATGACCAAAACACCAAAAGCATTGGCAACAAAAGTCAAAATAGACAGATGGGACCTAATCAAACTCCACAGCTTTTGCACAGCAAAAGAAACAGTCACTGGAGTGAATCAGCAACCAACAGATTGGGAAAAAAATTTTGCAGTTTACCTAACTGACAAAGGGCTGATATCCAGAATTTACAAAGAACTCTAACAGATTTACAGGAAAAAAACAAACAAGCCCATTCAAAAATGGGCAAAGGACATGAACAGACACTTTACAAAAGAAAATATACATGAGGCCAACAAACACATGAAAAAATGCTCATCATCACTGGTCGTTAGAGAGATGCAAATCAAAACCACATTGAGATACCATCTCACGCCAGTTAGAATGGCAATCATTAAAAAAGCTGGAGACAACAGATGCTGGAGAGGATGTGGAGAAATAGGAACACTCTTACACTGTTGGTGGGAGTGTAAATTAGTTCAACCATTGTGGAGACAGTGTGGTGATTCCTCAAGGACCTAGAAATAGAAACTCCATTTGACCCAGCAATCTCATTACTGGGTATATATCCAAAGGACTATAAATTGTTCTACTATAAGGACACATGCACACGAATGTTCATTGCAGCACTGTTTACAATAGCAAAGACCTGGAACCAACCCAAATGCCCATCGACAATAGACTGGACTGGGAAAATGTGGCACATATACACCATGGAATATTATGCAGCAATCAAAAATGATGAGTTTATGTCCTTTGTAAAGACATGGATGAATCTGGAGAACATCATTCTTAGCAAACTGACACAAGAACAGAAAGGGAAATACCACATATTCTCACTCATAGGTGGGTGAGAAAAATTAGAACACATGGACACAGGGAGGGGGGTACTACACACTGGGGTCTATTGGAGAGAATAGGGGAGGGACAGCACGGGGGGGGGAGCTGGGGAGGTATAGCCTGGGGATAAATGCCAATTGTGGGTTAAGGGGAGGAAGGCAGCAAAATACACTGCCATGTGTGTATCTATGCAACTATCTTGCATGTTCTGCACATGTACCCCAAAACCTAAAATGCAATAAAAATAAAATAAAATAAAATAAAAATGTAAAAAAAAGGAAATTATTCTATATAAATGTGATATATAAATTATTGAGAAATTATTATTTTTAATACTGACATTTAAATAATTGTCTATCCATCAGCCAAAACAGACTTTTTTCTACAACCATACAGAGAGTAAATATTTTCAGGTTTGCAGGCCTTAGAGTCTCTTTTGCAGTGACTTTGACTTTGGACGAAGAAAAGAGCCAAGTATGATATATAAACAATTGGGCATAGCTGTATTCCAATAAAACTTTATTTAAAAAAAAAAAATGAGTAGCAGACCAGAGTTGGGAAATGGGCCATAGTTTACCAACAGTTAAACAAAAATAAATTTAAGAGAATATTGTTATGTCACAAAAATAAATTACAGTTTTTTTAATTGCATTTTAGGTTTTGGGGTACATGTGAAGAACATGCAAGATAGTTGCATAGGTACACACCTGGTAGTGTGATTTGCTGCCATCCTCCCCTTCATCCATATCTGGCATTTCTCCCCATGCTATCTCTCCCCAACTGCACCCCCTTGCTGTCCCTCTCCTATTCCCCCCAATAGACCCCAGTGTGTAGTGCTCCCCTCCCTGTGTCCATGTGTTCTCATTGTTCATCACCCACCTATGAGTGAGAACATGCAGTATTTCATTTTCTGTTCTTGTGTCAGTTTGCTGAGAATGATGTTCTCCAGGTTCATCCATATCCCTACAAAGGACATGAACTCATTGTTTTTGATTGCTGCATAATATTCCAGGGTGTATATGTGCCACATTTTCCCAGTCCAGTCTATCATTGATGGGCATTTGGGTTGGTTCCAGATCTTTGCTATTTTAAACAGTGCTGCAATGAACATTTGTGTGCATGTGTCCTTATAGTAGAAGGATTTATAGTCCTTTGGATATATGCCCAGTAATGGGATTGCTGAGTCAAATGGAATTTCTATTTCTAGGTCCTTGAGGAATCACCACACTGTCTTCCACAATGGTTGAACTAATTTACACTCCCACCGGCAGTGTAAAAGTGTTCCTATTTCTCCACATCCTCTCTGGCATCTGCTGTCTCCAGATTTTTTAATGATCGCCATTCTAACTAGCATGAGATGGTATCTCAATGTAGTTTTGACTTGCATTTCTCTGATGACCAGTGATGATGAGCATTTTTTCATCTGTTTGTTAGCCTCATGTATGTCTTCTTTTGTAAAGTGTCTGTACATATCCTTTCCCCATTTTTGAATGGGCTTGTTTTTTTCTTGTAAATCTGTTTGAGTTCTTTGTAAATTCAGGATATCAGCCCTTTGTCAGATGGGTAAACTGCAAAATTTTTTTTCATTCTGTTGGTTTCTGATTCACTCTAGTGACTGTTTCTTTTGCTGTACAGAAGCTGTGGAGTTTGATTAGGTCCCATTTGTCTATTTTGGCTTTTGGTGACAATGCTTTTGGTGTATTGGTCATGAAGTCCTTTCCTATGCCTATGTCCTGAATGGTTTCACCTTGATTTTCTTCTAGGTTTTTAATGGTGTTAGGGCATATGTTTAAGTCTTTAATCCATCTGGAGTTAATTTTAGTGTAAGGTGTCAGGAAGGGGTCCAGTCTCTGCTTTCTGCACATGGCTAGCCAGTTTTCCCAACACCATTTATTAAACAGGGAATCCTTTCCCCATTTCTTGTTTTTGTCAGGTTTATCAAAGATTGTATGGTTGTAGATATGTTGTGTTGGCTGCAATGTTTCTGTTCAGTTCCATTGGTCTATATCTCAGTTTTGGTACCAGTACCATGCTGTTTTGATTACTGTAGCCTTGTAGTATAGTTTGAAGTCTGGTAGTGTGATGCCTCCCGCTGTGTTCTTTTTGCTTAGAATTGACTTGGCTATGTGGGCTCTCTTTTGGTTCCATATGAATTTTAAGGTGTTTTTTTCCAGTTCTGTGAAGAAGGTCTTTGGTAGCTTAACGAGGATAGCATTGAATCTGTAAATTATTTTGGGCAGTATGGCTATTTTCACAATATCGATTCTTCCTAACCATGAACATGGAATGTTTCTCCATCTGTTTGTGTCCTCTCTTATTTTGTTGAGCAGTGGTTTGTAGTTTTCCTTGAAGAGGTCCTTTACGTTCCTTGTCAGTTGTATTCCTAGGTATTTTATTCTCTTTGTAGCAATTGTGAATGGCAGTTCATTCTTGATTTGGCTCTCTTTAATTCTGTTATTGGTATATAGGAATGCTTGTGATTTTTTGCACATTGATTTTGTATCCTGAGACTTTGCTGAAGTTACTTATCAGTTTCAGGAGTTTTTGGGATGAGACGATGGGGTCTTCTAGATATACTTTCATGTTGTCTGCAAATAGAGATATTTTGGCTTCCTCCTTTCCTATTCAAATACCCTTTATTTATTTTTCTTGCCTAATTGCTCTGGCTAGAACTTTCAGTACTATATTGAATAGGAGTGGTGAGAGAGGGCATTCTTGTCTAGTGCCAGATTTCAAAGTGAATGCTTCTAGTTTTTGCCCATTCAGTATGATATTGGCTGTTGATTTGTCATAAATAGCTTTTATTATTTGAGATACATTCCATCAATACCGAGTTTATTGAGAGTTTTTAGCATAAAGGGCTGTTGAATTTTGTCAAAGGCCTTCTCTGTGTCAGTTGGGATAATCATGTGGTTTTTGTTTTTGGTTCTGTTTATGTGGTGAATTATGTTTATAGACTTGCATATGTTGAACCACACTTGCATGCCTGGGATGAATCCTACTTGATCACGGTGGATAAGCATTTTGATGTGCTGTTGCAATCAGCTTGCTAGTATTTTATTGAAGATTTTTGCATCTATGTTCATCATGGATATTGGCCTGTAATTTTCTTTTCTTGTTAAGTCTCTGCTGGGTTTTGGAATCAGGCTGATGTTGGTCTCATAAAATGATTTGGGAAGGATTCCCTCTTTTTGGATTATTTGGAATCGTTTCAGAAGGAATGGTACCAGCTCCTCTTTGTGTGTCTGGTAGAATTCGGCTGTGAACCCATCTGGACCTGGGCTTTTTTTGTGTGGTAGGCTCTTAATCGTTGCCTCGACTTCAGATCTTGTCATTGGTCTGTTTATAGTTTTGACTTCTTCCTGGTCTAGGCTTGGGAGGACACAAGTGTCCAGGAATTTATCCATTTCTTCCAGGTTTACTAGTTTATGTGCATAGAGTTGTTTGTAATATTCTCTTATGATGGTTTGAATTTCTGTGGAATCTGTGGTGATTTTCACTTTATTGTTTTTTATTGCATCTATTTGGTTATTCTCTCTTCTTTTTTATTAATCTGGCTAGTGTTCTGTCTATTTTGTTGATCTTTTCAAAAAACAGCTCTTGGATTTGTTGATTTTTTGAAGGATTTTTTGTGTCTCTATCTCCTTTAGTTCTGCTCTGATCCTAGTTATTTCTTGTCTTTGGCTAGGTTTTGAGTTTTTTTGATCTTGCTACTCTAGCTCTTTCAATTTTGATGATAGAGTGTCAATTTTGGATCTCTCCACTCTTCTCATGTGGACACTTATTGCTATATATTTTCCTCTCAAGACTGCTTTAAATGTGTCCCAGAGATTCTGGTATGTTGTGTCTTTGTTCTCATCGGTTTTGAAAACTTCTTTATTTCTGCCTTTATTTCATTGTTTATCCAGTCAAAATTCAAGAGCCAGTTGATCAGTTTCCATGAAGCTGTGCAGTTCTGAGTTAGTTGCTGAATTCTGAATTCTAACTTGATTGCACTGTGGTCTGAGAGACTGTTTGTTATGATTTCAGTTGTTTTGCATTTGCTGAGGAGTGATTTACTTCCAATTACGTGGTCAGTTTTAGAGTAGGTGTGATGTGGTGCTGACAAGAATGTATATTCTGTGGATTTGGGGTGGAGAGTTCTATAAATGTCTATCAGGTTTGCTTGTTCCAGGTCTGAGTTCAAGTCCTGGATATCCTTGTTAATTTTCTGTCTGGTTGATCTGCCTAATATTGACAGTGGAGTGTTAAAGTCTCCCACTATTATTGTGTGGGAGTCTAAGTCTCTTTGTAAGTCATTAAGAACTTGCCTTATATATCTGGGTGCTCCTGTATTGGGTCCATATATATTTAGGATTGTTAGTTCTTCTTGTTGTATTGATCCTTTTGCCATTATGTAATGTCCTTCTTTTTCTCTTTTGGTCTTTGTTGCTTTAAAGTCTATTTTATCAGAGATGAGTATTGCAACTCCTACTCTTTTTTTTTTTTTTTGCTCTCCATTTGCTTGGTAAATCTTCCTCCATCCCTTTATTTTGAGCCTTTGTGTATCCTTGCATGTGAGATGGGTTTCCTGGATACAGCACACTGATGGGTTTTGGCTTTTTATCCAGTCTGCCAGTCTGTGTCTTTTGATTGGTGCATTTAGCCCATTTACATTTAGGGTTAATATTGTTATATGTGAATTTGATCCTGCCATTTTGATTCAAGCTGGCTGTTTTGCCCATTAATTGATGCAGATTCTTCATTTTGTTGATGCTCTTTAGCATTTGGTATGTTTTTGGAATGGCTGGTACTGGTTGTGTCTTTCTATGTGTAGTGCCTCTTTCAGGAGCTCTTGTAAAGCAGGCCTAGTGGTGACAAAATCTCTGAGTAGTTGCTTGTTGGCAAAGGATTTTATTCTTCCTTCACTTATGAAGCTTAGTTTGGCTGGGTATGAAATTCTGGGTTGAAAGTTCTTTTCTTTAAGGATGTTGAATATTGGCCCCCACTCTCTTCTGGCTTGTAGGGTTTCTGTTGAGAGATCTGCTGTGAGTCTGATGGGCTTCCCTTTGTGGGTGACCCAACCTTTCTCTCTGGCTGCCCTTAGCATTTTCTCCTTCATTTCAACCCTGGATCTGATGATTATGTGCCTTGAGGTTACTCTTCTTGAGGAATATCTTTGTGATGTTCTCTATATTTCCTGGACTTGAATATTGTCCTGCCTTACTAGGTTGGGGTACAGATGGTTTTAAAACCTTATAGCAAAGACTTGGAACCAACCCAAGTGCCCATCAATGATAGACTTGATAAAGAAAATGTGGCATGTATATATCGTGGAATACTATGCAGCCATAAAAAAAGAATGCATTCATGTTCTTTGCGGGGACATGGGTGAAGCTGAAAATCATCATTTTCAGCAAACTAAGAGAAACAGAAAACCAAACACATGTTCTTACCCATAAGTGGGAGTTGAACAATGTGAAAACATAAACACAGGGAGGGAAACATCACACACTGGGGCCTATTGTGGGATGGGGGACTAGGGGAGGGATAGCATTAGGAGAAATACCTAATGTAGATGATGGGTTAATGGGTACAGCAAACCACCATGGCACATGTGTACCTATGTAACAAACCTGCACATTCTGCACAGGTACCCCAGAACTTAAAGTATAACAAAATTGTATATATAAATACTAACCTAAAGGATAACAGTTTTATAAGCTCAGTGTTAAGAGGTCTTGCTTGATTGTTTGAACTTTTATTTTAACTTCAGGGGTACATGTGCAAGTTTGTTTTATAGGTGAACTTGTGTCATGGGGGTTTGAAATACAGATTCTTTTGTCACCCAGTATTAAGCCTATTATCCATTAGTTATTTTTCTGTATTCTTTTCCTCCTCCCACTCTCTGCCCTCCTGTATGCCCCAGTGTGTGTTTTTCCCCTCTAAGAGTTCATGTGTTCTCATCATTTTAGTCCTATTTATAAGTGAGAATGTGCACTATTTGGTTTCCTATTCCTGTGTTAGTTTGCCAAGAATGGCCTCCAGCTCCATCCATGTTCAAATAGAATCAAGAGGTCTTTTTTAATAGACAGTCAACGCAGGTAACAGAAAGGAAATGACTTACACATATGTTACCTAACTATATAAAAGTAAAGCATAAGAAACTAAACAAAATCAAGACAAACTACAGCCTAAGAGAAAGTAATTGCTAGAACATATGGCAAGCAAATAATAACTATATGTAACATATAAAGAGTTCTTGCAAACTGATAAGTAAAATTAAACTGATCCAACTGATATATCTATAAAGGATATAAGCAGGCAATGCTCAAAAACAGAAACTCAAAGTACTCATAAACTTAGAAACTCATCTCTTCATAAGTGAGGTCAGGTCACAACTCTGCTCAAAACCTGGCTGTTTTAGTTCACGTGGGATGCTATAACCCAGGCCAGGGTGCCTCATAAACAACAGAAATGTATTCCTCACAGTTCTGGAAGCTGACAAGTCCAAGATCAAAGTGCCAGCAGGACTGGGGTCTAGTGAGGAGCCTCTCCCAGGTAGCAGATTGCTGACTTCTCAAGAGCTAGGGTGCTCTCTGGGGTCCCTTTCAGAGGACCCAAATCCCATTCATGCAGGCTCTGTTCCCATGACCTAATCACCTCCCAAAGGTCCTACCTCCTAATACTACTACAATGGGAGTTAAGATTTCAATCTATGGATTTTAGGGGGACAACTTCAGTCCATAACACCAGCAATGGCTCTCCTTTCACTCAGAGGGAAAAGCAAAGACCTCACAATACCAGCAGGTCCCCTTATCTCTTGAACTTTCCCCCTGCTAATCTCCCTCTTGCTCCCTCCTTTCCAGCCATAGTGCCTGCTGTGCTACTTCTGAGAAACACACGTATGCTCCTAATCGGGGCTTTGCAGCGATGCCTCCTCCACTTTGAATGCTTCTTTTCAAGGTTTCTATGTTCCCTCACTTCCTTCAAACCTGCTCAAGCATCTTCTCAAGAGGCCCACCTCTGACCACTTCATGTAAAATTGAATACTCTCACCATCGCACATGCACCACACATACCACACAGATATACACACACAACACATACACACCACACGCACATACCACATACACAAACACCATACCACAGATACACAACACACACACCAGGACATATACAAAAATACACACACACACACACACACACACACACTCCTAATCCTCCTTACCTTGCTGTACTTTTTCTTTTATTATAAAATATTATCATCTTCTAGGTTTAAGGTCTCTCACCTTGGCAGGTTTCTAATAACCAAATTAACATCAGTGAACATGGAGTTGAAAAGAGCTGTGCCCATTCTGCCATCATAAGCCAATACAGGCCTGCTTAGCACATAGTAGGTGCTCATTAAATATTTGTTGAATGAACAAACACTAAACCGCACTTGTAATTGTGAATACGTAAATTGAAACAAGATACAGCTTCATAGATCAAAATGGCAAGCATGTTATAGATGAATAACTTTAAAACCAATAACTCAACAATCTTCCTTTTAGAAACTGATTCTATAGAAATAAAACTTTCAGTGCCCAAAGGAGGCATGTATCTTAATATGTTTATTGCAACACTGTTTGTAATAGCAAAAAAAAATGAAAAAACATAAATACCCACATGAATAGAAAAATTGTGAATGGGGCTGGGCACAGTGGCTCACTCCTATAATCCCAGCATTTTGGGAGGTTGAGGCAGGCAGGTCATGAGGTCAGGAGTTCAAGACCAGCCTGGCCAATATGGTGAAACCCCATCTCTCCTAAAGATACAAAAATTAGCTGGGTGTGTGGTGCACACCCATAATCCCAGCTACTCAGGAGGCTAAGGCAGGAGAACTGCCGGAACCCAGGAGGCAGAGGTTGTAGTGAGCTGAGATTATGCCACTGTACTCCAGCCTAGATGACAGAGCAAGATTCCATTAAAAACAAACAAACAAACAAACAAAGTTAGCTAGTTGTGGTGGCGCACACCCGCAGTCCCAGCTACTTGGGAAGCTGAGGGAGAATTGCTTGAACCCAGCAGGCAGAAGTTGCAGTGAGCCAACATGGCACCACTGCACTCCAGGCTGGGTAGCAGAGTGAGACTCCATCTCAAAAAAAAAAAAGAAAGAAAGAAAAGAAAAGAAAAATTGTGAATGGATTATGGTATATCCGTCTTACTAAATGTTTTGCAGCCATGAAAATAATGAGTTGTAACTTTAAATATCAATCTGAAAAGCTATTTATATTTTAAGTAAAAAATATAAGTTGCAGAAATTATAAGATCTAAGTGCATTAGAAAATGTAAAGAAAATAATTATAAATATGTATTTTACTTGCAAGATCATAAAAAGTATTAAAAACACTTAATTTAGAATTAAATTTGAAATAAGCATATAAAACTTCATATTGTTTTTCTTTTATATCTTAAAAAAGACAGAAAGCCTTTTGTGATAGTCTCCGCAATACCCAGAATAGAACAGTTTCTTACCTATTGAGAATTCATCTGTAAAGTCTCTGCCTTAGCAAAAGGACCTTGGTGAATTACCTTCAGATTCTGCTTTCAGCATCCTCTTTCTCACTGTATCATTCTTAGCCTCCTTTTTCTTAGACTCCTCTTCTCTACAGGCACATTTAGCAGTCCAGGCACTGAATGGAGGAGGTATTTTTCATTCTATTTTACAGGCAATAGATCGAAGGCTCACAGATGCTGAGTAGCTTGCCAAGCTTACCCAGTTCACAAGTGATGTAGCCAGGATGAAATGCAAACATGTCTGACTTCAAGGTTCCTTCAATAAAGTAATAATAAATAATAATAATAGTAACTTCCTTCTGCCTTCCACCAAAGTACTTGCAAACATACAGATGTCAAAGGAGAGTGTTTTTAAGGATAATTCCAAGGTCATAACAAATATGCTTCAGAAGAAATGAGGGGGCAAAGACATAAAAAGCAATTTATTGATACTTTTGGAAAGCAATAACCCCATTATATGTTGATGACTCTTAAATCTTTGCTAAACATTTATTTTTAGTGGACTTCTTAATTGCTTAGTAACACTAAGATAAGATGGTAATTTATAAAGTACAAGAATGGCATGCTATAAGCTTGGCAATATTTGTTTGAAATAAATTCCTAACCATGAACCAATTAATAAAACGAGCAATGATCATAGCCTTGAGTAACAAAAACACCAAGCATCTAGCAGCAAAATAGTGTCAAAGAAAACAAATGTCCTGTGGGAAAAGTCTTTAAAAGCTCATCACCTTGTAAATCAACCTGAGCAAACAGAATATGGCAACTAACATGCAAAAAGTCTAAATGTGGCTCTTGAAAAAGTAATGCAAGAAAACAAAAGATTTTTTTCCTACTTGAATAACAGAAAGGAGAATAGAAACAATGGATTGAGCTGGACAATTGATGCCAAACAAATCTAATTGCTTTGTGGATAACATTGCAGAATAAATTGATAGAGCAAGAACAATGATGAATGTGCACACTTGTATGGGATCGTGTGTGTGTGTGTATATGCACACAAATATTACACAAAACTTCATATAATCAGATACTTAAAAATATTTAGAACATGTGAGTTAGAGTTATGAAAGCTCATAAAAGATTTCATTGAAGTCAATTTTATAGGCACAGAGTCAGATTAATTTAAACACATTTAAAAGACTACTAACATGGCACATTATAACTCCAGGGAAAATCACAGGGGTATATTTAATTTGGTCAATCAGATGTGAGGCTTTATCTCATAACCCAGAAATTTAGAAATAGATTATATACTGTTAACTTGTAATGTGAAATACAAGTTTTCTTAGCAGTGGAAATTTAACACCCAAAGCAATCGAGTAAGTTAAGGAATGCAAACAGGCAATATCCAATAAAGACTAATTGATTGATATGTAAATACATTAACTCACAAATGTTCTGAGTCAACCATCCTGATAACTTCAGACCATTTGTTATCAAAATCATCTTAGATACGTGACTACATCATTTAAGCTTTTAGCAATAATAATAAAATAGCCACTATTTTTCACATTTCTACACTGTGACTGATGTCATCAGGCTCTTTATAGTATCATCTCATATAATGAGACAATACAATTGTTTAATTGTATTATCACATTTACCAGATTAGGAAACAGAGGCTCTGAGAACTTGAGCTGAAGCTGCTTGCTGGAGCCAGAGATCTAGCAACTAGTGAGATGAGACTGAACGCTCCCCAAACTCTTGATTGTTTCCACCACTCCTTGCTGGCACCCCTGAGTCCATAGCAAAAGGCCATGCCAAAGGGCAGATGGCAAGGAAGTGGATCTCATCATCCCTGGTCATCCTGACACTGCCAGTCTGGACTGCTTCCCTCTCCTTGCCAGTCCCATCGTCACTGACACAAAACCACCATGTTCTCTGTCCTCCTTTATCAGGGGTTGGGACTGGTTAGGAGAAGAATGAGAGTCCCCAAAACGGAGCCTCATCCAGTTTTGCACCTCCGCCTCCCCTGCCCTGCACTCCAGGTCCACACTCGCTCCCACCTAGCTTCCTAGTACCCTGTAGGCTTCACATTACCTAGGTTATATCTGTGTATGTATGTGTGTGTACCTGTGTGTGGATATGCATGTGTATGTGTGTACTAGAGTACATGTGTTGGTGTGTTTGTGTGAATGGGTGTGTGTGTGAGAGAGAGAGAGAGAGTGCACACTAGGGTATGAAGTAGAAGCATAATAGACAGTGCTGATTGGTGCAAAAGGCCTTTTACATTTAGAAGGGGCCAGGTTTGAACCTTAGCTCCATTATTTATTACGAACTCTCAAACTACTCCTGGCTCCTTTACTCCAGTAGTTCTCAGTGGGAAAATTTTGGCCCAAGGAAGCATTTGGCAATGTTTGGAGATTATCTGGGTTTTCACGATTGGGAGGGGTGCTACTCGCCTCCAGGAGTAAAGACCAGGATGCTACTAAACATTCTGCAATACATAGAACAACCTTGCACAACAAAGAAGTGTTCTGCCCAGATTGTCACTAGTGCTGGGGTGGGGACACCCTGCTTCACCCTGAGAAGTGAAGTCACCTGAAAGGGTCTTTTCTGTCACTCAGCTCTCTGGCAGCCATCTCTTCTAGATTCAGGGCTTCAGCTGCCTCCAACCAGATTAAGTCTCATGCAGCATACATAGCTTTAGCCAAACCATATTCATTCTAAAAAAAAATGTGTGGAACCCAAGCACTTCAGCCTGGTATTCCGGTGCTCTGCGGCTTTTCTGCAGTGAATGTGTTCAATCTTATTTCCTATTAATCCTCTCGGTATGTGCTATGGCAAGAATATTGAACAACTCACTGTTCCCCTCATCCTATACCTGTTTTCTAATCTTTGAGTTTTGCTCCTGCTGACCTCCCACCAAGAATCTTCTTCCTTTTTGCTACTCCCCCGAATCCCCACATTTGTCAAGGTTCCACTCTACACACGCTGACCTGATTCCCTCCTTTAGAAGGATGAATCCCTCACTGGTACTCCCACTGCACTCCATCTGGGCCTTGGCCATGTCACTCGCTGGGCTCACCTGTGTATTAGAATTGTCCTGTGCATAACTCACTAGACATACAGATCTTGATTGAAAGATCCAAGAAGGCCTTCATTTTTTTTTACATGGTAGGCAGCGATAACTTATCTTGAAAAAAGGGAGTAAAGTTATTTAATTTAAGATAGTTTTTAGAATAAAACAGAAGGGGTATTAATATATTTCCACATTTGTGGCACAAAGAAAATGTTTAATAAATATTCATTAAACGTATGTGTAAGTTCATTGATCAATTAAATGAATTTATCAATTGCTAAAAACACCCACACCACCTCATTTGATGATTTGGTTAAGGCACACCGTATGTCAACTTCACTAAAATAATTTCATATTAATTTTTTTAGTTTGAATGTACAAAATGTGGGTTGACGGTCTGTTGAGAAAGGCTACATGCTGTGAGACACCTGCTCATATCACGGGTACAAGACCAGCTCTCGGAAACATCCACGGCACTTTCTCTATGCTGTTAGTATTTTTTAACTTTATAGGTAAAACTGGATTATATAATCCTTACAGGACTAAAAAGAGATGCCTCTATTGTAAAAGAGGTGAATGACTACTTGCCAAGTTCACTCAGGATATGGCTTGAATTTAGACACTGGTCCAGTAAGGCCATGATTTGTATAGCTGCTGAGAGTGAGTATTCAGTACTCTAAAAATACAGCACTGTCTACTCATCTAACCAGTCTGTTATTCCCTGTCCTGAGCTCTCAGCAGTGAGGCACCTTGAGAATGGTAATGAAATTCCCACTGGTAATGAAATTCATCCAGACAGGTCATTTCAACCAAGCAACAGCCAGTGGGCTAGATGTGGTCGGACCCTTGACCCTTTTCTATCTTCTAGGGCATACACCATGTGCTTCAGGCACGTACACTTTCATCCTGTCCTCTACTGTTCAAATTTCAACATGGGCTGGGCATGATGGCTCACGCCTATAATCCTAGCACTTTGAGAGGCCAAGGCAGGCAGATCACCTAAGGTCAGGAGTTTGAGACCAGCCTGGTCAACATGGTGAAATCCTGTCTCTACTAAAAGAACAAAAGTTAGCTGGGCACGGTGGCACATGCCTGTAACCCCAGCTACTCAGAAGGCTGAGGCAGGAGAATTGCTCGAACCTGTGAGGTAGAGGTTGCAGTGAGCCAAGATCATGCTACTGCACTCTAGCCTGGGCAACAGAGCAAGACTCCATCCCCCCAAAAAAATTCAACATCCCCTCCAACATGATCTTATCCATCACATCAACTACTAAAACTCAAAATCTTACCAGGCTAAAATTTCATCTAAACTTTGGAGACACATTTATGCTAAGATATGAATGATAGCCTTGGAACCCATCCCAGGTGTTGCTTTGCTAAAAGAAATCTCCCTCATTCACAAAAATGTGCTTTTGTCTTAATTTCAATAAAGAAATTCAGGAATCTCTAAAGGAACATATTTTGGGAAATCCTCATGCTAAAACCAAACACACTAATTTCATGAACCTTACAATGACTTAATCAGTGTGTTAATGGACACTCACATGTATTCTCCCCATTCCTGCTAAAATGAACATCCCAAAATGCAAATCTGTGTCATCCCCTGCTTAAAATTCATCATAGCTTACTACTGCCTATGTGATAGAAGTTCCTCGTTATAGAACTGAAGGTTCTTCTCAATGAGGTTCCCACTTCTGACCCCCCCTAAACCTGTTCTGATGTCTAGCTTCAATATAGCAAACAAATTCTTACCTTTAGGACTTTGCACAAGCTGGGAACTCTGCCTGCCCGGTGCTCAACTCAGCACCTCCTGAACCAGCAATTCTCATTTGTCCTCAAGGCTCAGCCTAAGGATAACTCACCTGTGCTGGATCAAGAGTCACTACCTGTCTTTGCCTTACAATAAGAAAATACCACAGAGTGGGTGATTCATAAACAACAGAAATTTACTTCTTATAGTTGTGAGGGATCCAAAGACCAAGATCAAGGTGACAGCAGATTCAGTGTCTGATGAGGGCCCGCTTCCTCTCAGAGGGCAGCTTCTCACTGTGTCTTCACATGCTGGAAGGCGTAAGGGAGCTCTCAGTGTTTTTTTAATAAGAGCACTAGTCCCATATCAGGGCTCCACAGCCATGATCTAATCACCTCTCAAAGGCTCCACCTCCTAACACCATCTCTTTAGGATGAGGATTTCAACATACAAACATTCAGACCATAGCCACACCCACACCCATGTCCTTTTTTTTAAAATGGAGTCTTGCTCTGCCATCCAGGCTGGAGTGCAGTGGTCCAAATCAGCTCACTCCAGCCTCTGCCTCCTGGGTTCAAACAATTATTCTGCCTCAACCTCTGGAGCAGCTGGGATTACAGGCGTATGTCACTACGCCCACTTAATTTCTGTATTTTTAGTAGAGATGGGGTTTTACTATGTTCGCCAGACTGGTTTTGTACTCCTGACTGCAAGTGATCCACCCACCTCAGCCTCCCATAGTGATGTAATTATAGGCCTGAGCGGCCGCGCCCAGCCTGCCCTTCCTTTCTTAAAGCTTCTTTACCACCTGGGCTGCAAGCTCTTTGAGTTCCAGGTGAGTCTTATCGAGCTCTTTTATGTCTACCTAGCACAGGTGTTGGTTGCATGAACATCTGTGAGTATATTAACCAATATCTCAATTAATAAACAGAAGTTTTCTAAAATGAACAAACCAAATCAAACTGGGGTTAAACCCCATTTTTCAAATAAAAAAAAAACTGAGGATGGGGAGAGCAAATAACATATCATATGTCTAAAGAAAATATGAAGCAAACCAGAACTACATATGCTTCAAACCAGCTGTTTGTGTATAAATGAAACATGTTTCCTACATGATATAGCCTGGTGATTAAGCCCAAGAATTTGGAAATGCCAGGAGTCACGTCTCAACTCTGAATTTACACAAGTTGCTTAAGAAAATCAAGTACCTACTTTAAGCATTTTAAAGAATCCTAGATCTGATGCTGAGGGCGAGTTTGGAGTGCAGGGTATGTAAGATATAGTGGAGAAGAAAGGATTTGGAGAAAGGGCAAAAGAGCAAATTTCAGAGAAAAACTTTGCTATAGAATAAGCATACCATGATTATAAGCAGCTAAAATTCTTTAATGTTCTTGTAAAATCATTAAATTCTAATTAATATTGGATTAGGTTTGCCACAGTGTGATGCACCCCAATGCGTTTCTTCTCAGATCAGCAATGCCCAGTCCCCTCCTGCTGGTCTCACAGATGCTTGTCAGCTATGCCCAGGTTCTTGTTTGGGATGTGAATTTGCAAAGCTTCCAAGCCATAGACAAGGAGTGTTGAAAACTCATTTCTGAATGCCACCTCAGAGATAAACAAAGTTGTTAGGTACCTTGATGGTCTGACATTCAGGGATGGGCTGATGATTTCCACTCTCTATGGGAAAAGAGATGCTGTGGTAAAGAGCTGTGTTGATGGCTGGTCACAAGCTAACTGTTTTTCTGCTTGTGAATGCTCCAGAAAGCCTCTTTAAGTCAAATAATAATCATTTTTCAGCTAAAGTTTACCAAGCACTGTTTTTCGTAAATTATCTTATTTGATCCTTATAACCACTCTGAAAGTTTAAGTCCTAAAATATGGGCTCTGCAAGCTGGAGAACCAGGAAAGCCCATGATATAATCCAGTCCAGGTCCAAAAGCCTGAGAGCCAGGGGAATCAGTGATGTAACATCCATTCTGAGGCCAAAAGCCTGAGAAGACCAAAGGGGAGGGGTCGCTGGTGTAAGTCCCAGAGCCTGAGATCCCAATGGTGTAAGTCCCAGAGTCTGAGAGTCCCAGAACGAGAAGCTCCCATGTCTGAGGGCAGAAAATGGATGTCCCAGCTCAAGAAGACAGAATTTGGACTTCCTCCACCTTTATGTTCTATCTGGACCTCAATGAATTAAATGATGCCTACCCTTGCTGGTAAGGGTAGATATTCTTTACTAAATTTAGTGATTCAAATGCTAATCTCTTCCAGAAACAGTCTCACAGACACATATGCAGAATTAATATTGTACCAGCTATCTAGGCATCCCATAGCCCAGTCAAGTTGACATATAAAATTAACGTTCATACTATTTTCCTCATTCTACACCAGCTTCCACTTTCCCATCCTTTCCCAACTCATTGTGGTATTGCTGTGTCTGGTTCTCTCCTCTCCACCTCTCTTAAATTCCAAACTTTTCCAGTCTACACCCAAGAGCATCTTACAGCACACTACACCTCCAACATCACATGCATTCTTCAAAACTTTTTGATCTCATATTCTCCCCATTCACTACTCTACTGAAACTGTTTCCCAAATCATGCATCAAGAAAACATTGTGCAAATCCTGGGTCACCTGGGCTTTTCATAGCTCCTATCAGGGCTAACTATCCTCTCGTGAGTCAGTCCAATCTGCAACCCATTGTAAACTCCACTGCCAAATCAGGCTTTCTCTTGCACATTATTGTCAGTTTAAAAACTATGATGCTTCCCTGGAGTCAACTAAATTCAGTAAGCATTTCCTAACTTGAATCTCATGATCCTCCAAACTACCTTTTCTGACTTACAGCTTTTGTACTGGGGGAAAAATTATATTAGTTTTATGGGACGAACCAACCCCATTTATTTTTTGCAAAGTATCATCAACATGAATTTTCAACTTCATGTCAAGAATCTCTCATAATATGCTCGATGGGAAGTATTATAAGACTGTAGCTAAGACATGTGGAGAGAGTCCCCAGTGCCTGTGCAGATGTGGAATATATTTAGGCACAGAGGAACATGCTCTCAGTGGAAATACCCACCTTAGTGCACCTTTCTCATCTCTAAGTAGTACAAGTGTCTCAGTTGGAGATGCCATCTTGCTGCCACTGCTTTTAGCAGGCTGCCCCTCCTGCAGAGAAAGAAACTCAGAGAACAAAGTTCAACACCTGGATGCAGGGAAAGAAAGAAGCTAATTATTCAAAGCATCTCTTCTCTATCTTTTCTTTCCTTTATTAATGCTGAAGATTAGTCATTGTTGGTTTGCTAATATCTGACTTAACAGTAAACACAAATATCAAGATCTAATTCCCTATCAACTGGGTTTACTAAACATTTCAATATTTCAAGCATGTTGACACCTTATTCCAGTTATTCAATGAAAAAGGGAAGAAGAAAAGTATTTTTACATAGTATAGTGACACACTTTGCAAAAAATACTACTTACAAGTAAGAAGATATAAAAAGTTTTGAGAAAAATTCACGTCCGTTATTCTCCGTTAAATACTGCATATCCTCTAAAAGGATTTCAATATCAAAGAATGACGATTTAATATCAAAAATTGTGATGGCATCTTAAAGGTTCATTTTTCAATTATCACTACAAAACTGCAATACACAATTTCCAGTAATTTTTTAAAGAGAGATGTGCCATTCTTTGCCTCATCTTTTATCTTGCTGGCAGAATTCAGATGGAATAACTAAAGCTCAATCACTCAAAATATTTTTAGATGCTTTCTGTGTCAAAGATTATTTCAAATGATCCTCAAAGTATAAAGTACCTAAAAACACCAGGTCCAATATACTTGTTAATTAATTAGGCATCAATTAAATCCTCCCTGCTGTCAAACTAGAGATGAAGGGGAGTGGGATCTTTAAAAGGAGCCCTTGCAAAAGCTAGACATGACCCTAACTTGCTGGTGAGACCAAGCACATGATCACGTTACCTTTCTATGAAGAAAACCGATTGACCACAATCTTTTTCATATTATGCCCTTTCTCCATGAGTGTATATTTTTCCCACTCACATGATTGCTTGAGTTCTAGCCATTACATCTACATTTCTTCCATCTGACAAAATAAGGACAATAACCATTTTTAATCTCTTTCCAGAATTCAGTCACTTTTGCACACTTAGCTGCAAGGGTGGATGAGAAACTAAAACAGTCACTTCTAACTCTAACAGTGTTTGATTCTAGTACTAACATCAAATATCTTTATGTATAAACACCAAAATATATTAACGTGAATTTAAAGCAGTATTGTACAAATGATAAGAAAAAAAAAAATTTTTTTTTGAGATGGAGTTTCACTCTTGTTACCTAGGCTGGAGTGCAATGGCACGATCTCAGCTCATGGCAAGATCTCGGCTCATGGCAACCTCGACCTCCTGGGTTCAGGCAATTCTCCTGCCTCAGCCTCCTGAGTAGCTGGGATTACAGGCACGCGCCACCATGCCCAGCTAATTTTTTGTATTTTTAGTAGTGATGGGGTTTCACCATGTTGACCAGGATGGTCTCGATCTCTTGACCTCATGATCCACCCACCTCAGCCTCCCAAAGTGCTGGGATTACAGGCTTGAGCCACCGCGCCCAGCCGATAAGCAAATTTTTAAAAATTCTACAAAGTAATCATCAGTTCTCAGATGTTTAATCAAATATCAGTAACAACTTCTAAAAGATCTTAATCATTTATATAGTGTTTTCACATAAATTATTTTATCTCATCAACTAAAGAATTAGAAAATATTGTAGGTCAGAGGATTAACCCCAGGTCCCAGGCCTCTATAACACAGAGATTAGCTCCCTTTTCTTCATAAAAGAACAGAGAAAAAGAAGTTTTCCAAGTTATACTGAAAATGGGAGTGTGGGAATGAGGAGCCATCAAAAAAAGGCATTTAAAGGTAATGACCGGTTCTCACCCTATTGACCCTCATCCCTTTAGTAGCTGCTCTCTGCAGGACACTGTATCAGCATTAGTGGAAACATGTAAAGCTTCAAGTCTTCATTTATGATCTCAGGAAGATTATTATCAGTTAAGAAAATAAGATATGAACAGGAGATGTGAATAATGATAGAAAATATGTCACAAACACGTGTCATCTAAAAGAAATGAGTGAAGTAATTATTGTGGGAGAAGATGAGAATTTCAGACTTTTTACTGTGGTATCTTGGAAAAACGAAGAAATCTGAGTTTTAAAAAACCCGTGGCCTATGGTTGCAGGCAGGAGGACTGACAGGTAACTTGTTACTTCAAGTGGCTGGAAAATTACTAGCCTAACCAAGGGCCTGCTTAAAGTTATTTGAAATAACTTCCTTGACCCCAGTGATTATAACTTTGTGTTTTCTATGTTTCTATCACATTTATTATTTAAAATATTTTAATGCATCTGTTTTAGGGCAGTTTAACAACCTGAAAATCTGGGCTTTATCCAATTACCTAAATTTAGCTTATTGGCCAGAGATGGTTCCATTAGTCCAACATTGTGATTTCCTCAAAGTGACCTTGCAGGGGCGATAATCACCTAGTTGGAGCAAACAAGCCATCTATGATAGATAACAAGGAGACATTTGTCAAAGTTAAGGCCATCTCATAGCAGTATTTGTTTCTAATATATTACCTATATTTGGTTCCTGAACCACTTTCACTCCCAGTCTGGGAATCTGAATGTTTTCCTCCACATTTGGCTAACTCTTTGGTCCCCTACTTGGCTTCATCCATCAACTGTGACTTCTGCCTTCTCTGCTGAACATGTATTACTGACCCCACTGCTGAAACCATTTCTATAAACTTTACAAAATTAATCACAGAAGAAGGGATGGGGAGAAAGGAAAAAAACCCAGCTGGCGGCACGCTCACCTTGATCACTAGGTCAGCTGCTCTCCGACCTGCTTCCTCATCCTTGTTTCACGTCTCTTGCCTCAGAATCACATAGACCCTGTCACAAGATTACATTTCCCTTAACTGATCTACAGATAAGAACTTGAACAATATGAAACGTTAAGCTCTTCATTTCTTTCAAATCCTGCTTAACGGTGAAACTACTGACACCAGCTGGTCTGAAGGACCCAAAAGAAGCTGACTCACTAAAGAATACAGTTTCTAAATCCTGATGATTTTATTCCTCTTACCCTGATCTGTCAAGAACCCAATTTTTCAGGCCTTCACCCTCCACAATCCCCTTAAAAACCCCAGCTCAGAACTCCTTGGGAAGATGGATTTGAGGGACTCCTCCCATTTCCTTGCCAGAGCCCTGTGGTTATTAAATTCTTTCTCTGCTGCAAAGCCTGCAACAAAGAAAGTGTATTGGTCTGTTACTGCATAGTGGGTATATGAACCTGCTGGTCCTATAGCACTTCCAATGCACAAGTTTGCACTTCTATCTTCAGACAAAGCAATCCACCTGATTGCATCCCCTTGTGATTAATCCTACGTAGTTCAAATTGCATTTCTGCTAATTCTAGTCATGTACAGATTGATTCTTGGTGTTGACATCTATTGCTAAATAATCATAATGCTGTATATTAAGCTAAAACAAAAATCTTACACCAGTAAAATGTCCCTAAAGGCAGTTAGATGGCAGAAAGGGCATGTAGAACTTCTGTTTCCTCAAATCCTAATGCTTCCCTTGGCTGGGTTCCATAGTACATGCTAATTTGCAAGGCTAAATAAGGTGATTCATTTATTAAGACAATGAAGCCAAGCATTACATTATAATAATTAACTTTTTGAAAATAATTATTTAACTTTAGTTTAAACTTATCAGTCTCTAGGGAGTAACTGAATTCTGATTGCCATTTAAAAATATTGCTTGGAAGGAATTTCTTAGTACAGGTAATCAAATTCATTTTTCCTCTGTTTTGCTCATGGTTCCATTATTGGGTGAGTTAAGAACGTCTCATAATTAATTACAGTCTCACAAATACTGTCCATGCAACTTCACTTTTCAGCAACTCTTTCTTGGTGTAGAGAAAGGAATCCACCTGTCATAATGACCTAGCAATTGCAATATTTGACTGATATGGAAGGAAGGCAAATTATTCTAATAGGAATTTCCTAAGTCTCTGGAAGTTTGGCTACATAATGGTACAGGTAGCTTCTAAGTATGAATATTGGCAATGACAGGATGCTATTCCTTTCAGACTGCAGAAATATTTCAAAATAAGTTATGACTGAAATATTCTTGAGTTTGCAAAGTTTTTCATTCTTCATATCTCTTTCCACTTCTCACATTCCCTCCTACTTTCAGCCCCTCTCATATCATTTAAACTCTTTTCTCCTTAAAAAAATTAAATCTTTCCAAATGATACAAAATTACCTTTGCAGTGTATTCATAGCCATGCAAAAATAGGGAAAAATGGTCAGAAAAAAAAAAACTAATGAAAACAAATATGTTTATAATGGGTTATGGGTAAGGGTTCTTCTTATTTTATAAAATTTTCTACAATCAGTAAGCATCCCTTTTGTGATGATGATAATAATAAACCTAATAAGAATGAAAAGAACATGAGCTCAATAAATCTGCTTAAAATTTTTGCCATGCTAAATAATCATAATACCATATATTCAGCCAAAAAAAAAACTTTGGGCCAGTAAAACCATGAGGCAAAGAACAAAGCCCATATCACCCTCAAAGCACTGTTGTTATCTTTCATTCAATTTGTTATACAATACTTTCCTTCCAGAGCTGCTGTGATAATTAAATAAAATGACCTCTATAATGTTCCTTACATGATACACATTACTTTTCCATATAGTAAAATCTTTACCATAATGAAAGAAGAAATTTTACTGAAAACTAAGCTAAAAAATACTTTTTTTGAGTAAAAAATATGATGTATTTGTCTCTGCATAAACATGCAGTCAGAAAGTTAGACACCAAACAGGAAATGTCTTTCCAGCTTATTGCATCACCCCAACCAATCACAGCAATCACAAAGCTTATGACTGCAATACCATGACTGACAGGTGTAGGTGATATTGGCCAAGGTAGTCATTAGATACTGAAATGGTGTGTCCAGTTTCTGAAAACCTTGTGAAAATAAAATCCCTTAAGACTAATAAAGGACGTCGTTATAATATATTTGCCGTATATTAACCGAAGCACCCCAAAATCTTCTTGCTGTCAGAACCAGTATGATCTGGCATAGAAAATCGTCTCTGATTCTGTAAGAGAGGTTCTTTCTTTAAGGCTATTCATGTTGATTTGTTTTGGCTCTGTGTCCCCACCCAAATCTCATGTTGAATTGTAATCCCCACATGTTGAGGACGTGGTGGGAGGTGATTTGATTATGGGGGTGTTTCCCCATGCTGTTCTTGTGATAGTGAGTTCTCATAAGATCTGATGGTTTAAAAGTGTGTAGCAGTTCCCTTTTGCCTGCTCTCTCTCTCCTGCCTTCATGTAATATGTGACTTGCTTCCCCTTTGCCTTCTGCCAAGATTGTAAGTTTCCTGAGGGTTCCAGTTTATGCTTCCTCTTAAGCATGTGGAACTGAGTCAAATAAACCTCTTTTCTTTATAAATTACAGTCTCAAGTGTTTCTTTCTAGAAGTGTGAAAGCAGACTAACACAGAAAACAGAGTAGACACAGCTATAAAGATATCTAAAAATGTTGATTAACCTTTGGAACTGGGTAACGAACAGACATTGGAACAGTTTGGAGGGCTCGGAAGAAGAAAGGAAAATGTGGGAAACTTTGGAACTTCCTAGAGACTTGACCAAAATGCTGATGGTGATATGGCAATGAAGTACATGCTGAGCTGGTCTCAGATGGAGATGAGAAACTTACTGGGAACTAGAGTAAAGGTCACTCATGCCATGCTTTAGCAAAGAAACTGGTGGCATTTTGCCCCTACCCTAGAAATCTGTGGAACTTTGAACTTGAGAGAGATGATTTAGGTATCTGGCTGTATACTCAGGGCTCCCCAAAGGAACAGAACTAATAGGATATATATGCATGAGTTTGTTAAGTATTAACTTACATGATCACAAGGCCCCACAACAGGCTGTCTTGAAGATTGAGGAGCAAGGAGAGCCAGTTTGAGTCTCAAAATTGAAGAATTTGGAGTCCAATGCTTGAGGGCAGGAAGCATTCAGCATGGGAGAAAGATGTAGGCTAGTAGGCTAGGCCAGTCACACCTTTTCACATTTTTCTATATATTCACTGGCAGCTGATTAGATTGTGCCCACCACATTAAGTGTGGGTCAGCCGTCTCCAGCCCACTGACTCAAATGTTAATCTCCTTTGGCAACACTCTCAGACACACCCAGGATCAATACTTTACATCCTTTAACCCAGTGAAGTTGACGCTCAGTATTAAACATCACACTCGCAGAAGAAATTTCTAAGTTACAAAGCATTCAAACATGACCTGGCTGTTTCTGAAACCATACAGTCATACGCATTCACAACAAGATTGTTAGAAATTGAAACTTATGTTTAAAAAAAAAAGCAGAGCATAAAAGTTTGGAAAATTTGGAGTCTGACCAACTTTTCAGACTGGTAGAAAAGAAAAACCTATTTTCTGGGAGAAAATTCAAGCCGGCTGCAGAAATTTGCAGAAATAACAAGGAGCTGAATGTTAACAGCCAAGACAATGGGAAACATGTCTCCAGGGCATTTCAGGGATCTTCATGGCAGCCCCTCTCATCACAGACCCTGACGTCTAGGAGGGAAATATGCTTTTGTGGGCATAGCTTAGGGCCCTGCTGCTCTGTGCAGCCTCAGGACATGGCACCCCGCGTCCCAGCCACTCCAGCTCCAACCGTGGCTAAAAGGGTTCAAGGTACAGCTCAGGCCATTGCTTCAGAGGGTGCAAGCCCCCAGCCTTGGCAGCCCCCACATAGTGTTCGACCTGCGAGTTCACAGAAAACAAGAGCTGAGGCTTGGGAACCTCCACCTAGACTTCAGAGGATATATGAATGAATGTTCAGACAGTTGTCTGCTGGAGGGGCAGAGCACTCCTGGAGAACCTCTATTAGGGCAGTGGAGAGGGTAAATGTGGAGTTGGAGCCCCCACACAGAGTTCCCACTGGGGTGCTGACTAGTGGAGCTGTGAAAAGAGGGCTACCATTGTCCGGATCCCAGATGGTAGATCCACAGACAGCTTGCATCATGTACCTGGAAAAGCCACAGGCACTCAATGCCAGCCTGTGAAAGCAACCATGGGCTGTACCCTGAAGAGCCCCTGGAGCTGCCAAGGGCTGTGGGAGCCCATCCCTTGCATCAGTGTGCCCTGGATGTAACACATGAAGTCCAAGGAGATTATTTTGAAGCTTTAAGATGTAATGACTGCCCTGCTGGGTTTCAGACTTCCACAGGGCCTATAGCCCCTTTGTTTTGTCCAATGTCTCCCTTTTGGAATGGGAAGATTTACCCAATGTCTGTATCCCCACTCTATCTTGGAATTAACTAACTTGTTTTTTAGCCATTTGAGGAAATATGAAAATGCCACTATAAATCTCAAGTTTGAGATTTCTGGTGAATAAAGTGGTTTATGTAAGAACTTGCAAAAAAAATTAAAAGGCATCTTTTGACCTGAAATGAATTTATTTAACAAATATGATCTGAATATCTCCCACACAGCAAGACCTGGAGACATAACACAAAATTAATGCTGCTTCAGTAATCAATCCCTAACAAATCCTCTCTCTTTCACTTCTACTGTGCAAACTTGTTTTACAGCTACACTGCCATCTCCTTGGTCTAAACTTTCACCTTCTCACTTTAAGTGATGATAGCATCCTTCTTCCTGGTTTTCTTGTAACTGCTTTTCATCGTCTCTCTGAATTCACATCCTCCAGGAGAACGTCCAAGCTCCTCTCAACTTTGCCTTTGGTGTTTTCCTGCAGTCTCATATCTTGCCATTTCTCGTTCTGCATTTCTACTGAACCTGAACTACAGGCAACACATTGTGCTGTGTTGTGCTCATCCTAGCTGCTTAAGCTTTTGGTCTCCTTGGTGTGCCCTTGGCCAATGCTTTGCTTGGATAATTCTTTTTCATTGCCCCAAGATTCACTGTATTCATTATGCCTTTTTATTTTCTGTATACTGATGCTTTGACATCTGGGGCCTTGCTGACCTTGGGGGGACCACTCCTTCCAGGGCTGTGCAATTCCAAAACTAATAACGTACCTCCAGGTGCATCTTTCATATGCAAATCAACCAATCCAAAGTCCATACCCAACCACTTCCTCTATTGGGCTGTCACTCAAATTCACCATTCCCCTGCCCTCATCACCCCAGAGCCAGATACCAGACCATTAGGGACAGCCCCTACAACCCAGAGCCTGCTGAAACTACCCAAACTTTCCAACCCTAAGTCTGTTAGTCTTCTTTCACCCATTTCTACCCACAAAAACCATAATAAAGGCTCTTGCTCACTCACTCTCTCTACCTCCTGCCAGGCCCTGGTACTTCCCTGAGTGGCTCTGCAAAAGATGCCGTGATGTTCCCCTTCTTGTTAGGAACTATAAGTAATATAACTTTCCAACAGGTTCAACTTGTCTGCTGCCCAGATAGAGTCAATTTGTCAAGACAGGGGAATTGCAATAGAGAAAGTTATCACACAGAGCCAGCTGTGCATGAGACCAGAGTTTTACTGTTACTTAAATTAGTCTCTCTGAGCATTCAGGGATCAGAGTTTTTAAGGGTAATTTGATGAGTGGGGGCCCAGTGAATCAGGAGTGCTAATTGGTTGGGTCAGAGATGAAATCATAGGGAGTTGAAGCTACCCTTTTTGCTAAGTCACTTCCTGGGTGGGGACCACAAAATCAATAAACCAGTTTATCAATCTGGGGGTACCAGCTGATCCATCAAGTGCAGAAGCTACAAAATATCTCAACCACTGATCTTAGGTTTTACAATAGTGATGTTATCTCCAGGAACAATATGGGGAGGGTTAGAATCTTGTAGCTTCAGTTGCATGACTCCTAAACTATAATTTCTCATCTCTTGGCTAATTTGTTAGCCCTACAGAGGCAGTCTAGTCCCCAGGCAGGAAGGGGGTTTGTTTTGGGAAAGGGTTGTTATTGTTTTTGTTTCAAAGTTAAACTATAAGCTAGGTTTCTCCTAAAGTTAGTTTGGTCTATACCCAGGAGTGAACAAGGACAGCTTGGAGTTGGTTAGGTCAGATTTCCTTCATTGTATTAATTTTCTCAGTTATACTTTTGTAGTGGTGATTTCAGTAACAAACTATCTTTTCAAGGACAATTGTCTTCTGATATGTTGGCCTCACTATACTTGAATAATAATAAAATCTACATTTTAAAATGCTCACCTCCATAATCACTTCCTCTGGAAAACCTATCCAAATCCTTTTTCTCTACAGAGAATATGATATAGTGCATCTTGTCTGTATGTCCACAGATCCTACACATGCCCTCATGAGCACTCCCACCACATTGCAATGAAATGGGCTGACAACGCATCAGCCTTCCCTGCAACTGTCTTTCCAGAATTTTATCTTGTATATAAACTTATTGCCAGAGCCTAAAATAACCTACCTAGCTCTACAGTACAGCAGACTCTCCATATAAGTTTTTTGAATTTAACTGACCTGGAAAATGATTCCTGCCCTCAAAAAACATCAATTTGGAGAAAGATACAGAGCAGAAACCAGATTCTTCCAGGCAGCATGGTAAATACCAAGAAAGAAATAATAAACACAGGCCACTCTGCGAGTTCAGAGGATGCTCAAGGGGCCCTAGACCCATGACAGCTTAAAAGTCTTCATTTTGGTTTGGCCTTTGGCTTCAAAAGCTAAGATTACTCCTGCTTTAAACAAAGCTTGTGGATTATTCCACAGTAAATTTAAAAGTACTAATAGAATGAAACACAGTAGCCTGGGAATCAGTTAATTTGGAGCTCTAGACTACTGGATTTGATGACCTGGCATATTTACAAAGAAACTTCATCAGTTAAGTGAGCTATCTTGAATTCCACCTTCTTACTGTCTTTTTATTGTGCCCTCTTTCCTTCCCTCTGCCATCACTTTGTCTCGGGTCATGATGGCCACCCACCTTCCCTGGAAAGGAAGGACCAAAGAGTGATTAAGTGACTGAGTTAAAGTCCAGCTCAGCCATTACTCTCCTATCTTGGACAAGTTATTTAACCTCCCCAAATATTTTTCTCTGTTTAATATACTATCATTAACTGATAGTAACTACCATTCAGGTCATAGTAAGGATTAAAGTCGCAAATCCATATAACATGCCAGATGCACATTAAGAGCTCAGTAAATTTCAGCCATTGCTACTCTTGCAATATCTTCCCCATCATTTCCTAATCTCCAGTTGCACACATGCCATCAGATCTTTCCTCTCTATGGATGTCTGTCTAACATATGATCCTGGCCATGTTTCTATCCTGCCTTTAAAACTTCTCCCAGAGCTTCTAAAATGAATTCTAAGCTCCTTAATAAGACATCAGAGACCCACAATCAGCCCCTACTAATCTCTGCAGCCTGTTTTCTCATTGCAGTTCCAGCAAACATGAGCCTCTCTACTTGAAGCTGCTGAACACACCAGGTTTTTCCAAAGTTCCGCCTGTGTCCTCTGGCTCCACTGTCACCTTCACCCAGAGGCCGTCACTGCTACCTCTTCCTACCACTGACAAAAAACGGCAACTTCAGCCAGGCACCGTGGCTCAATCCTGTAATCCCAGCACTTCGGGAGGCTGAGGTGGGTGGATCACCTGAGGTCAGGAATTCAAGACCAGCCTGGCCAACATGGTAAAACCCCATCTCTACTGAAAATACAAAAATTAGCCATGTGTGGTGCTGTGTACCTGTAATCCCAGCTAACTGGGAGGATTAGGCAGGATAATTGCTTGAATCCAGGAGGTGGAAGTTGTAGTGAGTCAAAATTCCACCAGCCTGGACTCCAGCCTGGATGACAGAGGGAGACCCTATCTCAAAAAAAAAAAAAAAAAAAAAAAAAAAAAAAAACTGGCAACTTTTCTACTTTACCCTCTACCAGTCTCTGTGATAGCACTGTTGACACTTATCAGTATTGATTTATAAACATATATGCCTTCCACCAGCAAACTGTAAGCTTAAAGAGAATAGAAACCACACCTCACTCATTTTTATGTTGCCAGTTCCTGAAATGGTGCCTGAAATATAGCAGCAGCTCATTAATTTCTTGTAGAAACACCAATAAATTAGGTGAGTAAAATCAATTAGTGAAAATACCAAAATTCATTTTCCTCTTTAATCTACTAGCTCCTTCTAGAAGTTTAGCAAACATAAATAATTTTTATCATTATCAGGACTGGGCCTATATGAAGAGAGGCTGTGTCAAACTGAATCACTGAGTGGGCTTGATTCATCATGTTTTATGTAAAAGAGCCAATGCTTCCCCATATGAACCCCCCTTCTCCCACCCAGGCCCATCCCTGCCCCCCATTGCTGCACACAGAATGACAGCAAAGATAATTAGATTAAACAAATATTTTGGTTAGATTGAACTTTCTATAGTGTGTCAATGCAGGAAAAGAAAAAAACAAAAATATCTCATCCAACTGGTCTACACCTTCAGATGCTATTGAATTAAGTATTTGTCAGATATCACTGGATATGGCCAGTCTATTGCCCCTTTCATCTTATTTAAGCACAACCCATCCCAACTTCTTAACAAAGTTTGACAAAACTAACTCACTGACATGTCACTTTTAGGAAAATGGTCATAGTCTGTAATTTAATAATTCACTCTACTCTCCAAATACATAATAATCATGTCTTAAAAGCACATTGTACTGCATTGTAATTTTCCATAAAACTAAATTGAAAATGATGGTAAGCTTATAACACTAATTGTGGTCAGAGCAAATACAAAAGTCTGTTTGGAGCCATGGAGTGCTTCAAGCAAGTAACCCTAAACCAAGGAGGAAACATGTAGCCTAGCTAGACTGTCATCAGTTATACTTCAATGCTGAGCTGCTTGTAATCGCTGTGTGTGATAGAATTTTTCATTCTCATTACAGTGTTATTACTATTTACTAGATTGTCATCAGTTATACTTTAACGCTGGGCTGCTTGTAATTGCTGTGTGTGATAGAATTTTTCATTCTCATTACAGTGTTATTATTATTTACTTTAGTTAAGTCTGTAACTGATAGGTATAAAAATGTACATTTTTAATGCCCTTTAGGCATCTTAGATAAAGTACTTACTGGAATGCCTTTTCAATAAACCCTTCATTAGAAGTGACTCTGGATATAATCTGATTAAAGCTGATTTTCTGAGACAAAAAAATCTTGAAAAGATACGAAACATCACAGATTCAATTTTTAAAATAAATTATTTGGTTGATTACTTAGATTGTCATCCAAATGTAGTATGCAACAAACAAGCTAACTCTGAATACTTAAAAAAAAAATACAGGAACTGCGATGGATTACTCTGATGGCTTGAGTGGAATTGGAGTAATGCTAACAAGCCTACTCCCTAATAAAAGTTGTTGATACCCTTTAATATTTCTAAACCTCTATAGAAATGAGACTGTTTATCACAAATGCTTCTTGGTTTGTCTGGGGGTTTTGTGTGTTTTTCTCTGTCACATAACCCACATGATAATGTAGTTCCTGACTAATCCCTGTACCACTTTGCAATGTTCTACGATCAATGTTTGCTGCTTAACTTAACTCGATACTCTGAGAAGAACATTTTCCTTTCTCCAGGAAGAATTTTAAATAGCTACATTTTTTGTTTGTTTGTTTTATTTTGTTTTGTTTTGTTTTTGAGACAGAATCTCACTCTGTCACCCTGGAGTGACGCTGGAGTACAGTGGCACCATCTTGGCTAACTGAAATTTTTGCCTCCAGGGTTCAAGTGATTCTCCTGCCTCAGCCTTTCAAGTAGCTTCGATTACAGTCATGTGTCACCATACCCAGCTGATTTTTGTATTTTTAGTAGCCAGGCATGATGGCTCACACCTGTAATCCCTGCTCTTTGGGAGGCCGAGGCAGGTGGATCACGAGGTCAAGAGATCGAGACCATCCTGGTCAACATGATGAAACCCCATCTCTACTAAAAATACAAATAATTAGCTGGGCATGGTGGGGGGTGCCTGTAATCACAGCTACTAAGGAGGCTGAGGCAGGAGAATTGCCTGAACCCAGGAGGCGGAGGTTGCGGTGAGCCAAGATCGTGCCATTGCACTCCAGCCTGGGTAACAAGAGCGAAACTCCACCTCAAAAAATAAAAGAGTCCCCCTGCCCCTGCAACCTGGACCACCTCCATTGTTTTCTAACATATCGCCTGGTCCACCCAAGTAGTCATTCCCATACCCACTCCATTCTGATCTTTCTTCTCAAAGCATTGAATGCTTTTCCCACCTCTTTCTCATATGTCCTTCAAGGTCAGGTTCAATTTACAGTGTCTCTGAGGAACTTCCTCTTAACCTAGTCTACCTCATTAATTTAGAGCTAAGCAGAGAAATAGAGGCACTCTTCAAGAACAGTTGTCTAAGAGATCACCAGAGTGATTCAAAGACAAGATGGTAGAGTCCAATTATGTCAAAGCAGATTCACATTTATCCATGTGTTTGGGCCTCAGTGGAAGATTGCATTTATTCAGTATCACTCAGTATTTTCCTGCTTTGTTACATTATTGCTTCAACTGCATAATATTTCTCATCCTTAAGACAAACAATAAAGTTTATTTATCAATTTTTGGAAAGCAGCAAATACATTTTATAATTCTCTTTTGTTCTCCCTTTTCCCTATTATAGGATCAAGTACAGAATTATACGTACAATGTGATAAGTTTGCTCAACCAAACCACATTAACAAATCAATTGTTTGGCGAGTTTCAGTGGCACTAATGGTGCTATACAAAGAACAGTCACTTAGTATCATGAAGTCTTCTTCAAAGGATAAAAATGTGTTTCAAGCAGCTTCATTTCACTCAGATTTCATAAACCTATTATCCATAAATGAATTACATACATATGTATATATATGAATTGCTGAAAATGTGTAAGTAATAGGTATTAGTCAGCATAGCCTAGGTTATGCTGCCATAACAAACAGTCCCAAAAATGCAGTTATTTAAAACACACTTTTGATTCTCCTTATGCTGTATGTCCCCAGTGGGGTGGTGGTGGTTTCATGATACTAAAAGTTTGGGTTAAGGGAGGCTCCACTATCTGATAAAACACCATCTGTGGTTTGCAGCCTCCTCTATTGCTATAACAGGGGAGAGAAAATGTAGCAAATTGCACTCAGGCTTTTTTACTTCTTTAGCCTGGAAAGGAGATGGAGCACCTCCTGATAGTTCATTGGCCAGAAGTGGCTACATGGCCCTCTCTACCTGAAATAAAACTGAGAAACAAAGAAGAATCAATACAATATTTGTTGACTACTACTGTCTTTGGCACTTGGTGTAAAAACCATTCTCGGAATCTTCTAGGTGGTCTTTTGTGGCTTGATTTCAGGAACATGGTAGACACTAACCTATAAGAGACTGCTAGGGTAAGAAGAACCAAGGAAAGGAGAACTGCTGACCACTGTTACATTAAATATTTCTTTTCAGTCAGGTCTCTTTCCTCTTTTCTCCAGTACATTTCCTCTTTCATAAAGACAAAGTTAGTGGGGTTTTACTTTTTCTGTGCAATCAAGGAGAAAATCGGACCCATCTGATAATGGGGAATAAATTATTGGATAGAAATTGTTTAGAGGTCTAGTACGTAGGATATGAACTAAATATTTCCAAATTTTTCTAGATTGATTTAGCAGCCACTCAGTCAAAATAGCCAGCTAGTGTGCTAGATACTTTGTCTCTGCGTGCACAAAATAAAATAAAACCAGATTCCGACCCAAAGCAAAGAAAATGGGCAAACACACAAAGTCAAGCACACAAGGCATTATCCTAAAATATTCCAAAGAGTTAGGAAAAGAAGAGGATCAGATCCTCAGGTGGACATGAAAGTGAGTGTCTAGGAGGACTTTGTAGTGCAAATGACATTGGAAGAAATTTATAAGGTATAATTCCAAACTTTAGGAAAATGTTCTATTAATTTTTTTGAATCTTTCCCGACCACAATGAACTTCTTTCTGAATTCCTCTTTCCATTTATTTGCTTAACAGAAGTGACAGAAACCCATAGTGGTGCCACCTTTTCCTGTTTCTACATCAATTCAGTTTTGCCTTTTTCGGCTGTTGTGCTGAATTTTAGTCTGCAAAGCCAACCTGGGGGCATAGGAAGCTGAGGCAGTTACAGCCTATTCATCTGACTGCTCCTTTCCCATTTGATGGTTGAGTCAGCTTTTAAAATAATGCTTCTCTTATTTGTTATTCTCCTTCTTTAGCACTACTGCCAGCTGTACTTTCCACTTCACATGAATTTTGGTCTATTCCAATTTTCCACTTCTCTGACTCTAATCCCACAGTTACAAATGCAATCCCAGGCTACACTAATATCTCTTACTTGCTGGCACTGAAGAGATCAATATTTCAAAATGCCATATGTTTTATAGATCAGCTACTGCATGCATACAAATACTGTGATATTTGAACCATTACAGTGTTTGTAAGTTATATAAACCAGTTGCTGAATAAAGGCAAACTATCTCTCATGGTTAAATTTCCAAAAGTCATCATGATGGCTGACCAACGAGCCAACTGTTGACATGTCTTTTGCCATATTTAAGAGTTTGAGACATGGCAGAGGGTGAGGAATAAAAGAATCACTGAAAATGCCTACAGTATGTTGAATAATTTAATGCTGAACATACTCATTGGCAATTCAACATCTCCAGGGTTTTACATGATGTTTTGCTCAATGGCAGCACTCAGTTCCTAAGAGTCTTTTGCTACATTCATTTCTTCACTTATTCATTCAGCAACTGTTCACTGAGCAACTGTATTTCATGACCTGAACTCTCTTCTAGGGATACAATGACAAATAAATATCTTGCAAATCTTAAGGTCCACGGAGTAGTAAAATATGTATGTGGGCAATGAAATATAATAAGGAAAATGATAGAAACACATAGTGCCTTATGAATTGAGAAAAAAACCCAGCCTAAATAAGCCCAGGAGGCTTCCAGGAGAAAGTGAGGTCTGAGCTGTGTGTTGAAGGATGAATAGGAGTTATTTAGGTACAAAATTTCAAAATGCTTCTCTTAGAAAGAACAGCACATGTAGGAAGCTGAATGTTTCAATATGACCAGAACAATTCATGACAGTGGGCATGTATTAGATGCAATCAAAAAATAAAAAATCATCTATGCTTCAAAAATACTAGTTTTGGGAAGGAACATTGAGGGCAGGAACTAGCACTTGTGAATAACCTGCAGTGCACACATATGCAGTTGACACTTCCACATATGTTATTTAACTTGACCTAAGGACTAGCCCTTAAAGAACATTTAATTAAGGTCCTTCCCTCCTCCTTTTGCAAATAAAGAAACTAGGACACCAAAGGATTAAATATTTTTCCTTGAAGCTTCCTGAAGTAAATCATAAAATTAGACAACAAGTCTTGGGCTCTAAAGTTTACAAAATAGACCAAAATTCAAACAGAATGATATACGGAGGCAGACCAAGGAGCATAAATTCTGAGACATAGAAATTTGAAGGAAGGAAAAATGGGCATTCATAGAGTGAATATGAAAGACTCATGTGGTTGATAAAATGTGAACTTGAAATATAGGATAGAAATTCACCAGAGAAAACAGAAGGAACACGTCTTTACAGGCAGAAAATAAATGGGTGCTTAAAAAGTTAAAGTCATTAATTTATGATTGGAGTTGGTTCTCTTGGTGTGCTCTGCCCTTGTCAAAGGACATTGGAGTATTAGACAAATATTTATTGAGTGCCGATGAGACAGGGGACCTGTGCCTTGCACTTTACAAACTCTCTGGTTTAACCCCCATAACAAACCAATAAGCCTCAGTATTTTCTCACCCATGAAATGGGAGTGAATTCAAAGATAAAACACATTTCAAGTGCATACACAGTGCTTGGCATAGAGCAGATCCTTGGTTCACATGACCTTCCTTTGACAGGTACAGAAACCAGGCTTCAGAAAGACTGAATACCTGGCCTTCAATCACACAGAGGAGAGGAAAAGAGGACTTTCACCCAGGTATGTTCATTACATACCTTCACAGTCTTTCAACAGAGCCATACAAACTCCTTTGGCTAGGGTTAGACTGGAGCAGAACTGTTTAATAAACAAGATATGTACTCAATGAAACAAGAACACGCTATCACAATGAAAACTCTGTGGTTTAATTATTCCTCTCTCTTTATTACAGAAATCTTGGGCTTCCTGAAATCCCCATCAATTTGGATTATTTAAAGAATAGATAGATAGGTAGGCAGCTAGATAGACACATAATAGATAGACATGTATTTTTTAATGTAATTTTACTGCCATGCATGACCACTGCCAGGTGCTTTGTATTTTACACTTTATCTGTAATTTGTATAATTAGCAAGTAAACACTTTTAGATAATTTTAGCAACCACTGAGCAGGTGAGGTGTTAGAAGGCTCCTAAAGTCATCACACGCAGACTATATCCTTTGATTTAGCAAAATCCAAACCATATGTGAGTATCAAAAGAATATAAAACCACCAGCCTCCACAGAGGCACTGAGGCAATAAAATGAGCCAGTTTTAAGGCAAGAAGAATGACCCCCATTAAAAGGAGTTTTAGAAATTAGGTATGGTAATACGGCCTCAGTCCGTAGGAGCAGTATTCAAATGAAAATATATTTAAAGAGTGGTTCTGGCCCCTGTGGTATGTGTACCCTAGGAGAGCCATCATCTCTTTAATAACTTTGCTGTATTTCTTCACCACATTATTGAAAACTGTTTAATGAGCAGTTTCCCTCAGAGAAGATATCAGATTCTCAGAAGCAGTTGCAATGAGAGATACTCTTTAAAGCCTGATGAGATTATGTTTATTCTTTTACATTTCTTGCTGGGGCAGTTGAAATGATCATGTTTTCATTTTCCTTCAGAAATATATTTCTGCATATGGAAACAAGACACGTTCAAGGTAGAAAATTTGAAAATAAAAAAAGCATAAAGAACAGCAGAGATCAATGTGATCTCTCTCTCCAAACATAGAGGTAACTATTAATATTCTGGTATATTACTTTCTAAATTTGAATTTCTGCATCATTCTTATATGAGTAATATTAAATAGACATATGTTAGTCACATATTTATACTACATCAATTTCATATCTCACTTGGTTTTTTAAATTATCATTATCCCTTGTTAATCATAAGTCATTTTGTAATCCAGACAATATCTGTCTGAATCCTTCAACATCTTACAGTCTGCAGTGTTCTTCTTAAATTTACACCTGCTTCCAATCATTAAGCCTTAAGGCAGCTTCTCTTTTTAGCTTACTTTTCACATGCGGGTACCACCTCTCTTCCCTCAGCATTACCTCATGATTGCGCATGTTGACACCAAAGTCAGCGAGCCAGATACCAACTCACCCATCTACTACAGGCTAGCTTGGGATAAGTCATTTGTGCTCCCTAAGCCTCCAAATTTTTCTATCCATGAAATGGGTATGAATTCAGATTGAAAGGTAAAATGCACAACATGTGTACAGCATAGTTCTTGGCACAGAGTAGATTGTTGGCTTGCACTGACTTGTAAAAGCAGAAGGTTAAGAAAAACAGTGGGAGAAATTATATTGATAATGGTAGTTACAATACCGTTTCTCCAAACACTATTAACACAACATTCTTGAGTACAATGAACTTTATTTAAAGTCTGAAGATAAATTTACAGCATAAGTCAAGAAAAAAATTCAGGCTTCTTTCAGACATGACTCTTCCTAGAAATTTTTAGAACATCTCCCAGAGAGATTTCTTACTGGCTGTCTTTTCAAATAACAGTATAACTTTTAATAATTTTAGAAAGTTCTTCTGAATTTTTTCTTCAAACGTTATCTATATTCCTTTATATTGACTATTTTACTTTATTTACTTTTCTTTTTTTTTTTTTTTTTTTTTTTTTAAGACAGAGTTTCACTCTGTCACCTAGGCTGGAATGCAATGGTGTGATCATGGCTCACTGCAGCCTCAACCTCCCAACCTCCCAGACTTAAGCAATCATTCTTCAACAGCCTCCCAAGTAGCTGGGACTACAAGAAGTGCATCACTGTGCATGGATTCTTTTTTCAGGGTCTCATTATGTTGCCTGGGCTAGTCTTGAACTCTTGGACTCTAGTGATCCTCCTTCCTCATTCTCTGAAAGTGCTGAAATTACTGACAAGAGCCAACATTCTGGGCTGACAATTCTATTTTCTCTTCTTTGTGGATTACTTCTTTGTGCTTCTTATTTCATTCATTTATTGAAGTGTTGGTATTTTTTTATTTATAGGTGTTATTTTTACATTATATTACATATTAGATGTTATGTTAAAGTTTAATATTTTAGTATTCCATTTTGATTTCGTTTTTGATATTTTAGCTATAATTCCTTTCCATTATTATTAGCGGTTTTACCAGAAATTACAGCATGTATCTTAAACATAAAATAATCCACTTGGTCTTGAAACTTTACTACCTCATGTAAAAATTGTAGAAACCTAATATAGTTCAATTCACCACCATCATCCTTAGCACTATAATTGTCAAACACATTATGCCTATAAACATTATAAACTCCATACTACGGTGTTATAATTGTTACTTCAAAACATCGTGGGTTTTTGGAAAATTAAGAAAAGAAAAAAAATCTTAGTCTTTTTATTTACTTATGTATTTTCCCTTTTTAGTGATTTGATTCCTCACATAGATTAAAATTACCATCTGGTATAATTTCTCTTCAGTCTGAAAAAAGATAACTTCCTTTTGCATTTCTTACAGAATAGATCTGCTAATGACAAATGTCCTCAGTTTGTTTTTGTCTAAAATAACTGTCTTACTCTTTTTTATTGATGAATAATAATTGTATATATTGAGAATGTCTATTTCATCTTAGTTTTGGAAAGATGGTTTTGCTGAATGTAGAATTTTGTGGAGTCAGTGTTTGTCATTTAGCACTTCAAAGATGGGTTCCACTTACTTTGTCCTCCATTGTTGCTGATGGGAAGTCAGCCACCATTTGTATCATTGTAATTTGTGTGTTGTGTGACAGTTTCCTTTAGTGGCTTTCAAGGTTACCTTTTTATCTGTGCATTTCAGCAGTATCACTGTGATGTTTCTGGTGTTTTCTTTGTCTTTATCTTGCTTAAGTCTCAGTAAACTTAAGTAAAAAGTTTTCGACCATTTAAAAGAAAATTTCTTGGCCGGGCGTGGTGGCTCACACCTCTAATCCCTGCTCTTTGGGAAGCCGAGGTGGGTGGATCACGAGGTCAAGAGATCAAGACCACCCTGGTCAACATGATGAAACCCCATCTCTACTAAAAATACAAAAAATCAGCTGGGCGTGGTGGTGCATGCCTGTAATCCCAGCTACTCAGGAGGCTGAGGCAGGAGAATTGCCTAAACCCAGGAGGCAGAGGTTGCGGTGAGCCCAGATCGCGCCATTGCATTCCAGCCTGGGTAACAAGAGCGAAACTCCGTCTCAAAAAAAAAAAAAAGAAAGAAAGAAAATTTATTTTGCCTCTCTTTCTGGCACTTCATTATGTCTATGTTACTGCTTCGTAGACTCGCATGTCTCCATCATTCTGTTCATATTTCTTCACTTTTTTTTTCTTTCCAGATTTTACACTAGATATTTTCTTTTGACCTGCCTTCCAAGTTCAACAGCTTCTTCTGCTGTTAAATTCTTCCAGTAAAATTTTTATTTCAATTAATTCACTTTCCAGCTTTAGATTTTGAGTTGGCATTTTTCTCTGCAATTTCTACTCATCTGCTAAGATTACCCATCTGTTTGTTTATTCTATGTATAACATTCTTAAGTTTTTGAACATACTTACAGTAGCTACTTTAAATGTTCTCAGATAATTGCAACATCTGGGTCATCTCAAAGCCAGTTTAAATTGACAGCATTTTTTTCTCAAGTATGGACAATATTTTTCTTGTTCTCAGCATGTTGAGTGATTTTTATTTATTTATTTATTTTAATTGTACTTTAGGTTCTGGGGTACATGTGCAGATCATGCAGAATTGTTGCATAGGTACACACATGACAATGTGGTTTGCTGCCTCCATCCCTCCATCACCTACATCTGGCATTTTTCCCCATGTTATCCCTCCCTGACCTCCCCATCCCGCTACTGTCCCTCTCTTGGCACCCCCAACAGACCCCAGTGTGTGATGCTCCCCTCCCTGTGTCCAGGTGTTCTCATTGTTCAACATCAGCCTATGAGTAAGAACATGTGGTGTTTGATTTTCTGTTCTTGTGTCAGTTTGCAGAGAATGATGGTTTCCAGATTCATCCATGTCCTGACAAAGGACACAAACTCATCATTTTGTATGGCTGTGTAATATTCCATGGTGTATATGTACCATATTTTCCTTGTCCAGTTTATTGTCGATGGACATTTGGGTTGGTTCCAGGTCTTTGCTATTGTAAACAGTGATGCTATGAACATACGTGTCCATGTGTCTTTGTAATAGAACAATTTATAATCCTTTGGGTATATACCCAGTAATGGGATTGCTGGGTCAAATGGAATTTCTGTTTCTGGTCACTGAGGAAGCACCACATTGTCTTCCACAATGGTTGAACTAGTTTACACTCCCACCAACAGTGTAAAAGTGTTCCTATTTCTCCACATCCTCTCCAGTATCTGTTGTCTTCAGATTTTTCAATGATCACCATTCTAACTGAGGTGGTATCTTAATGTGATTTGGATTTGCATTTCTCTAATAATCAGTGATGATGAGCATTTTTTCATATGTTTGTTGGCCTCGTATATGTCTTCTTTGGAAAAGTGTCTGTTCATATCCTTCTCCCACTTTTGGATGGGTTCGTTTGTTTACTTCTTGTAAATCTGTTTTAGTTCTTTGTAGATTCTGGATATTACCCAGAATATAGATTCAATGCTAGAATCTATTTAATTTACTTCTTTGTAGATTCTCGATATTAGCCCTTTGTCAGATGGGTAGATTGCAAATATTTTTTCCCATTCTTTTGGTTGCCAGTTCACTCTAATGATTGTTTCTTTTGCTGTACAGAAGATCTAGAGTTTAATTAGGTCCCATTTGTCTATTTTGGCTTTTGTTGCCAATACTTTTGGTGTTTCAGTCATGAAGTCCTTGCCTATGCCTATGTCCTGAATGGTTTTGCCTAGGTTTTCTTCTAGGATTTTTATGGTGTTAGGTATTATGTTTAAGTCTTTAATCCATCTGGAGTTAATTTTAGTGTAAGGTGTCAAGAAGAGGTCCAGTTTCTTCTTTCTGCATGTGGCTAGCCAGTTTTTCCAACACCATTTATTAAACAGAATCCTTTCCCCATTGCTTGTTTTTGTGAGGTTTGTCAAAGATCAGATGGTTGTAGATGTGTGGCATTGCCTCCAAGGCTTCTGTACTGTTCAATTCATCTATATCCCTGTTTTGGTACAAGTACCATGCTGTTTTGATTACTGCAGCCTTGTAGTATAGTTTGAAATCAGGTAGTGTGATGCCTCCAGCTTTGTTCTTTTTGCTTAGTATTGTCTTGACTATGCGAGCTCTCTTTTTGTTACACATGAAGTTTAAGGTGTTTTATTCCAGTTCTGTGAAGAAGGTCATAGGTAGCTTGATGGGGATAGCATTGAATCTATAAATTACTTCGGGCAGTATGGCCATTTTCACAATATTGATTATTCCTAACCATGAGCATAGAATGTTTCTCCATTAGTTTGTGTCCTCTCTTATTTCCTTCATCAGTGCTTTGTAGTTCTCCTTGAAGAGGTCCTTTGCATCATTTGTTACTTGTATTCCTAGGTATTTTATTCTCTTTGTAGCAATCATGAATGGGAGTTTGCTCATGACTTGTCTGTCTGTTAGCCTGTTATTGTTTATATAGAAATACTTGTGATTTCCGCACATTGATTTTGTAGCCTGAGACTTTGCTGAAGTTGCTTATCAGTTTCAGGAGATTTGGGGCTGAGATGACAGGTTCTTCTAAATATGCAATCATGTCATCTGCAGATAGAGACAATTTGACTTCCTCTTTTCCGAAATGAATACCCTTTATTTTCTTTTTCTTGCCTAATTGCTCTGGCTAGAACTTCCAATACTATATTGAATAGGAATGGGAACAGAGGGTGTCCTTGTGAAGTACCAGATTTCAAAGGAAATGCTTTCAGTTTTTGCCCATTCAGTATGGTATTGGTACTGAATGATACTGAATTGGCTGTAGGTTTGTGGTAAATAGCTTTTATTATTTTGAGATATGTTCTTCTGATGCCTAGTGTATTGAGAGTTTTTAGCATAAAGGGCTGTTGGATTTTATTGAAGGCTTTCTCTGCATCTGTTGAGATAATCATGTGGTTTTTGTCTTTGGTTCTGTTTATGAGGTGGATTATGTTTATAGACTTCAGTATGTTGAACCAGGCTTGCCTTCCCAGGATGAAGCCTACCTGATCTTGATGGATAAGCTTTTTGATGTGTGGTTGCCATTTGGTTTGCAGTATTTTGTTGAAGATTTTTGCATCTATGTTCATCATGGATATTGGCCTGAAGTTTTCTTTTCTTGTTGAGTCTCTGCCGGGTTTTGGTATCAGGATGATGTTGTTCTCATAAAATGATTTGGGAAGGAGTCCCTCTTTTTTGGATTGTTTGGAATAGTTTTAGAAGAAATGGTACCAGCTCCTCTTTGTACATCCAGGAGAATTTAGCTGTGAGCCCATCTGGATCTGGACTTTTTTTGGTTGGTAGGCTATTAATTGCTGCCTCAACTTCCGCCATTGTTATTGGTCTGTTCAAGGTTTCAACTTCTTCCTGGTTTAGGTTTAAGATGGTGCAAGTGTCCAGGAATTTATTCATTTCTTCGAGGTTTACTGGTTTATGTGCATAGAGTTCTTTGCAGTAATCTCTGACTGTAATTTGTATTTCGGTGGAGTCACTGGTGATATCCCCTTTATCATTTTTTAGTGCATCTATTTGATTCTTCTCCCTTGTCTTTTTTATTAACCTGGCTAGCATTCTCTTTTTTGTTGATGTTTTCAAAAAACCATTTCCTGGATTTTTTGATTTTTTGAAGGATTTTTTGTTTCTATCTCCTTCAGTTCTGCTCTGATCTTAATTATTTCTTGTCTTCTGCTAGGTTTTGAGTTTTTTTGTCTTGCTCCTCTAGCTTTTTCAATTTTGATGACAGGTGTTGATTTTAGATCTTTCCTCACCTCTCTGGTGGGCATTTATTGCTAGAAATTTACCTCTAGACATTGCTTTAAATGTGTCCAAGAAATTCTGGTACCCTGTGTCTTCATTATTGTGGATTTTAAAGAGCATCTTTATTTCTGCCTTCATTTCATTGTTTCTTTTTAATTTTTAAATTTTTATTGCATTATAGCTTTTGGGGTACATGTGCAGAACATGCAAGATAGTTGCATAGGTACACACATGGCAGTGTGTTTTGCTGCCTTCCTCCTCTTCACCCACACTTGGCATTTATCCCCAGGCTATCCCTCCCCAGCCCCACCCCCGCTGTCCATCCCCCATTCTCCCCAATAGACCCCAGTGTGTAGTAGACCCCCTCCCTGTGTCCATGTGTTCTCATTTTTCTCACCCGCCTATGAATGAGAATATGTGGTATTTCTTTTTCTGTTCTTGTGTCAGTTTGCTGAGAATGATGTTCTCCAGATTCATCCATGTCCTTACAAAGGAAACAAACTCATCATTTTTGATGGCTACATAATATTCCATGGTGTATATGTGCCACATTTTCCCAGTCCAGTCTAACATCGATGGGCATTTGGGTTGGTTCCAGGTCTTTGCTATTGTAAACAGTGCTGCAATGAACATTCGTGTGCATGTGTCCTTATAGTAGAATGATTTATAGTCCTTTGGATACATACCCAAATGGAATTTCTATTTCTAGGTCCTTGAGGAATCGCCACACTGTCTTCCACAATGGTTGAACTAATTTACACTCCCACCAACAGTGTAAGAGTGTTCCTATTTCTCCACATCCTCTCCAGCATCTGCTGTCTCCAGATTTTTTAATGATCACCATCCTAACTGGTGTGAGATGGTATCTCAATGTGGTTTTGATTTGCATCTCTCTAATGACCAGTGATGATGAGCATTTTTTCATGTGTTTGTTGGCCTCATGTATGTCTTCTTTTGTAAAGTGTCTGTTCATATCCTTTGCCCATTTTTGAATGGGCTTGTTTGTTTTTTTCCTGTAAATCTGTTTGAGTTCTTTGTAAATTCTGGATATCAGCCCTTTGTCAGATACGTAAACTGCAAAGATTTTTTCCCATTCTAATGGTTGCCGATTCACTCTAGTGACTGTTTCTTTTGCCGTGCAGAAGCTGTGGGGTTTGATTAGGTCCCATTTGTCTATTTTGGCTTTTGTTGCCAATGCTTTTGGTGTATTGGTCATGAAGTCCTTGCCTACTCCGATGTCCTGAATGGTTTTGCCTAGATTTTCTTCTAGGGTTTTTATGGTGTCAGATCTTATGTTTAAGTCTTTAATCCATCTGGAGTTAATTTTAGTGTAAAGTGTCAGGAAGGGGTCCAGTTTCTGCTTTCTGCACATGGCTAGCCAGTTTTCCCAACACCATTTATTAAACAGGGAATCCTTTCCCCATTGCTTATTTTTGTCAGGTTTATCAAAGATTATATGGTTGTAGATAAGTTGTGTTGCCTCCGATGCCTCTGTACTGTTCCATTGGTCTATATCTCTGTTTTGGTACCAGTACCATGCTGTTTTGGTTACTGTAGCCTTGTAGTATAGTTTGAAGTCTGGTAGCGTGATGCCTCCCGCTGTGTTCTTTTTGCTTAGAATTGACTTAGCTATGTGTGCTCTCTTTTGGTTCCATATGAAGTTCATGGTGGTTTTTTCCAGTTCTGTGAAGAAATTCAATGGTAGTTTGATGGGGATAGCATTGATCGTGTAAATTACTTTGGGCAGTATAGCCATTTTCACGATATTGATTCTTCCTAACCACAAACATGGAATGTTTCTCCATCTGTTTGTGTCCTCTCTTATTTCGTTGAGCAGTGGTTTGTAGTTTTCCTTAAAGAGGTCCCTTACATTCCTTGTCAGTTGTATTCCTAGGTATTTTATTTTCTTTGTAGAAATTGTGAATGGCAGTTCGATCTTGATTTGGTTCTCTTTAAGTCTGTTATTGGTGTATAGGAATGCTTGTGATCTTTGCACATTTATTTTATATCCTGAGACTTCACTGAAGTTGCTTATCAGTTTCAGGAGCTTTTGGGCTGAGGTGATGGGGTCTTCTAGGTATACTATCATGTCATCTGCAAATAGAGACAATTTGGCTTCCACCTTTCCTATTTGAATACCCTTTATTTCTTTTTCTTGCCTGATTGCTCTGGCTAGAACTTCCAGTACTATGTTGAATAGGAGTGGTGAGAGAGAGCATCCTTGTCTAGTGCCAGATTTCAAAGGGAATGCTTCCAGTTTTTGCCCATTAAGTATGATACTGGCAGTTGGTTTGTTATAAATATCTTTTATTACTTTGAGATATGTTCCATCAATATCAAGTTTCTTGAGGGATTTTAGCATAAAGGGCTGTTGAATTTTGTCAAATGCCTTCTCTGCGTCAATTGAGATAATCATGTGGTTTTTGTTTTTGCTTCTATTTATGTGGTGAATTACATTTATAGACTTGTGTGTGTTGAACCAGCCTTGCATCCCCAGGATGAATCCTACTTGATCATGATGGATAAGGTTTTTAATGTGCTGTTGCAATTGGTTTGCCAGTATTTTATTGAAGATTTTTGCATCTATGTTCATCATGGATATTGGCCTCAAGTTTTCTTTTCTTGTTGAGTCTCTGCCGGGTTTTGGTATCAGGATGATGTTGGTCTCATAAAATGATTTGGGAAGGGTTCCCTCTTTTTGGATTATTTGGAATAGTTTCAGAAGGAATGGTACTGGATCCTCTTTGTGTGTCTGATAGAATTCAGCTGTGAACCCATCTGGACCTGGGCTTTTTTTGTATGGTAGGCTCTTAATTGCTGCCTCAACTTCAGACCTTGTTATTGGTCTATTCATAGTTTCAGCGTCCTCCTGGTTTAGGCTTGGGAGGACACAGGCGTCCAGGAATTCATCCATTTCCTCCTGGTTTACTAGTTTATGTGCTTAGAGTTGTTTGTAGTATTCTATGTAATGATTTGAATTTCTGTGGAATCTGTGGTGATTTCCCCTTTATCGTTTTTTATTGCATCTATTTGGTTGTCCTCTCTTCTTTTTTATCAGTCTGGCTAGTGGTCTGTCTATTTTGTTGATCTTTTCAAAAAACCAGCTCTTGAATTTATTGATTTTTTGAAGGGTTTTTCTTGTCTCCATCTCCTTCAGTTCTGCTCTGATCTTAGTTATTTCTTGTCTTTGGCTAGGTTTTGAGCTTTTTTGATCTTGCTCCTCTAGCTCTTTCAATTTTGATGATAGGGTGTCAATTTTGGATCTCTCCACTCTTCTCATGTGGGCACTTATTGCTATGTATTTTCCTCTCGAGACTGCTTTAAATGTGTCCCAGAGATTCTGGTACGTTGTGTCTTCGTTCTTGTTGGTTTCAAAGAACTTCTTTATTTCTGCCTTCATTTCATTGTTTATCCAATCAACATTCAAGAGCCAGTTGTTTTGTTTCCATGAAGCTGTGCGGTTCTGAGTTAGTTTCTGAATTCTGAGTTCTAACTTGATTGCACTATGGTCTGAGAGACTGTTTGTTATGATTTCAGTTGTTTTGCATTTGCTGAGGAGTGCTTTACTTCCAATTATGTGGTCAATTTTGGAGTAGGTGTGATGTGGTGCTGAGAAGAATGTATATTCTGTGGATTTGGGGTGGAGAGTTCTGTAAATGTCTATCAGGTTTGGTTGTTCCAGGTCTGAGTTCAAGTCCTGGATATCCTTGTTAATTTTCTGTCTGGTTGATCTGTCTGATATTGACAGTGGAGTGTTAAAGTCTCCCATTATTATTGTGTGGGAGTCTAAGTCTCTTTGTAAGTCATTAAGAACTTGCCTTATATATCTGGGTGCTCCTGCATTGGGTCCATATATATTTAGAATCATTAGGTCTTCTTGTTGTATCGATCCTTTTACCATTATGTAATGACCTTCTTCATCCCTTTTGATCTTTGTTGCTTTAAAGTCTATTTTATCAGAGACAAGAATTGCAACTCCTGCTTTTTTTTCTCTCCATTTTCTTGGTAAATCTTTCTCCATCCCTTTATTTTGAGACTTTGTGTATCCTTGCATGTGAGGTGGTTTTCCTGGATCCAGCACACCAATGGGTTTTGGTTTTTTATCCAATTTGCCAGTCTGTGTCTTTTGATTGGTGCATTTAGCCCATTTACATTTAGGGTTAATATTGCTGTGTGTGAATTTGATACTGCATGAATGTGTGAATCTGCCATTTTGATGCTAGCTGGCTGTTTTGCTCATTGGTTCATGTAGATTCTTCATTTTGTTGATGGTCTTTAGCATTTGGTATGCTTTTAGGATGGCTGGTACTGGTTGTTTCTTTCTATGTGTAGTGCCTCTTTCAGGAGCTCTTGTAAAGCAGGCCTAGTGGTGACAAAATCTCTGAGTACTTGCTTGTTCATGAAGGATTTTATTTTTCCTTCACTTATGAAGCTCAGTTTGGCTGGATATGAAATTCTGGGTTGAAAGTTCTTTTCTTTAAGGATGTTGAATATTGGCCCCCACTCTATTCTGGCTTGTAGAGTCTCTGCCGAGAGATCTGCTGTGAGTCTGATGGGCTTCCCTTTGTGGGTGACCCGACCTTTCTCTCTGGCTGCCCTTAGCATTTTCTCCTTCATTTCAACCGTGGGGAATCTGACGATTATGTGCCTTGGGGTTGCTCTTCTTGCGGACTATCTTTGTGGTGTTCTCTGTATTTCCTGGAGTTGAGTATTGACCTGTCTTGCTAGGTTGGGGAAATTTTCCTGGATAATATCCTGAAGAGTGTTTTCCAGCTTGGATTCATTCTCTTCATCACATTCTGGTACACCTATCCAACGTAGGTTGGGTCTCTTCACATAGTCCCACATTTCTTGGAGATTTTGTTTATTCCTTTTTGCACTTTTTTATTTAATCTTGGTTTCTCATTTTATTTCATTGAGTTGATCTTCGACTTCTGATATTCTTTCTTCTGCTTGGTCGATTCGGCTGTTGAAACTTGTGCATGCTTCGTGAAGTTCTCGTATTGTGTTTTTCAGCTCCTTCAATTCATTCATATTCCTCTTTAAGTTTTCCATTCTTGTTATCATTTCCTCGAATCTTTTTTCAAGGTTCTTAGTTTCTTTGCACTGATTTAGAACATGTTCTTTTAGCTCACTGAAGTTTCTCATTATCCACTTTCTGAAGTCTGATTCCGTCATTTCGTCACACTCATTCTCCGTCCAGCTTTGTTCCCTTGCTGGTGAGGAGTTTTGGTCCTTTGTAGGAGGTGAGGTGTTTTGGTTTCGGGTGTTTTCCTCCTTTTTGTGCTGGTTTCTTCCCATCTTTATGGATTTATCCACATGTCATCTTAGTAGTTGCTGATTTTTTAATTGGGTCTCTGTGTGGATGCCCAGATTGTTGATGATGAGGTATTTCTGTTACTTAGTTTTCCTTCTAATGGTCTAACCCCTCTGCTGTATGAGTGCTGAGTTCCACTCCAGGCCCTGCTTGTCTGGGGTACACCTGTAGCAGCTGCGGAACAGTGAGGGATGCTACCAGTTTCTTCTTCTGCTATCTTTGTTTCAGAATGATGTCCGCCAAATGTCAGTCTGATTAGTCCTTTTTTGGGGTGACTCTTTGGATATACTGGGGTCAGGGAGCTGATTGAGGAGATGATCTGTGCTTTATAGGAGCTCCAGTGCTGAGCTGTGATCTCCGTTGTTCATTCAGGGTTGTTGGGAGGATGTGTTTATGTCTGCTGCAACAGAACTCATAAAATTCCCCCCTTTTATTTCCCCCTTAGATGCTCTGTCTCAGGGAGTTGGGGCTTTCTTTATGAGTATCTGTTGCACTGTCCTGCCCAGCTAGGAGGCAGTCTATTCACTATTTGCCTGCCGGGGCTCCACCCTGCTCATGCGGGTCCGCCCTGTTGCTGCAGGGCTCTGTTCTGCTGTGGTGTGCTCCGCCCTGCTGGCGGAGTCTCTCTGTTATGGCATGTTGCCTCAGCAACAGCAGGCTGTGTCAGCCCTGGGCGGTACTTCAGTAGGGGCGGATTGCATCTGTAGTGGTGGATGCCCCTCCCCCACTGGGCTGCACCGTCCTAGATGCCGGCAGCAAAACTCTCAGCCCTGAGTGCCTCCAATCACCACCCTACTTGTCCCTGTGAGGGTGGGACCCGCCAAGCCCGATCACCCAGCTCCCTGCCTCAGAGTCCGTCCTCTCTCTCTCTCTCTCTCTTCCTCTCCCCAAGCTAAACAGTTGACTCTCTCACTGGCACCCCAGTAGCCTGCTGATAGGGCACTGGAATCCATGCAATCTCTTGTGCCACTGCCCACTGCACTGGCTCAGCTCACGTTTCCCAGGAATCTCCTGGTCTGGCTCATTGTCCAAGTCCCATTCAATCAGATGGACATGCCAATCTGCCCTTCCAAATCTCAGATTGTCGGTTTAACAGGGCACCCGGACCAGTGAGTTTTGTGCTGGGTGTTGTTGTGCTGCGGCGCCAGCCGAACCCATGCAAGCTGGCTGCACTAGTGTCCCGTGTCTCTCCCACACCTGGGACTTTCAACGTTTTGTGGGCAAAAAAGGTCCATCCGAGAATGCGGCTAGGACTCATCCTCTGCACGTTCACTGAGAGCTGCAATCCTGAATCGCCTCTATGACACCATCTTGGAAGCCTCCCCATTTCATTGTTTATCCAGTCAACATTCAGGAGCCAGCTGTTCAGTTTCCATGAAGTTGTGTGGTTCTGAGTTAATTTCTTAATTCTGAGAAATTAATTTCAATAATAAGTATTGATTAAAATCAATACTTTGATTGCCCTGTGGTCTGAGAGACTGTTTGCTATGATTTCCATTCTTTTGCATTTGCTGAGGAGTGATTTACTTCCAATTATATGAACAATTTTAGAGTAGGTGCCATGCAGTGCTGAGAACAATGTACATTCTGTGGCATTGGGGTGGAGATTTCTGTAGATGTCTATTAGGTCCATTTTGTCCAGAACTGAGTTCAAGTCCTGGATATCCTTGATAATTTTCTGTCTTGTTGTTCTGTCTAATATTGACAGTGGACGGTTAAAATCTGCCACCATTGTTGTGTGAAAGTCTAAGTCTCTTTGTAGGTCATTAAGAACTTGCTTTATGTACCTGGATTCTCCTGTACTGGGTGCATATATATTTAGGATTATTAGTTCTTCTTGATGCATTGATCCTTTTACCATTATGTAATACCCTTCTTTGTCTCTTTTGATCTTTGTTGGTTTAAAGTCCATGTCATCAGAGACTAGGATTGCAACTCCTTCTTTATTTTTTTCCTCTCTCTCTCTCTCTGTTTGCTTGGTAGATCTTCCTTCATCCCTTTATTTTTAGCCTATGTGTGTCCTTGCACTTAAGATGGGTTTCCTGAATGTAGCACCTGATGGGTTTTGACATTTTATCCAATTTGCCAGTCTGTGTCTTTTGATTGGGCATTTAGCCCATTTATATTTAAGATTAATATTGTTTTGTGTGAATTTGATCATGCCATTTTGATGCTAGCTGGAAGTTTTGCCCATTAGGTGATACATTTTCTTCATTGTGTCAATGGTCTTCACCATTTGGTATGTTTTTGGAGTGGCTGGTACTGGTTGTTCCTTTCCTTGTTTAGTGCTTCTTTCAGGAGTTCTTGTAAGGCAGGCCTGGTGGTGATGAAATCTCTCAACAATTGCTTGTTCATAAAGAATTTTCTTTCTCCTTTGCTTATGAAGCTTAGTTTGGCTGGATATGAAATTCGAGGTTAAAAGTTCTTTTCTTCAAGGTCTGGCCCCCACTCTCTTCTGGTTTGTAGTGTTTCTGCAGAGAGATCTGCTGTGAGTCTGATGGGCTCCCCTTTGTGGGTAACCCAATCTTTTTCTCTGGCTGCCCTTAGCATTTTTTCCTTCATTTCAACCCTGGTGAATCCGATGATTATGTGCCTTGGGGTTGCTCTTCTTGAGGAATATCTTTGTGGTGTTCTCTGTATTTCTCAGACTTGAATGTTGGCCTGCTTTGCTAGGTTGAAAAAGTCCTCCTGAATAATATCCTGAAGAGTGTTTTCCAGCTTGGATTCATTCTCTTTATCATATTCAGATACACCTATCAAACATAGATTGGATCTTTTTACATAATCCCATAGTTCTTGGAAGTGTTGTTCATTCCTTTACCCTCTATTCTTGCCTTCTCGTTTTATTTCATTGAGTTGATCTTCAATCTCTGATATCCTTTCTTCTGCTTGGTCAATTTGGCTATTGAAACTTGTGTATGTTTTGCCAAGTTCTCCTGCTGTGTTTTTAAGCTCCATCAAGTTGTTTACATTCTTCTCTAAGCTGTTTATTCTAGTTAGCATCTCATCTAACCTTTTTTCTAGGTTCTTAGTTTCTTTGCATTGGGTTAGCACATGTTCTTTTAGCTCTGAGATGTTTGTTATTACCCACCTTCTGAAGCCTGTTTCTGTCAATTCATCAGATTCATTCTCCATCCATCTTTGATCCCTAGCTTATGAGGAGTTGTGAACCCTTGGAGGAGAGGCGCTCTGGTTTTTGGTGTTTTCCTCCTTTTTGCATTGGTTTCTTCCCATCTTACCTACCTGTGGTCTTTGTAGTTGGTGACTCTCAGATGGGATCACTGAGTGGACATCCTTTTTGTTGATGTTGAAGCTATTTCTTTCTGCTTCTTAGTTTTCCTTCTAACAGTCAGGCACCTCTGCTGCAGGACCACTGGAGGTCCACTTCAGACCCTGCTCACCTGGGGATCACCCATGGGGGCTGCAGAACAGCAAAGGTTGCCACCAGTTTCTTCCTCTGCTATCCTCATCCCAGAAGGGTACTCACCAGAAGTTGGCCTGAGCTCTCCTTTATGAGGTGTCTCATTGGGTGTACAGGCATTGGGGAGCTGCTTGAAGAGGCATTCTGTCCTTATAGGAGCTCAAGTGAAGTGCTGGGAACTCTGCTCTTCTATGAAGAGCTGCTGGGCAGGTACCTTTAAGTCTGCTCCAGCTAAACTCATAACCACCTCTTTTTCCAGGTGCTCTGTCCTAGGAAGGTCAGCTTTGTTGATGAGTTTCTGCCATGTTGCTGCCTTTTTTAAAAGATGCCCTGCCCCACATGGAGTAGTCTAGTCACAGTCTGCCAGCAGAGGTGTTGCTGAGCTGCCTCAGGCTCTGCCCAGCTGCTGTGGGGACTGCCTTGGTAGTGGGGGACACCCTTCCCCACACTGAGTTGGATGGTCCTGGGTCCAGCTGCAATTGCTGTGAAACTCTCAATCCAGAGCATTCCAGATTGTTTGCTTTGTGGGGGTGGTACCTGCTGAGCCAGATCATCTGGCTCCCTGTCTCAGCCCCCTCCCTTTCAGTTGAATGGGCAGCTCTGTCTCCCAGGCATTCCAGGTGCCAATCAAAACAGCCACCCAGACTTGTGTGCATTTCTGTGCACCGATGTGGCACCAGCTGAAACTGCTACACTGAAAACTCATGGTGCTTTTCAGCCTGGGAATCTCCTGGTCTGTGGGCAGTGAAAACTTGTTTGAAATGCGGTGAGCACTTACACTCTGCATTGTTCTCGCTGGGAACTGCATTCTGGAGCTGTTCCTATTTGGCCATCTTGGATCTGAGTGATTTTTAAAATTGAATAAAGTAATACATTTGTGAAGACTCTAGAATATTTCATATTCTTCTAAACAATGATTTTTGGTCTAGAAGATAGTCACTTTGGCTATACTCAATGTCCAGACTCCAGTTACACTGTGGTAGAAATCTCTCCTTAGTTCTTGATATGGTTTAGCTCTGTGTCCCCCACCCAAACCTCACCTAGAATTGTAATCCTCATATGTCAAGGGAGGGAACTGGTGGAAGGTGATTATATCATGGGTCCAGTTTTCCCCATGCTATTCTCATGACAGTGAGTGAGTTCTCATAAGATCTGATGGTTTTAAAAGTGTGGCATTTCCCCTCCACCTTGCCACCATGTAAGATGTACCTTGCTTCCCCTTCTCCTGCTGCCATGATTGTAAGTCTCCTGAGACCTTCCCATCCATGTGGAACTGTGAGCCAACTAAACCTTTTTTCTTCATAAATGACCCAGTTGTGTGTAGTTCTTTATAGAAGTGTGAAAATGAACTAAAACAAAAAATTGGTACCAGGAGTTTGGGGCACTGCTATAAAGATACCCAAAAATGTGGAAGCAACTTTGGAACTGGGTAAGAGACAGATGTTGGGACAGTTTAGAGGGCTCAGAAAAATATAGGAAGAGGTGGGAAGGTTTATAACTTCCTAGAGACTTGTTGAATGTTTTTGACCAAGATGCTGATAGTGATATAAACAATAAGGTCAAGGCTGAGGTGGTCTCAGATGGAGATGAGGAACTTACTGGAAACTGGAGTGAAGTTCACTCTTGCTATGCTTTAGCAAAGAGACTGGTGACATTTTGCCCTTGTCCTAGAGGTCTGTGGAACTTTGAACTTGAGAGAGATTTTTTAGGGTATCTGATGGAAGAAATTTCTAGGCAGCAAAGCATTCAAGAGGTGACCTCACTTTTTCTGAAAGTATATAGTCATATGGATTCACAAAGAGATGGTCTGAAATGGGAACTTAACGTTTAAAAGGGAAGCAGAACATAAAAGTTTGGAAAATTTACAGTCTGACCATGTGGTAGAAAACAAAAACCCATTTTCTGGGGAGAAATTCAAGCCTCCTGCAGAAAATTGCATAAATAAAAGGGAGCTGAATGTTAATAGCCAAGATAGTGGGGAAATGTCTCCAGGGCATTTCAGAGATTTTCATAGCAGTCCCTCTCATCACCAGCCCAGAGGCTTAGGAAGGAAAAATGGTTTTCTGGGCTGGGCCCAGGACCACACTGCTATGTGCAGCCTTGGGACATGGTGCCCTGTGTCCCAGCTGCTCTAGTTCCAGCCATGGCTAAAAGAAGCCAACGTACAGCTCAGGCCATTGCTTCAGATAGTGCAATCCCCAAGCCTTGGTGGCTTCCATGTGGTGTTGGGCTATGGGTGCACAGAAGACAAGAGTTGGGGTGTGGGAACCTCTGCCTAGATTTCAGAAGATGTATGGAAATGTTTGGAGATCCAGGTACAGATTTCTCATGGAGAACCTCTAGTAGGGCAATGCAGAGGAGAAATGTGGAGTTGGCACTCCCACACAAGAGTCCCCACTGGGACACTGCCTAGTGGAGCTGTGAAAGAGGCCCACCATTGTCCACATCCAAGAATGGTAGATCCACTAACAATTTGTACTGTAAGCCTGGAAAAGCCACAGGCACTCGATACTAGCCCATGGAAACAGCCACAGGAAAGTAGCCATGGGGACTGTATCCTACAGATCTGAGCTGCCCAACGCCTTGGGAGCCCACCTCTTGCATCAGCATGCCCTGGGTATGAGACATTAATCAAAGGAGGTTATTTTGGAGCTTTAAGATGTAATGACTTCCCTGCTGAGTTTTGGACTTGCATGGGGTCTGTAGTCTCTTTGTTTTGGCCAATTTCTCCCATTTGGAATGGGAGCATCTACTTAATATATCCACCCACATTGTAACTTGGAAGTAACTAACTTCCTTTTGATTTCACAGGCTCATAGGTGGAAGGGACTTTCCTTGTCTCAGATGAGACTTTGGAGTTGAACTTTTAGGTTACTGCCAGAACAAGTTAAGATTTTGGGGGACTGTTGGGAAGGCAAGACTGTATTTTAAAATGTGAGAAGGACATGAGATTTGGGAGGGACCAGGATCAAAATGATATAATTTGGCTCTGTATCCCCACCCAATCTCATCTAGGATTTTAATCTTCACATGTTGAGGAAACAACCTGGTGGGAGGTGATTGGATCATAGGGGCAGTTTCCTCCATGCTGTTCCCATGACAGTGACTTCTCACAAGATCTGATGGTTTTTAGAGTGTGCCACATCCCCCTCCCTGCCACCACCTCTCTCTCCTGCTGCCATATAAGACAGGCCTTGCTTTCCCTTTACCTTCCACCATGATTGTAAGTTTCCTGAGCACTCCCCAACCTTGTGGAATTGTGAGTCAACTAAACTTCTTTTCTCTATAAATGTCCCAGACTCAGGTAGTTCTTTATAGCAATGTGAAAATAGAATAATACAGTTTCTTTAGTTTCCAGCTGCTGTAATTTTTTAAGAAACCCCCCTGCAAAGTCTCCCCTTTGCAGACAGAGTTCTTGGGTGGATTTTATTAGTAAGTTATTGAGTTCACACTCCCTATGGCATTCTTTCTTCCAGACACTCTCCCAAAACTTGGTCATTGTCCTGCTAGCCTGAACTCTATCCTCTGACACCTCACACCAATAAGGCAGTAGCTCTCTGCAGATGAAGCAGCTTGCAAACTGAGTATGGGGCAGTAGAGGCTTTGGGGGCCTTTAGGCCTAAAGTTTTCAATTTTCCAATCTTATTGTTTTGTCCATATTTTCTCTTGAGAACCTTTAAATGGTTGTATTTTTCAAATTTTTGTTTCTATATTGTAAAATTACAGTTTATTTAAACCAAGCTACTCTGCCATTACCAGAAATCATGTCTTATTTAAGTTTTGTCTTTCTCTAGTCCTTTTATGCTTGACTTCCACTAAAGAGTCACTTTCAAATATGTGAAATAATATTCTCTGCTGATGAGTGTGTGGATTTTTTTTCTCCTGCTAGATTCTCAAAAAACACTCCAGCTATATAATTGCTACAGTTTAATGTCTTTAACTCACTTGTACCTCCCAGAATGGTAGGAAGTAGCCAGAACTTATTTTTCATGTCTAGTAGTCAGCAAGGAGGATGGGAAAACTCTGAAAAAGAAGAAAATTGTTTTTAAAATCATTTCTGCCCTCTTCATAGCTAACTATTGCAAAAGTTCAATAGTCTCTTTCATTTTGCTTCTTTAAATAACCATTTCTTCCTTTACTGAGAAGAACCTATTGTCCAGGACCTGTCCTCTCTATTGAACTTGGAGGCTGTTACTGAATATCTAGAGTTTTCATGGTCTTCAATATTCAGCCACCATTTTACACTTTAAAAAAAAATATTTCTCGGTTAGAAAGTAAGAATTGAAAGCTGGAATTTATAAATGTCAGTAAGTTAGAAAAGAAGATACTTGGATATGTAAATAAATATTTGATATATTAAATTCAGATAATAATATTTGAGTTCTTAAGAAGTATCTGGCCTATAGTAGGTGTTAAATAATTATTTGTTAAAGGAAAATTATTTATTTAAGCTAGTGAATGATAAAGTGTCTTTATTCATACTATTTGCTGTGATTTGTTTGAAAGACAGTTTTATTTAACTTCTCTGGAAAGAGAGACTAAAAGTTTGTATCATAACCTCTGAGACTGCCTTCAACTCTGAAATATCTATCTATTTATATATCTCTCCATCTATCTATCATCTATCGTCTATATATAATTGTGTGTTTCTAGATTAAAAACAAGCTTGAAAAGACTTCCTCTAGGCACACCATAATAAGTCTTTGCCCATCTCTATTGCAACACTTCATACTGTTTTGTAATAATTTATAGAGTTGTCACCTCCATCAGACAATGAACTGAAGGATGAGAGTGGTGCTATAATCATTTCAGAAGATCTCAGCCATAATTACTGCCTGCTATACACAGTAGAAACTCAGAAAATGATAAATGGGTACATGTGGGACTTTTTGTTCCTAAATGAATCGTTTACTTAGTATGTAAATTATCATTAAGGGCTTTTTTCCTATATCATATTAGTATGTCAAATTAAACTGCTATTGAGAATATACAGCTTCCACACTAATTTATTGGCTGTCTCTTAAGGGCCAGGCACTAAAAAGGGGCAGAAGATGTAAAAATGAGAGCATTTATCTATGTGCTAATAGCATTTACAGAGGAACAATGGCCTCTGTTGCCTATTTTCATGTTAAGCAAAAAATGGCAGAGGAAGCAAGGCTACTACAACTGGAATCTATTTATGAAACTTTTAAGATTAATATGATAGTCATAATAGTCATTTTTAGAATGCATTTTATTGTTTTTAATGCATTTCTATTTAAAGATTTATGGGTAAGCTATATCAGCATGCAATGCTCTTGGGCTAAGACTTACCAAGGACTATTTTCAATATCTACTTTTAATCCACATGCAAATAGAATACCAGGAATTATTATATGCTGCATTCTGCCATACTTAATTATGATAGATTTATTTCCAAAATACAAATTGTGACATCTCAATTTTACCATAAGATGAATCAGATGAAGTAAGTAAGGCACACATAGTTGGCATATAAGAAAAAAATTGATGTCTCTTCTCATTTCTAGGATTTGGTAAAAGAATAATGGATTTATACAATGAGTCAAGATAGCCCAAAGACAACTTTCAGATTACTGAATTGCATAAAGAAATAACTCATTGATTTAGTTGATAAGCCCTGCCCTTTAGAAAGGAGAAGTAGCACCAATTTAGTAAACTCAAGGAAACAGAACACATTGCAGCACCTAGCCAAAGTGAAGTAAGGAAACAGATATTAGAATTGAAAACTCTGGAGAAGAGAGAATTGGGTTATCCTTATATTTTCCAGAATCAAAGGGACAGCAGAATGTGAAATATCCCAGTAACATCTACCACCTCATAGCCATTGGCCTTTTCTCTTCTAGTGTAGGTCTGGCTCCATTGTTTTCATCTGGACAATTTTAATAACCTGTTAGCTCAGTTCTTTGTCAGCAGTCTCAGCTTCCTCTTGTATGTACTCCAGAGACCCACCAGAGTGGAAGGAACATGTCATTTTCATGCTCAAGTTCCTTCAGCAACTGCATCAGAGAACAAAGCCCAAAGCCAACCTGGTATTTAATTCTTTTTACACATTCCTTCTTTGTAAGATCTTTAAAAATATCTACATTAGTAATAATAATAACAGCAACTATATTCTGTACATATTGCTGGTACATTTCACCTGGCCACATTTAAACGTTTGTCTATGTTTCCTGTTTCACTATATTATAGCCCTTTCAGCACAGATGTGTTTTTTCTATCAGTTCTATAAACAATAGGACACAAAGTGTCTAGCAGCAACTGGATTAATTAGGGGCCACCAAGATCCAAGGCAATTTAAGTAAGAATTTTAATGCTGCCATGAAATCCAAGTCACTTGTTCACATTTAACAAGCTGTGCAGTGAAGAAAAGGCGATGAAATTTGGCACTGCAAGGGATGGAACAGATGCTTTTTTTCACCCGAATAATCACTAGATGCAGTAAAAACAGAAAACCCTTTTTAGCTTTTTTATTTTTTAAGACAAAGTAATAGGAGATCTTGTATTTCTGCCTAATGCTAATTTTCTGATTCAAAATGACCAAATCACTTTTCAGGGCTAGTGAAATTGTTCAGTGGAATTTCATTACGATGGGAAATGAAATTAATGTTCAGTTCAAAAATAAAACTGACTTTCTGTAAAAATAGGGTGTGGGTAGAATCTAAAAGGATGTTTTAAAAGGATAAAATGACAGCAACCCCAAAACATTTTAGAAATGCAGTAATATACTTGTTCTGATCATTTTTTTCTTCTTAAGAACATTTTTCCACTACATTTGAAGCAAATGTCCACAATTCTATTTTATTATTATTTTACATTTACTTGTACATTCCAAATGGAAAGAGACTGTGTTCATTCTTTCACCTATGCCATTAGTTAGCCTAAACATTCAAACACCACACACCCATCTCCTACAAAGATCCGCTAGAAACACCACATTGCACTCAAAGTAATTTCTCAGAAAATTCTTTCTTGTTTGTAAACCTGTTTTCACTAAGATTCTGTTTCCACTCCAAAATCTGGGAGTAGTGGCTTCCAGTTTGGTCTGTGGCCCTCCAAACTTGGTGTTAACCCCTTATCTCCTGGTAGCCATTCCCTTTCTTTACAGATGGCAGCTCTGCCCAATGCCCTTGACCTTCTATTATTTGAAAAAGAATGTGTTTCCACTAATGTCAACATTCAGTCACATGTTGCTGCAGTAAATTTAAATGTCAAGGTTATTTGTCCTCAATGCACGTTTGACATGGTTGAGCACTCCCTGCTCTTTGATGATTTCCAGTTATTTGACTTCTGGGAAGTTGCCCTCTCTGGACTCTCCCTCTACCCACATTGGCTGTTACTTCTATATCTTCTTTGCTGGTTCTACCTCATCTCCTTGACTCAGCCTTGGACATCTCTTTTCTCAATATACTCACCTTCTTCATGGTGTCATCAGTCTCACAGCATTAAAATTTATCTACAGGCTTGTGTTTCCCAAATGCTGACTCTCCTTTCTAGTCCTTTCCCCTGAACTCGAGTCTCCAGTTGTCTGCTTAACATCCCCACACAAATGTCTAATAAGCATCTTAAATCTAGCATGTCCCACATAGAGCTCTTTCCAGTCTTCTGCAGCTCAGTTTTGGCAACTCTATCATTTGCATCCTCAGACTCAGTCTTCTATGATTTTTCTCTTACCCTCTCACTCCACATTAAACTCCCATCATGCCAATGTCACCATCAGAATATGTGCACAGTGGAAGACGACTTCATGACTTGCACTGCTACCAACCTGGAACCAGCCAGCACCAACACTGTCAAGGATGATAAAAACACCTTCTTCTTCCTGCTTCTGCCTCTTGATCTGTATTCTGCCTACCATCCTATCTTTTCATTTATTCTTAACACTGCTATCAAAATAGGTTATATCATCTCTCATCCCTTTTCACACCCCTTCTGTAGCTTTCTGTGTTATTTCAAGTGAAAACTAAAACCATCACAATGGCCTATGAGGTCCTACACAATCTGCATCTCCCCACTGCCCTGATTTGTATAACTCCCACCTCAAACCCTCCACTGGCCTACACTGGCTGGCTTTGCTGCTCCCAAAGCCTGTGCATCCTACTTCTCCCTCAGAGCCTGCTATAGTCTGAATGTTTGTGTCCCCCCACAAAATTTGTATATTGAAATCTAATCACCATTGTGACAGCATCAAAAGTGGAGCCTTTGGGAGGTGTTTAGGTTTTGAGGGCTCCACCTTCATGAATGGGATAATCACCCATATAAAAAAGGACTCAGAGAGCTGTCTTTCCACATCCACCGTGTAAGACACAGCATAAAGGCTCCATCTATGAAATAGAAAGCAGCCCTTGACTGATACTACACATGCCAGTGCCTTGATCTTGGACTTCCCAGTCTCTGGAAGAGAAATCAATTTCTGTTGTTTAAACCACTCAGTCTATGGCAGCTTTGTTATGACAGCTTGAGAGGACTAAGACAAAACCTTTGCATTTGCTGTTTCCTCTCTGGGACCACTTACCCTGGTTAATTTCCATTCTACCATGTGGCTCCTTCTCTCAGCTCCCCTTCATCTTACTCAAATATCACCTTCTCAGCAAGTTCTTCCATTGCCACCTCTAAAATTGGAATACCTCCAGTCCTCCCTCTTCTCATGCTCTGCTTAGTTCTCTCCAATACATCTCACAAATTATATATTTTAGCTTTTTATGCTTTTGATCCTCGGCCTCCTTCCACCAGAACAAACACTCTATGGAACAGGGATTAGCGTCTGCATCCTCATTATTGGATCCCTCATAGTCTAGACTGGTTCCTGCTACACAGGTGCTCAATAAATGTTTTTTGATTGGATTAAGGAACAGAACCACCCTCTCTGTGGCCTCAGATGTACAGGTTTGCCATCTGCTAATCTGCCATGAACAATTCAATCCAAATTAACACTTATAAGCACCAATTGTATTTGAGATGAATAAGACAAAAATTTTTGCCCTAAAGAAAATGGCAGTTTAGAAAGAAAGATAACTGGTAGTAATAATAATAATAACAAACATAACAGTGTCCACTTATCAGTTGTCTAATATGTGCTAGGAACTGAACAAGGTTATATTACTTTGCATCTAGTACTCAGCTGCAGTATTAAAGGAGAGTCAAGGAGGAAAGGAAAACTTCAGAACTGGGCCATATGAGTGCCTGTATATGTACAACGTGATATGAAAAGAATAAAAGAGTGTATTGACTAAAACATTCAAATCAAAAAATGAACTTAGGCTCTGTATGTGAAGACACAGAGAGGCAGCACAGCAACGCACGTCAGCGTGAGGTTTGGGGGTAGACCACCACATTCCAATACTTCCTCTGCCACTAGGTATGTGAGTTGGAGCAAGTCTCAACTTCTCTGGCCTCTCATTTGTCAAAGGAGGAAACAGTAGTACTTACTACCTGTTTAAGGGGAAAAGGTGCAATTAAATATGTTACTATGTAAAAAATACATAAATACTAGTGAGTACTGCATCATGATCAACTATAATTCTTTATAAGCAGCAAGTGCTTCATTCATTCATTCACTGAACATGTGGGGCACTGGCTTTACCATGAAGAGCAGTTTCCACCCTCGGGAGCTGGCCGTGTAGAGGGTGGGGCAGTGAGATAACAGCAAATGCAGGGCAATGTTGTCTGGTGGACACAGGCCAGACAAAGGGCAGAGCCCACGGTCAGAGGTCAACAGCACGGTTTCCAGGAGGTGGTACCTGTGGAGGAAGTGTGAGGATTCTTGTGGGGGTGGAAATAAAGGTGGTAAAGAATTTCCAGGCAGAAAGAACAGGAGCAGCATCAATAAAGACACTAGGAGAACAGCCTGAGTTTCAGTTTGATATGGCTTAAAGAAATGCATGCAATAAAATATTAAAATATTAATTACAATATTAATGTGTCAATGTTAAATCTAGCATATATGGAATTAAACCTGGGAAACTGTGCCTAGGAGAAAAGAAAGACAATAAAGATATACAAGCCAGAAGGTCCTCCAGGACTTTACCTCTGAGTTTCCTGACAACCAAAATAAAAACAGTATTGTATAACACCATGACTATAGTTAATAACAATGTAAAAAATACAATAAGAAAATAAAATAAAAATGGTAACAGAATTATTGTTTATTCGGTGGATTTTTTTTTTCAATGCTCGTGTAGATAAATCATGACAGTTCTTAAGAGGAAGCAAAATTTTACCTAGCACTCAGCTTTGGAAGAAATATGCTACATAATACTTCGGAAAAGGAACACAAGCAATGTTGTAGATGGTAACACTAACCACAGCTCAGTATGAAAAGTAAGTGTGAGCCTCAGAAAGCAGTTTATTCTGATGCCTCAGTGGACGTTTAGGGCATAACACTGAAGCACAACTAAATGAAAGTCAGCTAACTGAGGAAGAAAAATATGTGTTACTTGCACTGTTTCTTTCCCATCTCTTTAGACTCCCAGCCCACAGTTCACTCAGGAATAACCAGTGCAGGGTGTTAGAGCTTCCTGAACCTCCCCTTCCCACCAGACCTTTTCAATTCCTGCCGTGTTCACTTAAGCCCATTGTGTGACCAGTTTGTCAGTTTCATTAACTTGGTTTTAACCAACAGGCACTTACAAAATGTCACTGTTTCTTAAACATATTTGCAACTGGAAACATTTTAAATATTTGCTTTTGGTTAGCTTTTAGGTTGTGAAAAGCCAAGACCTATGCTATATTAAGCTACTGGAGAGAAAGTGCTACTATTCAAAGGATGTAGGGGCAGACTGGTGGACAAGAGCCAGCCAAGAGAACTGGAGTGTTGAACTGCTCATCTCCTCTGGGTCTCTCTCTCCCCTTTCCAAATTTCAGTTTCTCTCTGCATTGCTACTTCTTCTCCACCATCTTTCTCCATTTCCTCACCCTATAGTCAATATCTTGCCTTCTTTCTCAGCTTACATGTCAGAATTTGCTGGCCAGAGCCCAAAAGGAACTTCCTGACATCTTGCACATGGCCGTGGTGTCTCAGGATTTCTCAATTCAGAGTAGCAGGAAAATCTGACTGACCCATCTTAGCTACATGAGCTGGGTCTTGCAGGTCATAGGTCTCTGGTAAGCTGCTTCTGCACACCTCTGGGCCAACCATGAGCAGTCAGGGTGAGACACGGAGGCACATGCTGCACATCTGGGTCTCTATCAACAAAGTGCTAATCTCTACACAAACATTAGAAGACAGGATGATCCACATCAGAAAGCCTCTCCCAGAAGAGGGACCAATTAGAGAAGCTGTGGCATTATGGAACATAAGATGCAGAACCTGAAGCCAGAAGGATCTTTCAGAGCCTTTTACATCTCACTGTGAATGAGGCTGCTGCCAAGATGTATGCATAAGGCATCTGCTTTAAGAGAAATAATTTAGCTGATTCTATCTATGCCCATGTATTTATCCTTTTGCTAATAAACTGTTTCTTAATTCACCCTGTCATGTGTTAGAGTTACTATGCTGATGTGGAGAAATAGATTATATTTGAATTACTTGATCATTTTCACTTGGCTCTTTGTTCAAATAATCTTTTTGTTTTCAAAAAATTATAAATTATAGAAGAAACATCTCATTAAAAACTTAATGTGAGGAGAGACTAGTGTTAATCTGTAAATATATATACATATATTTATCTCAATTGTATCTACTATCAGTAAGTGGCTGTCACTACAAATCTTTCTGTACCCAACTTACTTTGGAAAAATGAAAAAAGAAATTGATGGCTTAGGAAACAGACCTTCCCAGACTAAAACTGTAGAGAAAAATCCATTTTACTTTTGATCACCAGAGAGGTCAAGGAACTTATACCTCATCAGTTCAGTCCAACTTATGCATTGCTTCATTCTGTCTCCAAAAGTTGCTCTTCCAGAGTTTTAACCAGCAGGTGTCCTATTCAATTCACTGCTGATAGAAGCAGCAGTACTTCTGTTCAAGTATAGGCATCTGAGGCTGTCAAATAAACCCATTATTCTAGAGGATGACAATGACCTCATTGCTTCACCACTGAATAAATACAATCTACTGCAAAGGAATTACTGGTTCCAAAAAGCCACTTCAAGCCACCTGCAAGACTACAGATTCTACTTTGGAAACTACTTGTAGAGGAGAAAAATGGAGCCAGAGGATTGCTTAGTAATAACAGACTCAATCTTAAATTGCATTCAAGGAATTCCATTTTGATACAAAGTGCTATTTTATGGGGAAATAAAATTGAAAACTCAGAGAAGCTTATGAGGAGAAAGAATCATATTTTTAGCTCGAGCAAAACTACAGATTAATCTAACTAGTAGGTCCAGGCTTTTATACAGTTTTTTCCTCTCCTCTCAACATGCTTACCACCAACCAGCCTCTTGTTTCTGCAATTTGCTCATCCCTTCCTTCTCTTTCATCAGAGACTCACACTCCCCAGTTTCAGGTTAAGATGTTCTGTCAATCATGTATATGTTGATCAGCATTAACTTTAATCAGTAAGTGCTCTTCATGATGAAGTTTTTAATTCTAGGTTTTATACTGAGTTACACAAAGAAGAAAAAAGGTCATTAGCTTTCCATGAAATTTCTGATATTAGCACTGCATATGAATGGAAAAATGTGATGGACACCTACAAATCTCATGACATAAAAATGCTATTTAATTAACATGGCAGGTGCTATGTGGAACACCATTCAAATAACCTCTTACATCTCATAACAACCTTGCACATTTACCCTATTTTCCTCCATGTAGGTAAGAAGTGGAGGCTTAGAAAGACTGAAGCTACTTTTCAGGTTTCAATGTAGTCATTAGGTAGTAGATCTGGGGTTTGAACGTTGGCCTATCTGACTTTACAGCGCAAACTCCTATCATCTAATAATTACAATAGCTTCTCCTACAATCTTTCATCTCTTAATTCATCTTTCATACTGCCTTGTGAATATTCCACATTTCTATCTGACCATTTGAGATTTCATTGCTTAAAATCCACCAATGATTTCTAATCATTTGCATGCAAGGCCATGCATGAATTATCTCTCTTTTGCTCTCTTGCATTATATTTCCCTCACTCTCTTATAGTTGTGATCTCTAAGCACTAAACTCTCAGGATTTTAAGAAGTATTATTGATCACATGTCCTCCCATATGCCATAGGAGTAGAGTAATAGTCCCAACGAAGCCTGATTTCACAGAGAGTAGATTTAATTTATGTTTCAATATTAACATACCCTCACAAGAACCATCTTATTAAAATGCTTTCCACTCCAACAGTGAGAGTATCTCCATCAGCACGATATGGGAGGCATCCTACTTTCTATGGGTGGAAGAGGAGCTTCCTGCTTCCTATGGGAAGGAGGAAGTGGAGCTCATTATTGGGAGAGACTCCAGCCCTTTGTGCTGGGAACTTTGTGTTCTTTCCTGGTGGTATTGTCTCATTTTTTAATATTCCAAATAGGAAATAAATGTACTCTAAAAAGTTCCATGCCCAACCTTAAAAATTGTAGCTATAAATGCTCCAGATACAATGAAGCACATATTATTTATATTTTTTGATCTATAGGCATGTTTAGATCCAGGATTTAGATTTGTTAAAAGCTTGACTTAATTAACTGAACACAAGAGTAGCAAAGAAAAGCTATGATGTCAATGGCCAATTAAAGCCATCCTCTTGCTTACAGATATTCCCCTGTAATAAATAATGAAGAGAGCATAGCCAGAAAGTTTTCTGCCCCTCAAATTCCATTATTATAGTAGACTGACCTGTAAATATTAATGTTATATAGAAGAAAAACTCTTTCAAGAGGAAGGAGAGGAAGAAGAAAGAAGAAGGAGGAGGAGGAGGAGAAAAAGTTGCTGTTTTTGAAGGGGGAGAAGGAGGGGAAGGGGAAGGGGGGAGGAGGAGGAGGAAGAAGAGGAAGAGGAGGAGAAGGAGAGGAGGAAGGGGAGAATGAAGAGAAGAGAGAAGCAGCCTGAACCTCAGGATGGTCCAATGATTAATTTTATATATTCCTAAGTAGTTTATTCCTGCCTCGGTCTTAATGTTATTTTGTTAAAAATCTGGTTATGTGACCAAATCCTTCATAAGATGACAAGCTCTGCAGATGAAGAAATGATGAGTTGAGTTGGGTGATGGATTAAGAGCTCACTACTTACTAAATGCTGACATCGAACCTCTGTATGCCTTATACACCTTATCTGTAAATGAGAATAAAAATTTCACCCACTAAAGAGAATACTGTGGAGCTTTGGTAAAAGAATGTTTTTACATAAAACCTTGAAACAGCATCTGAAACATAATGATATATGCTCAACAAGTGTTAGAAATATACAAGGGGAAAAATAAAATTTTCATGTGACCTTCTGTTCTATCTCAGTATTGGCAGTAACTCTCTGCAATCTGACATGGTCAGATCATGTGCATGATATTTGTCCACAAAACTATGAGGAAAAACAGAACAGTATACAAATTGTAGTGTGACCTTGCATAGACATAGAGAATCAGTTTAAAGTGTCTACCAGCAACATCAACTAGCTAGATGACAGCAGACTTGCCAAAGTGGTCTCTACCAATCCTTTCTAAATGTTTGTCCCCATACTGGCATCGAAAGTGATAATAACCTTTTCACTGACCTCTATTAAACCGGAAACTGAGAATAAAATAAGTGATTTTTTTCAGAAAGCTGAATTTATTCAGAGAACCATTCTTCATTCTAAGAGTATTTCTTTGTGACATTTTGATGTTGAAATGCCCTTTCTCTTAGAAACTATGGTGAGGTTAGGTGATAGCAGGCTTATTTGTTTCATTTGTGGCTTGTTTCGTTTGGTTTCATTGAATTTTAACAGTCTTAGTTGATAACATAAAACATTAGCAATCATTTTTTTGGTCTCCACCTACTCCCTTTCATTTTCTAAAATTATTCTGTTTTATGAAATCCCACTTGATTCAGGCAGAGTAGGACACTCCTGGAAGAATTTTTCTGGAATTCCAGGTCTTCTCTCCTATCTTACGCACTCAAGAATCTCATTTGTTATTTCAGAGAGGTGACATAATCATAATAAAAATAACTAAACTATACTGAGTGCTTAATCTGCATAAGATACTACACTTATCTTATAAGATACTATGCTTAGGTACACCACATTTTGTCCTCACCATTATCCTACAAGACAGGTTGGCCATGGTTACACAGTTAATTAGTAACTGAGCCATAATTCAAAGTTAAGTCTGTCCTCTGAAATCTATGCTTTAACCACTACACTACATCACCTAATTAGAGAGCCCCAGGAATGTCCCTTTTAGTGACTTGACTGAGAAATAGAATTTTCCTGTAGACCACACTTCTTAGGTACATGTTTTCTCTACATTTCTTATTTGGAGCTAACTTACAAGGAGGATTCATTGGTGAGCAATGAATTTGATATTTTGCATATAATAGTTGAACACATTGGTTGCAGAGTATCCAAGAGCTGAAGTAACTTGAAGTATTCACATCTCAGCATAAAGTGAACAGGGACAGAGATCTAAGTATTCAGAATTCTTAGTTTAAGATGTCTTCCATACTGGGTGCTTACAGGAGGAATCACTGACATTCGTTTTCATTAGTTTTTTGTTTTTCTTCTCATATGCTAATGCCATAAATCAGTGTTTCGACAAATCCCTCTTTGGTCTCAGTACTTTTGTGGTGGCTTTTAATATGTCACTCTAATCTATTGTAGAATAAGGAGGGAACACAGCATAGTGGCACCCAATCCAGGCTTGGAAAGTAGCAAACTTTACCCCTGTTCTGTGGCCATGGGCAAGTTTCTTGATCGCTCCAAGTCACAATTTGCACATGTTTGAAATGGGCATGTGACTACCTACTTCACAGGATCAGTAAAATGATCAAATGAGATAATATTAAGTTGCTACAAAAGTAATTGTGCTTCTTGCCATTACTTTTAATACATAAAACACACATTGAATGGTGTCTGGAGCAAGGAGTACACTCAGTAAATGACACCTGTTGCTGAAACTGCTATTCCTATTGTTGTTTGTACTCACATTATATTGCAACTCTCAAAAGAAAATCCTGTACCCTCTATTTCCAATGCCTGAGAACATGCCACTTTGTCCCTCTTGGCTGATTGCTTCCCTCTCTGAGGCTGCCTTGCCTTTTCAGGGAGAAGTAGGACCTGTTTACAGGTGGGTTGCTTATCAGACTGTTTACTGGCTGGATAATTTCTAGGGTCTTTTATTTCATCTTTTCTGTCTTTTTGTTGTTGTTGTTGTTCAAGCTGTCAGTGTTTCTGCTGGTAAAACATTCTCAAGAACACTGTGCATCTCCTGTGTATGTGACTAGAGATTTACTCCCTTAGACCATAAGCTCCTCCTGGGATCTTTTCTGGATAATCTTATCTCTATCTCCAGTCTCTGCTTAGATATCTGAGTCACACACCCAACCTCCTCAGTCAGTTCTCTGTGTTATCTGGATACTCTGATCTCTTAATCCTCCCTAGGTGCTAGCAAAATAACCACTTACGTTCTTGGCTTTCTCTCCAAGGCACTCAGTCCTGACAATGAATCACCTAGTTTTAGTGTCTTGCAATCTGCTTTTTATACAAGCAAGAAGAAGAAACAAGGTGACACCTTCAGCACTGCAAAAGCAAAAAATCTCTCCAGCTAAATACAAGGGAGCTTTATCACTTACCAGCTCTGCTTTTTAATCTAACTGCAAGATAAAATTTCACTAAGTTTTCTGTCACTATATAACAGACTCCCTTCTGGTTCCCAATAACATGTTTCTCATTTCCTTTGGAGACCTTACCAACAGCACTTCAGCATTTGTATTTCTACCAACACTTTATCTATGGTGCTTCACGTATTCTGTAAGACTGTGTAGGCTAATTCTACCATGCTCCTCACTTCCTTCTGAGCCCTCACAGGCAGAGCCTTTAACATCTATATTTCTGCTAAAAACCTATCATGATCCTCGAATTTTTCTAGCCTCTGCCCACTACCCAATTCAAAAACTAATTCTAGATTTGTTACACGAGCACCACATTTGCAGGCTCCAAAATCTATATTAATTTGCTATTGTTGCTATGACAGATTAAACATAGCGTGTTAAAATAACACCAATTTATTGTCTTATAGTTCTAAAGATCAAAAGTTAAACATAGGTCTTTCTAGGCTCAATTCAAAGTTACGACAGAGCTGCATTTCTTCTAGAATTTTGGATGCTTGAAGAGATTTTGGAGACTCAAAGAAAGAATCCATTCCAAGCCATTTTCCACTTCTCAAAGCTGCCCACATTTTCTGTCCACAATTGCATGACTGTAACCTCTGCTTTCATCGTCACATCCTCTACAGCTCTGATCTTCCTGCCTCTCTCTTATAATAGTGTTAGTGATTACATTGGGTCCATCCAGATAATTCAAGATAATCTCCTCATCTCAAGGTTCTTATTTTAATCACATCCAAAGTACCATTTGCCATCTAATGTAATATATTCACAGGCTTCAGGCATTAGGACTTGGACATCTTTGGGGACCATTACTCTGTCTACCACAAGTGGTAAGAGTTCTAGATAAATTCTGGATGCTAAAATCTGATCAGGTGCCTGACTTACAAATGTTTTCTCCCATTCAGTGGGTTGTCTTTTCACTTATGACAGTATCCTTCAATGCACCAAAAGTTTAATGTTGGTGATAAAGCCCAATTTTTCTATTCTTTTTTGTTGGCTTTGCTTTTGGTGTAATAACTATGAGTTTTATAGTACTGTGTCCTACATTTAAGTTTTTTATCCATTTTGAGTTAATTTTTCATATGGAGAGAGTCAGCAGCCCAATGATATTTTAATATCTCAGCATCATTTGTTGGAAAGACTATTTTTCCCCATCAAATTATTTGGGCAGTCTTGATAAACATCAACTGACTATAAATAAGGGAGTTTATTTTTAAACTGTCATGTGACTTCATTGATCTACATGACTATATTTATGCCAGTACATCACAGTCATGATTTCTGTAGCTCTGTAGCAAGTTTTGAAATCAGAAATGTGATCCACTAACTTGTTCTTTGACTAATTTTTTGATACTCTGATTCCTTGTATTTCCACAATTGAGAATCAGTTGTGTCCATTTCTAAAGAAAACAAAAAGCCAGCTGAAATCTTGAATGGTAATGCATTGGATCTGTAGATCAATTTGGAGAGTACTCCTTCTTAACTAAATATTTCAATCCATGAGCATGGCAAGTTTTTCATTTATGTAGAAACTTCTTAATTTTTGTTAAGCATAATTTCTTTGATCAGCATTTAAGTCATTTACTTCTTTTGATGTGTGTCTCTATGTATTTAATTATTTTTAATGCTTATTTATTTATTTATTTATTTATTGAGATGGAGTCTAACCCTGTCACCCAGGCTAGAGTGCAGTGATGCTCTCTTGGCTCACTGCAACCTCCACCTCCTGAGTTCAAGCAATTCTTCTGCCTCAGCCTCTCAAGTAGCTGAGACTACAGGTGTGCACCACCACACCCAGCTAATTTTCGTATTTTTAGTAGAGATGGGGTTTCACCATGTTGGTTAGGCTAGTCTTGAACTCCTGACCTTGTGATCCACCCACCTCGGCCTCCCAAAGTGCTGGGATTACAGGCATGAGCCACTGCGCCAGGCCTTAATGACACTTTTAGTGACATTATTTTATTTTTATATTATTCATTGCTGATATATAGAGATACAATTAATTTTTGCACATTCATTGAGTACCAAGCAATCTTGCTGAATTCATTTATTACATCTAATGGGATTTTCTTAGTCAGCATTGTTGTTTCCTTAGAATTTTCTGTGTGCAAGTTCATGTCATTTGCAAATAGAGAGAGTTTTACTTATTCTTTTTCAATCTGGAGACATTTTTTTTCTTCTTCTTGACTAAATACCTGAGCTAGAATCTCTACTGCAATATTGAAGTAGCAAGAGTGGACATCTTCGTTGGGTTCCTGCTCTTATAAGAAAAGCCATTAGCTTTATAATAATCATGAAACTATGTTTTCTTCATAGATGCTACTTATTGCAATGGCAAAGTTTCATTCTGTTTCTTATTGTTTCATGCTTTATTATAAAATGGTACTAGATTTTGTGGGTTAAATGCTTTTTCTGCATTAATTGATATTGTCCTTTAAATTAATTAATTTAATTAATTTTAATTAATAGACTTTTGTTCCTTATTCTTTTAACATAATGTGTTACACTGCTTTTTGCATTTTATTTATTTTATTATTATATTTTAAGTGCTGGGGTACATGTACAGATTGTGCAGGATTGTTACATAGATATACACATGGAATGGTTGTTTGCTGCATCCATCCCCCAGTTATCTACATTAGGTATTTCCCCTAATGTTATCCTTCCCCAATTCCCCCACCCCCTGCTATCCCTCCCCTAGTGCCCCACCCTGCAACATGCCCCAGTGTGTGATGTTCCCTTCCCTGTAACCAAACATGCACTCCTGGGGAAAATTCAGTCAGTCATGGTACATAATCCTTTTTATATGTTGCTTTATGTAGTGTGCTATTATTTTGTTGAGGATTTTTGCATCTATATAATAAAGAATACTGGTTTGTGCTATTCTTTTCCTGGAAATACTTTGCATGTTTTAATAACAGGGTAATAATCACTTTATAGAATTTCTGCTTCTATTTGTTGGAAGAGTTGAGGGATAGCATTTCATTCATTTTATTCTTTAAGTGTTTTATAGAATTCACCAGGGAAGACATCTGGTCCTGAAATTTTCTTTGTGAAATGTTTTTTGATTACTATTTCAACTACTTGTCACATGTCTATTCAGATTTCCTATATTTTTTTGAGTCAGTTTTGATAGTTTGTGTTTTTCTAAGAATTATCTATTTCATCTAGTTTGTCTACTCTGTTGACATAAATATTGTTTTTCTTTTCTTTTCCTTCTTTCTTTCTTTCTTTCTTTCTTCCTTTTATTGTTTTGACAAGGTCTCACTCTGTCACTCTGTCACCCAGTCTGGAGTGCAGTGGTGTAATCATAGTTCACTCTTGCCTCAACTCAAACCCCTGGGTTCAAACAATTTTTCCACTGCAGCCTCCCAAGTAGCTAGAACTACAGGTATGTGTCACCATGACCAGCTAATTTTTATTATTTTTAGAGACAGGGTCTTGCTATATTCAAAACCAGGCTTGTTTTGAACTCTTAGGTCTAAGAAATCCTCCTGCCTCAACCTCCCAGAGTGCTGAGATTACGGGTTTGGTAATTTTTCTTAGTATTCCTTCGTAATTATTTTTTGTTTCTATAAAGTCTATAGTAATATCCACTTTTTAAGTTTTGTATTTGAAATCTGAAGTTTTTTTGGTCAATCTTGCTAAATGTTTGTCAAATTTTTGGTCCTTTCAAATAACTAACATTGTGTGTGCTTTCTTTTTTCTATTGTTCTACTTATTATTTAGAAGTGTATTGTTTAATTTTCACACCTATATAAACTTCCAAAATTTCCTTGTGTTACTGATTTATAATATTATTCTAGAGTGTCTGAATAATATATTTTGTATGAAATCAGTCCTCATAAATTTATTAAGATTTATTCTGTGTCCTAACATATGGTCTATCCCACAGAATATCCAATGCCATTTAAGAAGAATTTATTCAGTTGTTGTTGGATGGAGTGCTCTATAGATATCTGTTATGTCTAGTTGGTTTATAGTGTTTTCCAAATCTTCCATTTCTCTGTTTATCTTCTAATTGTTCTATCCATTATTAAAAGTATAGTATTGAAATATCTGTTATTGTTGAAATTTCTATTTTTTCTTTTAATTCTGTCAGTTTTTGCTTAAGTACCTGAGCTAGAATCTCTACTACAATAGTGAAGTAACAAGTATCACATTTTGGGATGCTTCTCTTAAGTGCCTATATGTTAATAATTGTTACATGTTCTTCATGCTTTGACCCTGATTTCTCCATCTCAATTCACTGTAATTGCTAGAGGGTTCTCAGACTACTTTCTTAAATTTATTCGTTTCTTTACACACTGTCTTTAGGTAAGGATATCTGGTTTCATGGCTTTAAATAACATCTGTATACTAATGACTCAACAAATTTTTAGCCCCAGTCCTAATCTCCCCAAAAATTCAGAGTCATATATTAATCTGTCCATTCTCTGTCTCATAGATATCTCACACATAACACGCTCAAAACTGAACTTATGACTCATTCACTATCAAACTTGTTTCTCCCTCTGTTCCTTCCCATCTAAGAAAATATCAACATCATCCAAGGATATTCTCAAGCTTTAATTGTATTGATCCCTCTCTTTTTCTCTCCCACTATAGCTAATTCATCTATAAATTTTAATTCAAGACCATATCCTGAATCTACTCCTCACCATCTCTATTGCCACCACTCCCTCTAAGCCAACACCATCTCCACTACTGCAATAACCTCCTATCTGCTCTCACTGCTCCTATGCTTGCCCTCTCCCAATCCAATAGTCACAAAAAATTATTTTGATCAAAGTCAAATCATATTACTTCCTTGCTTATAATTTCCAAGCTGCTCCCTATTGCTTTGCACTTGGAATAAAATTCAACCTCTTTAGAAAGCCTGACAGGTCCTTTCATGAGTTCAACCTCATATTCTTCACTAAGTTGCTCTCCTACCAGTACCCACCATCTTCTTTTCCTCAAATATGCTCATTTTCTTCTCATGTTATGTCCTTCACTCTTGGTGTCCCCCCAACTTTGATTGTTTGGCTCTTTTCATTATTAGTATTTCATCATAGTCTCAGCTTTAATATTGTCCCCCAAGAAATGTCTTTCCTGACCACTTAGTCTAAATTAGCATTTCCTACTCACACACTAGATACCACAGCTCCATGTTCTATTTTCTTCATGGCACATCATATTTTTATTGTATTCATAGTACTTAATTACTATCTGAAATAGCATATCTGCTTACTGAGAGGTTTTTTTTTTTTTGTCTCTTTTTCCCCATGCCTCAATTATTGTAAGTTTCATGAGGCATGAATTTTCCATTTGTTCAACTTGCATTTCCAAAGCCAAACCTACATTGGCTTTGTAGGTGCTCGTTGTAGGTATATTACTAAATCTAGGTTGTAGGAATTAATTGATTGTTTATTTGAAAGCCAATATCAGGACAAACATATTCTAACCATTCCAACCATGTCTGTTTCTTTGCTCAGAATTCCAGAAAGTGTGGGCTGTATGTCCACACCAATATCTGGCTGGAGTCATTCCAGCAGAGCCACAGGGACAGAGAGTGAAAGAGGAGTGGACAAAACAGATTGAGGATTGGATTTTCTGCCAGAAAAGGGGTAGGAAACAGCAACAGACAATCCACTGTAAACACAAAACAAGACTGTAATTAAACTGTGAGTAAAGTTATAAAGATTAAGCATGAATATGAAAAGAGCAGCCAAAAATTATAAAAATAAAATAATGAGGTTTAGGTATAGTGGAATAAGGAACACTGCATGTTACTATCTAAAACATTATTTAATGGAATTTTAGTAATGAATTTACATTTAAACTAATGAGAGAACTGAACTCCAAGGGAAAAATGTTAAAGGAAGCAGATGAAAATGATAGTGTTAATATGCCAGAAAATCACAGGGATATTGTAAGCATCTCTAATACATTTTCAACTTCTCTGAAGATGCTTCAGGTATTAAAAGACCCAGGGTTATAATCTATTATTACATCAAGTGTACACTTCTTGTAAGCCCACAAGCTTTGAGAAGATAAAGGCAAAGTCTAAAGGAATTTAAGATAAGAATCACTAGACCATTGCCAAATGCAATTGAGCAAAGTTCCTTGTCTCCTAGACTTCTTCATGCATATCATTCAATAACCACACACTTGAGGATCTACGACATTAAACACAAATGAAAGACATAATCTCTATATTCAAATGACTCACAGGTAAACAAACAGTGGAAATAACCAGATGAGTATGATAATAAAGGTAAAAATCTGGGAGCTGCAGGAGCATAAAGCGAAAGCTCCATGCTTATTAACGTTTTGATAATATTCAGGAAAGGCAATGCCTGCATTAATCTTGAAAGGAGAGTAGGAATGGTCAAGACAATAAGCCCTCTCAGGATTTAAAGAAAAAGGTACATAAATGCATGGAGGAGAAGGTTTCCCAAAAGAGACAGAAATTGAATTTGACTTGAAGAATGAATAGGATGTGAAGAGGCAGACAAATTTGTTTCCTAGGGCTGCCATGGAAATTATCACAAATTCATAGCTTAAAACAAAAATGTATTCCCTCACAGTTTCAGAAGCTAAGTCCAAAATCAAGCTGTCAGCAGGGCCTGCTACCTCCAAAGGCGCTAGTGAGATTCCATCCTTGCCTCTTCTACCTTCTCATGGGTGGTTGCCAGCAATCCTTGGCATTCCTTGGTTCAAGGTAGTATAACTCCAATTTCTGCCTCGATCTTTGCATAATACTCTATTTTCTGTGTGTCTGCATGTCTCTGTTTCTGAATTTTTCTTGTAAAGACAGTAGCCATTGGATTTAGTGCCCACCTTCACCCAGTGTGATGTCATCATAACTGATTACATCTGCAAAGGCTATTTCCCAACACTCTGAGGTTTCAGATGACTATGAGTGGTTTGGGAGCAGGGGAGCACTATTCAACCTTTCCATCAGATGATGGAAAGTATGATTCTCAATGCATGGACCACCTAGAGCTACTTTTGTGAGACTTGGCACTCGTAGGTATATATTCAAAATATGTAACAAATGGTACAGTAAACACCACTAATACACACACACACACACACACACACACACACATACACACCCTAAATAAGCTACACTATAAAACTAGTTATTTTTACAAGTCATAGCATAAATCATTTATTGTCCTAAAAATTCCCAAAATGTTGGTTCTATTGGTATAATCTTTTGTAGCATGACTGAGACTTGTCTGAACTATATTTTGACATGGGGGAAATCACATCAAACTATTTTAGTGACTTCCTCATTGAATTAATAGCTATTAGGTTACATTTTGTCTTAAGTAGTCAAGATTTTCTCTTAAAACTGAGAATATTCATTCTCCTACTACACCCGCTCAGTTTCTATGGAATCAATAATAATTGGGCAACCACCATAGCCCAATGTAGCAAAAAGGCTAAAATTTAAAATTAAAAAGTGTCTTTTATATGTGTGTGTATGCGTGTATGTGTGTGTTAAATATTTTTACTGTTGCTTAAGCTGTAACAATCATTTACTGGAATGTCATAGATATCAAGTCAAATCTTATCTTATTTGCCAGGGGTCAGTGAGGTTGTCAGCAATTAAGAGTGTGGAGTCTGCGGTCAGCAGCCTGGGGTAAAACCTTGGCTTTATAATTAAGTCTTAAATAAGTTTTCTCCACCTCAGTTTTTTCACCTGTAAAAGAAGATGATGATATTTGTCATATTCAACTGAGTTGAATGCATCTAGGAAGTGCCTGGCATAGAGAAAGTCATATGTCAGTGTTAACTCCCATTTTATTAATAAACCTAATGCTTTTAGTATCTGTAATAAGTCAGCTTTTGGTGGCTTTTAATGAATTCTTCCCATTACATGGAGATGAGCTTCAACAGGATTGCTTAAAAGAGAGACCCAAAGTCTCAGCATTCCTCACCCAAACCATCCCCCAGGCACAGCTCTTCTTCATGTCCTATCCCAGAAGTGCTTCTGTGGCATGCTGGTGGAGCTCATGATGCCCAGCTGACACCTGAAGAGGCCTCCCTAACTGCCCACTCACTTGCTTTGTTGTCTATTCTTGGATCACTCAGAGCCAACATCTTTCCCTTGGTTATAAAGCCTTTGTACTAAAAATAGCTGTGTGAGGGGAACATTAGGGAAACAATAGGCAACGGGGAGCAGTCACAGATGTGAGTGGTCATGTGGACACCAGGCATTTCTCACTGGGTCACCGGCGAAACCACCAAGGCAGCCTCCTCTCTTGCCTGGGTTGAGGATCCTCTGGTCTGGGGCTTCCACTGGATTGGGTGGCGGATGCCAGGATTATTCCCAGGTGGTGTTCACCATGGCTTGATTAATCTGGACAATAATATGGGCAAGGTTCAAAGCAGCCCATCAGGATCTCAGGTAAGCCAATCATTTTGCTCAGGAAGTAGGGATTCTAGAAGCTAATGACATTGTAAATGATCAACCAGAACAGACGCTAGTCATGGTGCTGGAACAAGGGCCTGGCAGTCGCTGCTGTACTGTAAAGCAACTCGCTAGTTACCCTATCATGCTCATGACCAGGAGGTCCAACGGAAGAACTAGGTGGGTTTGGGTCTGGGTTCTCAGATACTTTAATATATCAAAGCCCACATTGAATATCCAAGATTGGGGTTGTTGTGTGCAAAGTGTTTTAACTGTACTTGACCACGAAACTTTTCTTTTTAAAGAAATCTCTTGAAATTAATATTCTATAAAATTAATTTTGTCAGATGCTAGTGTAATGAAAAAAACAAGGGTTTGGGAGACATTTGGGTCTCAATTTTACTTTTATATCCATCACATACCAGAAATATGGCCTAAGACATATTACTTGCTCTCTCTAACCCTCATTTTCATTTCCATTTGTAAAAGGCATTAAGCTTCATCTTTTACAAGTTATTATTATAGCACAAGACCTAGAGACAAATAAAACTTTCAGGGGTTGTATCAAAAACAGGTTTGCTGTTCCTCAGTTTGCTCACCCTCTCTCCAGAGACTACACTTTCCAGACTCCCTTGTCTCTAGTTCTGTTCCATGGCAGGTGGGTGTCCAGTGATGACTTCATTTGCAAACCAGGACCATGAAACCCTCCTCTAAGAAACACAATCCTCTCCTTCTCTCCTCCACCCTCAAACCCCAATGACTGGATGTAGTGGGCTCTGTGAGGGCAGAACGCTAAGGAGCAAGGAGCATATAGGTCCTTTTACTCACTTCTTGAAAGAAAACCTCCCAGCCAAGAGTGCCGACTCAGGCAATGCATTAGAAAGAAATACACATGCATTGTTCTGTGCCACTGATATTTTGTGAGGCTTTGTGATATTCCTATGGTGTGGATGCTATTCCTGTGGCATGGATGGAAATCACAGAGTACAATGTCTGGTACCTGTGTAATAGGTGGTAGATCCTATGGGTGCTGTTGGGATTACCATTGTTGTTGTTGCTTTCATTGCTATTGTTGCAAAAATATACTCAGAAAGAAACAGATTCTTGTGATTCTGCCAAAACATCATGGAAGTCAAATTCCCAGATACATTTGTATCTCTCAATGGGTTTATCAACTCTGTGTTGTATGACTGTAAAGTACCAATTAGTCATCTTCGGCTGCCATAATGAAGTGTCACTGCCTGGCCAGCTTAAAACACAGAAGCTTATTTTCTCACAGTCTTGAAGGTTAGATGTTCAAGATCAACATGTCAATAGTCTTGGTGTTGTAGATGGTCATCTTCTCCCTATGTCTTCACATATGAATTTTAGAGTAACATAATTCAGACCCAAACAATTGCCAGCCTTCAAAACTGTCTTCAAAGAGTTAAAGAAAAACTTGTAGGATAACAGCCTCATTTTCATAGTCTGTTTTTTGTTGCTTATAACAGAATACCTAAAACTGAATACTTTATAAAGAAAAGGAATTTATTTATTAAGTTACAGAGATTAAGAGGCTCAAGATCCAGGGGCCACATCTGGTAAGGGGTTTCTCGTCGATGGGGATCTTCCTCAGAGTCCTAAGGTGGTGCGGGGCATATCATGGAGAGGGAGCTGAGCATGCTAACATGCTCTCTCTTCCTCTTAGAAAGCCACCAGGTCCACTCCCATGATTATTCATGACCCAATCACCTCTTGCAGACCCCACCTGTTGATACTGCCACATGGGGGATGAAGTTTCAGCATGAGCTTTGGAGGGCACAAATATTCAAACCATAGCATTTATACTCTTCCCAGAGTGTTGATGACACATCAGGCAGCATCTCAACTTAAACTTATTCTACAAATGTCAATTACTCTCTCCACATGGAGACAATGCTTTATTGTGGGATAAGGGAAAAAATCGCTGTAGCAAATATAATTAGTTTTCCCCTTAGTTATTCAACTAAAATTCACATGATGTATTCATTTAAACATGAAAGGAAGTGAATTTCAGACAAAACTCCTACTGAGCAGAAAATAAAGCAAACCCCCCATTATGATTCAGTTATCCTTTAATTATTGTGTTCCATCATACATGGATATATGGCCAGCACTTGTTCAAAGGAAAACCAGTATCACTGGCATTCACACAGATTTTTAGAAGCATAGCTGGAAAGATATTTTTAAAATATATTTTTCAGTTTCTAAAATTATTGGAAAGCTGGAAAACAAGTTAGAAAGAATAATGAAATTGTATATTGCCTTTAGAAATGGTTACATTCTAGAAAAATAACTCATCAAGTAGATGAGTTAAGATCAGTAGAATTTATTTTAAAAGCACCAGGATCCCTCATTGAACACAAAGTTACTGTATGTATTGTTATAGAGTACATACTCATACTGTGGTTTTACCCCCCAGTCTCCTGATGCTGTTCCAGCAAGAATATCTTCATTTATCTGGCAATTGCAAGGAACAGCACTCACCAGTAAGTAAAACTTTGAATTCACTGCTACCTGATCACTCCCAAAGTCTCAGCTGGAGAAAAGACTGATTTAAGAAGTATTGCCTGAGGGCCTTGTAGTCTTTTTGTTCCCCTCATCTAGATGCTCTCAAAGTAGTTATTGGATTAAGCCAGACAAGCAGAACACCTTCTCACCTGGACCATATTCTTTTGCGCCCATCCTGTAAAGCACAAAAGAAGCTACGGCCTCACACTGAAGCATCAAAGAGAAACTAGGCAGGCTTGGAACATGCCCTGGGGTGAAGATCTTGGTATGGGCCAACATGTTGCAATGTTACATTTATTTATTGAGAGTACGTTATCTGCTCTGCACAGTTCTGGGTTTATAGCATACAGGATTTTCCTGGACAAATTATTAATTTTACAAAAGCAAGTTTTATGTGTCTTATTCACTGGGCTTTCTCCAGTGCAATGCTTCAATAAATATCTTATTCACTCTCCACAAAAACCCTGAGAGGTCATTATCTTTATCTTAAAGAAGAGGAAAATAAGGCCCAGAGAGGCAGAGACTTACCTGGGCTCCATATCCAGTGAGAGGCAGACATGAGATCAAGCCCAGGTCCAGCATCACCCTTAGATCCAAGTAAGGGCATGGTCCCTTCCCCAGACCTGGCTCTGCAGGGACACCACACTTTGTAGTGCCACCTTCCTTGAGTATTTCTGAATCCTCCTAGAGTTCCTGGGGCTGGTTGGGGCAGGCAGTGCCTTCTAGCAGTTATCCCTTACCTGTACTTGTCCCACATGAGCCCTGGTCCCCTCTTTCCTCTTTGGAATGCTCCTGATGTTACCAAACAATCAATGGGCTCACTGTCCAATGTGCACAGAAGTCAATACCATGGCACTAACTTTTGAGAAAAGAAAAGATTTATTGCTAGTTGACTGGCAAGTAAACAGGAGGAAAGACTCAAGTCTGTTTCTCTGAGCTGGGGTTTGCGTTGAGTTAAGTATAGGTTAATAAGGTGTGATGTGATGGGATCTTACAGTGAGGTGGTGCTGGAGGCACCATCTGACTGGATCCGACCGGACAGCGTCCACTTCTTTACTATGGTCCTCAGTCCTCAGTCTGAGCCCTTGGTTCATCTGGGCATGCTCAGATTATATGACCTTCAAACTGGGGGCCCATGGAAACTGGAAAACAACCCACAACAGTATTACATAAAAGTTGAATCAAGCCAGGCATGGTGGTGCACACCTGTAATCCCAGCCCTTTGGAAGGTTGAGGCAGGCAGATCACTTGAGGCCCTAAGTTTGAGACCAGCCTCACCAACATGGAGGAACCCCATCTCTACTAAAAATACAAAAAAATAGCCTGGGACATATAGTCCCAGCTACTCGAGAGGCTGAGGCAGGAGAATTGCTAGAACCCGGGAGGCAGAGGTTGCAGTGAGCAGAGCTCACATCATTGCACTGAAGCCTGGGCGACAGTGTAAGATTTCATCTCAAAAAAAAAAAAAATTGAACCAGATTAATCTGATGTGTGGTTAGGCTGATACTCTAGTCCCCACATGTGGTCTGTCAGATGCCACTGGGGTCTTCAAACTCATGCTTATGGGATTGTTTTAGGGCTCCATATACCCATTGACCAACTTCTCCCCAGCCTCCTCTCCTCCCTACCCGTCCCTAGTCTCTGGTAACCACCGCTCTACTCTCTGTTCTCTGTTCCACTTTGGATTCCACATATAAATGAGATCATGCAGTGTTTGTCCTTCTGTGCCTGGTTTATTTTGCTCAGCATAATGCCCACCAGGCTAACCCATGTTGCTGCAAATGGAACCTTTACCAATTATTATTAATATTTGGTTTCTTTCCCCTTTCAGAGTACAAACCACTTATGGTCAGGAATGTTAAAGTGCATTTTCAACAATTTTCCATATTGCCTAGCTCAATGCTGTCTGTCTAATAAGCCTTTAATAAACAATTACAAAATGACTAGGATGAGGTAAAAGGCCTTATTTTATCCTTACAAAAACAGCACCTAAGTCATTTAAGACTTTTTTAAAGAGAGGTTAATCCTAAATAAATTTTTGTTCTCTTACATTGACTTCTGGGGATTTTTTCACTTTATAGATGTACAAGGGTAAAATGTTGTGTGAATTTTCATAAAGTGGCATATTCATTCATTCATCAACTCAATGTGTATAGATCGAATACTTACCGTGAATCAGACACTATGATAGGCACAAATGGAACAGAGATAAAATACAGGCCTTGTTCTCAGAATGTTTCTAGTGTAGATGGGAGGAGGAATCAGAAAACTCAATGGACAGCATAGGAAAACCCAAAGGAGGGAGAGAGAGGGAGCAAAGAAATGGACTGATATTCATTTATTAGATTTTTTGTTCAAGGTTAAATACAGTTATTCAATTTTGTTTTGTTTTTTACCCTAGTCATGGTCACACGCTCTGAAACCCAGGAATGTACTGGGATTCACTGGCATGTTGATTATCTTTTTATTTTAAAGTAAGGATCAGGCTGGGCACAGTGACTCACATCTGTAATCCCAACATTTTGGGAGGCCGAGGCAGATAGATCACCTGAGGTCACGAGTTTGAGACCAGCATGGTCAACATGGTGAAAATTTGTCTCTACTAAAGATACAAAAAATAAGCCGGGCATGGTGGCAGTTGCCTGTAATCTCAGCTACTCTTGAGGCTGAGACAGGAGAATTTCTTGAACCAGGGAGGCAGAGGTTGCAGTGAGCCAAGATCATACCATTGCATTCCACCCTGGGTGGCAAAGAGAGACTCTGTCTCAAATATTAAAAATTAAAATTAAATAAAGTAAGGATCAGTTTGCATGTGAAATAAGATAACTGGATGGGACTGAAACTAAGTTCATTGTATCTGGATGACTTATACCTCTCTGTTTCTCCTTTCTGTATAGAATATTTCACAAGGTCACCTATTTTATATTGGAATATTTACAAAAGTAAACAGTTCATCAAAATTAGTTAACCAGTGTATTATTCCATTTTACACTGCCATAAAAAATACCAGAGATTGAGTAATTTATAAAAGAAAGAGGATTAATTGATTCAGAGTTCCACATGGCTGGGGAGGCCTCAGGAAACTTACAATTGTGGCAGAAGGAGAAGGAAGGACCTTCTTCACATGGTGGCAGGAGAGAGAAGTGCAAACAGGGGAAATGCTAGATGTTTATAAAATCATCAGATCTCGTGAGAACTCACTCACTATTATGAGGACAGCATGGGGAAAACTGCCTCCATGATCTAATCACCTCCTGCCAGGTATCTCCCTAGATACATGGGGATTATGGGGATTACAATTCAAAATGAGATTTGGGTGGGGACCCAGCCAAACCATATCAATTAGTTACAATACTTTGATTATCATTACTCTTTGAGACAGGCCTGCGAGCATAACACTTGCTGCTATCAGATACACAGCAGTGACAAGAGGCAGGGCTCCATCCCACTGGTCCACCTGTCACAGCCTCATGCTGCCTAGGCTTTTTGTTTTAACCTGTCTCAGGTGTGCAGTGCCTGTGGGTCCAGCAGCCCTGTCTGGTCTAGAGTTATGAATTGGATCACTGTTAAAGAATCAGGCATTTTCTCCTATTACAGTACAAAAACCTTTGAATGAAGGGTCATGTGAAACTTTACGTGTCATTAGCATCTTGAGGGATGCTTGTTTACTTATATCCTCTCATGTGAAAAAACTAAATTTAATACTAGTGAAAAGCAAAAAGAAGTGAATAAAGGGGATTTAAACTGCTGGAAGAGAAGGAGTTTCAAGGACCAACCTATTCTGCTTTGTAACTTTGCCTTCAGAATCTGGCTCTAGACAAAAAAAATCTGGCTTAAAAGAAGCAATTTTTCAAAACTTGTCCTTTTCATCCCCAAAACAATAATTAAAGTGATTTGATTGATATATTCTACTTTGCCTTTGGGTATGACCTTCAAAACAACATAATTGCATGGTTTCATGTGTGTGAGTTTTGGTGTTTTTTTTTAAGATTTCAAAGAATGAATTGGAGTAAAGTGATTAACTCTTTACTAAGTCTTGATAGAGTGCCCTTCAAAATAGAAAAAGATCAAATAGTAAGCTATTCTTAATTAAAGCAAATGAATAGAATTGATTTAATAAAATTATAATGTTGTTTAATGACTGTGGGAGATTGTGTTCAGGGCAGAAAACTGACATTTTTGCCTTAATCGATGCACATTTTATTAAAATCAATGTGGTCTATTACATAAGGCCTATTGAAAGGAACTTTAATAAAGTCCAATCTATAAAAAGTAACCAAGTCTAATTCAATCAAAATTTAACCTGATGGTAGCTACAACATTCCTCCAACATATATTTATTGAGTTTACTGTGTACTAGGCACTGGGGAAGTATCGATGAAAAGTCACTTTTTCTTTCCCTTAAGGTACACACTGTAGGATAATTAGCATACAATTTTGCATTAGATTCAAGTGCACCTCAACTTACAGTATTTCACTTACATTTGAAAGACCATTTTTGTTACATTTTAAATAAAACTTCAACTTAGAAAAAACATTGAATGCTAATGTCCTTTCCAATTCTGATCTACGACTTGAATTGTTAGTGGATAGTGGAATGATAGGGTTTCATGTTCAAAGGGAGTTTGGGGCATTGACAGAAAGGGCTGCTGATGCATCACAGTGTGCATAGTTTCCTCCCTTGGGTTTCCCTCTCTTTTGATAAAAAAAAATATTTTCATCCATGTCTATATTCCACACTGGCTTCCAGAAGGCTAAGATCCTACCTCCAGGAAGCAGGTGGAGTGGTGGTCTCAAGTTTTCTTCTTGATCTTGGCTGCCCATTTAAAACTTCTGTTTCGCTGATCCTGATTCTTGATTCTTACTGATATTGAAGCTCCCTCTATTACATTTGCTTTTAATGTAAGATGCTTTGAAACTGTAAAGGAACAAAGTGCAATATAACTTTTTAAAAAGTTTTTAACTATTTGAGGGCTAAAACAATATAGTCCTTATTTCCCTAGGGTACTTTGCTCAGTTTGTGTGATGTAACAGATAAGCATTAAATTCTTCTTATCTTAAATTCAGTAGATAACTTTATTCATTAATTCAAAGAGTATATGCTGAGCACCTCTTATGTCCCAGGAGTGCTAAGTGCTAAGGTTATAAATAGAATTTAGACTGCAGTTGTCAGATTAGGCTAATTACTGTAACAACAAAAACAAAAACAAATATCAGAGGTCAAATATAAGCAAAGTTCATTGCTCACAGTCCTAAGCTGGGGGTGTCTACAATTCATTACACTTAGTTCTCAAAGTGACCCTGGGTATTGAAATCCAGTAGGAAGATGGGGATAGAAAAAAGTGTGGATGCCCTTTGAGAAAGGGTTTTAGGGCCAGCTCTGAAAGGCCAGCCACTTCCACCCATATTCCAGAGGCCAGAGTTTGACCCCAAAGTTCCACCTAGCTTCAACAGGTATTTGTTGACAGGGGCTGGGAAATGTCTTATTGGATGACCAGGAAAAAGAAGAAGAGGGGCTTGGTGAGCTTCAGGTGCTTTATCCCTCATGTCCAACCTTCTGATCACCTTGAAGCACACCCACTTCCTCCTGCTGGCGACAGTGTAAAGACTCAGGCAGGCCTTGTATCCAGCCCAGGTGCAGGCTCTCCAGACGCTGCGTGGCTTCCTACGATCCAGTGCAGTCACTTTCCCTCCGCAGATACATGACACTTAATAAGCAATGGTGGACCAGGGTCAGGAAATTGACAATAAAAATTTCTAGTCTGAACATAAAAGAACAGAGAACATAACAGAAGTTCCCAACCCAGTTATAAGACCCAGCTGACTCACAGGGCAGGGCAGCTCCTTGACTAGGCTTGGTTCTGTCTTGTGGGTAGGAATACTTCTGTCCATCTCCCGCCACTCTTCTTGTCATATCCGAAGAGGGTTTAGGAGGTATGTCTTCCTTGGGAGCTGGACCAAATGTAGTATCCTAAAGATCAAAAAGGCAAAGGGGTTTTTAATTGGGGGAGGGAGATTGATTCATTTTGTTTTGTATTTTCCAGGATTATGATTTTGTTGGCAATACAATTTTTTCATAAATGCATTTAGATTCTATTTTTTTTCCAGTTTACTCATGCACCTCTCACTATACCCGAAGTTCTTTCTGAGATATTTTAAATCCTATCTCAGTAATGTCAGGATGCTATAATAAACACCATAGCCAGGGCAGTTTAAGCCACAAAGGTTTGCTAATATTTGCCTCTCATGGTTCTGGAGACTGGGAAGTTCAATATCAAGATGCCAGCTGGTGATGTTCCTGGAGGAGATTCACTTTCTGGTTCGCCAACAGATGCCTTCTTGCTGTGTCCTCAGGGGTTTAGACAGGGCTCATCTCTCTCATGTCTCCTTTGTAAAGTCACTCATCCCATCATGAAAACTCCATCTTCATTATCTGCTTACCTCCCAAAGGCCCCACCTCTGAATACCATCACACGGGGTGTTAGGACTTTCACATATGAATTTGGAGGGATACAATCAGTCCCATAGAATTGTCTTTCTTCTATATATTATGATACCAAAGCCCATGCTTCTGAGCCAAGAGCAGGCAGTGTTCAGTTTCCCTGAGGGATCAGGAGAAACTTCTCATAATAGGTAAGGCTTGAGATTTACGTTGAAAAAATCCATGACATTCACCGAAGTGTATATAAAGGGAAAAAGAGAAAGGTGTGACTGTGTAGCACAGCCAGCAGGTTAGGAAAATTCTAAGTCTTCTGACAACTCCAGAGTAGGAGGTCCCTAGGAACAGTTTTCGGGACAATGACTGAAAAGACCGTCGTGTGCCAGATCACACAGGGCCTTATTGGCTTTGTTGGAAGTTTGGCCTACAAGCAGTGGAGAGTCTCTAAAGACTTTAAGCAGGGAGGGACAGAATCAAAGTGAAGGCAGAGCTGAAAGAACAAACACTCAGTGGCGGTCACCATAGCCCCGGCAAGATGTAACGAAGACCTAACAAAGGCTGAGGCTTGTGGGATGGAGAGGAGAGTTTGGAGACAGTAACTGTTAGGATGGAGATGCAGGGATTGCAGACAAGGAGGACTGACTGTCCTCACTGCACTCAGTGGTTTGTTAGATTTCATGCCCTCCTCACTCCTGGATCCCAATGACCATTTCCACTATTCCTGTTGGCATGGAGAAATGGGAACAGCCTTTAGCTGGCTAGGTCTCTACAGTGATTCTTTGACTCTGTGAAACCAGAGTGAAAGCCCAAGCTCAGCTCAGTAGGCAAACAGATTCCTGACCCTATAAAGAAAGGATCCAGGGAAAAGAGTAAACCAAAATAAAATTGTAGATTCCATCAGTGCAAATGAAGCAGGAAGCTGAGCCCCACATACCCTTTAGAAAGGACACCGTCCACTTGCCACTGAGAGGCAGAGAGAGTGAGAGAGCAAGACAGTGAGAGAAAACACATGTAATTTTACATGCAAAGTCAGAATGGCAACTATTAGCTTATTGGAAGTTAACATTTTTCCAGATATTGTTTAATCATTCTCAGCTTCTTGGTTCTGCTTGACCAAAATACAAATGCAAACACAGGAGGTTTTTTCCCTTATGGTTGTCTTTAATTCAATTTTAACACAATGTGCCTTGCAGTATTTGGAATTGCACCTAATTAAAGCACTGAAATAAAGAAACTTTGTGAATCTCATCTTTGCCAGGTTTGTTTCACTAGTTTGCTGCCGGTGAAAATATTCTTTTTGAAAAAGACCATCTTCAACCCATCTTCATTGCTAAGTACAAGTGAGATATTGACATTGCATGTTCTCATTTATTTGTAGAATCTAAAAATCAAAACAATTGAACTCATGAACATAAAGAGTAGAAGGATGATTGCCAGAGGCTGGGAAGGGTAGTCAGGGGCTGGGGACAAGGTGGAGATAATTAATACATATGAAAAGTAGTACTTAGAAAGAATGAAATAAGACCTGCTATTGGATAGCACAACAAGGTAACTACAGTCAATAATAACTTAACTGTACATTTTTAAATAACTAAAAGAATGCAATTGGACTGTTTATAACAAAAGGTAAATGCTTTCCTTTTTAGAGAATCCCATTCTCTATGATGTGATTATAATGCATTGCAAGCCTATATTGAAACATCTCATGTACCCCATAAGTATATCAACTACTATGTACCTTCAAAAATTAGACACTAAAAAAAGAAGAAGAAAATACCCAAATGAGATATTAAATTTTAGTATTAGAGCCTTATTTAGGACAGCACCATCAGAGTAGGTAGAGGCAAAACTGGAGAGTGAGCATTAGGTGACAGAAAGAACACTAGTTTCCCAGCCTGGAGTCAAACTGTGGGCCTTCCACTTCCTAGCTGTGTGGGCCTCAACAAATTGCTTAACATTTCCATATTTTATAGATGGAAAATCTATAAAATATGGCAGAGAAAATCAGCAGTGAAGGAAATGTGCAGGAAATGTGTCTTCCTGGATTCTCACAAAGCACGTGCTCAGTAAAGGCAGACCTGGAGTTGCCAGTGAGCCTCAAGTTCTGAGATAAGATGTAGACATCGGTTACACCTAGTAAGGTATGAAGCCAGGGATGCTGGTAAGAAATGGACCCTGTTACTTGAATGACTCAGTAAAACTAACAACCAGCTCCACTGACCAAACCATTTACTTGAGATAAGTGGTTTGAGGGGCTCAAAATACTGTACCTCCTCAATTCTGTAACATAAAAATCTGATCACATATTAATATATCTGAAATCTGTATACATACATCTTACTATTGACTTACAATTAATAAATGTCACAATCCTACACCCCACCCCCACCCCAGGATGCTATATCATGAAATTGATGGAGCGGTTTCCAATCAAAGACATTTTGAAAAAGCTAAATAAGATTTACCAAGCAAGGCAAGAAAAACCAGTCCTTACCTGTTTACAGCATATCTTAAAATTCATGGCATCTCAAGCTCACATGGTTTCTTTTTTTACATATATATATATTTTTTTATTGCATTTTAGGTTTTGGGGTGCATGTGAAGAACATGCCGGATTGTTGCATAGGTACATACATGGCAATGTGGTTTGCTGCCTTCCTTCCCATCACCTATATCTGGCATTTGTCCCCCTTTTATAGCAGGTGTGCATGATCAAAGTGTCCAAAGGAAGTCAGATGCCTAGTAATATTTAGTTAATGGGTTACACACCCCTATGCCTTCACTCCAGCATTGCTTTTTTCCTGGAATGCCTATCTCATTTTACTCTGACAAGTACCTGTTCATGTTTCAAGCTTCATCTGAGTTTCATCTTCTCTGAAGTCTTGTCGTGTCTTTTCTTTTCTGTTTTTTTTTTTTTTTTTTTTTTTTTTTCCTTTTGTGGAGAACAGGGCCTTGCTGTTCTCAAGAACTCCAGGCTCAAGCTATCCTCTCACCTCTGCCTCCCTGAGAGCTGGGATTACAGGTGTGAGCCACTGCACCAGGTCAAGCCTTTTCTGATATAGACCAATGCTTACCCAGAAGTGGAAATGACAACTTTCTCCTCTTTGCTTTTCTCTGCTCCACAAGCTATTAGTTCTGCAGGTTCCCCATTATTTCTTTGCATCTGCTTGTTTACATGTGTTATCTGTTTCCCAACCCTCACCCCTTTAGGCAAGCACTGCATGTGTCTTCATTCCTCTCCCAGTCTCAAACATTTACTTAGAACATGGTAGATATTCAAGAAGTTCTCTTGAACAAATTAATAAATGCCTTCCATACAAGTCTTTGCACATAAGAAACTCTATGAAAAACTCAGCTTTCAGAGTAATGTAAAAGTAATTTGTAATCTAAAAATCCAGGTAGGAAGAGGAATTCCTTAGTAGTACAAATTTAAAACTGGAGAGCTTCTAAAATGCATGTCACTATGAAGTGGCTGGAGGCTAAAGTGTCAGTCCCTTCTCTCCTGTAAGTTTTCTGGCTGTGTGGTTTATTTAGATTTCCTTATTAACCTGTATGTCCCTCATACACCAGGCTGAAATTCAATCTCTACAGAGCTTCTTCTTTTCTTCTTGTATGAATCAAACTGAGGATACTCATCTTGTTGTCAAATTCACCTGACGGATAGATTTGCTACAACAAATGAAAACACTAAATAAGCAGCTCCCATCTATTTTTTATAGCTGACATTCGTTCCCAGCAAATAGCAAATGTTATCCCAGGATGAAAGCATCTATAATTCCTGAAGTTTTTATTCTGCTATAAATCATAGCGAATATTTCCATTGTGAGACTTTTTTAAAATGTAAAGCAAAAGTTAAAATACGTGTATTTTTAAAATTCCTTAGAAAGTGTCACAACAAAGTTTTGTTCCAGAAAGAACTACAGTAAAGGCGACCATGGAGAACAACATAGAAGGGTTTAAAAAAAAATCACCAGAAATATACAACCTAATTATACTTTATAAATATATATTCTTGTATACACATATAGATAGATAGATGCAATCAAGAATCCAAAGACAAGGTGCTTAATTGCAGATGCCTCTTCTCCTGTCAGTTTCAGGCTTTTGTTTTCACCATACTCCAAAGTCATCACTACGACTGTCAGAATTTCTCAACCTAAGATGTTACAGCAGCAGTTGTCAGAGGCTCACAAACTCACCTGCCATTCAGACACTCCTCCCAGGGAAAATTTCATGGGAGCTGGGGCAAATGGAAAAGAATTCTGGAAGAAAAGTAATAATAACAGCAAAAGCTAACCGTGACAAAGGACTTCTTATATGTTATCTCCATTAATCTTCATGATTGCTTGTAGGGCAGGTACTCTGACTAGTGCCATTTTATAGATAAAAAACTAAGACTGACAAAGATCAAGTACCTTTCCCCAAATCACACAGCTAATAAGTGATGGAGGACCTGAAAATGGTGGATTTTCAGTTTGTACTGAAGACCAATATAAACAAAAAATTTGAAATGCCCTGTAGGATTTTCCTTCTTCATCTTTAGATTTGAATTAAAGAGAGAAAAGGGTAATGGTCATATATTTGGGCAAAGTATCTCCTGGTTAGAGTCATTTCTATCCATCAGCATTTTGGGAGGCCTAAGTTCCACCTGCCTGTATGGTGACTGTGATCAGTTGACCACAGTGCCAGAAGGTCTGGCTATCACATCCTTCATGTTTCCTTGGGATAGCTTTGGTCTCTACAATACAGTATTGTATCTCTGTTCACCTAAACCAGATGTGACTAAACATTTGTCATAATTCAAATTTCTTTCAACCTCTCTCAATTCCAAAAATTCCTAAAATTTAAATAAGTTTATAATTTCAAAATGTCATGTTTGTAAATATTGCATGAATCACCTATTGCCTTCCCCAGAAACACTACTTGTACAATTTCTCGAGCACCACCACTATGCTCCAGTTACTTGTACAAGGATGTCTGTATGCATTTTCTTATTCCATTGTTACAAATCCCAACAGGGGGTGTTATTACTCCATTTTATATATAAAGAGTCTTAAAACCAGAGATTAAATAAAGTGCCCAAAGTCACAGAGGCAGAACCAAAATTTCATCATAGGTCTGACTGCCCATACAATGCAAGACACCCTCACTTCCTGCACCCTAAAGGAGACTAACAAACTTCTCAACAAGAGACTCAGAATTGGACTTTTCAGCACTTTCTCTCCACTTGTTTTCTGTTTTTGTTTTTATCAGTTTTGTTGTTGTTGTTTGCTTTTTACTTAAAACATCTCTGATTTACTTAAAAGCATCCTCTGATTTTTTTTCCCCTGAGAGGTGCTGAATAAACAGTTTTGATGATGTGTGGCCACAATTGCAAACTTATCAGAATCCAATTATTAATCTGGTACTTAGGTATTTATTGTTGTTATAAGACTCTGCACAATGGCTTTGAAAAATTGTCCTGACTCATGGTTCATATCCAAGACTTTATCAAATGCACATTTTTTAAATATAATGTGGGTGCCATGAGGTTACAGGCATATTGCATTCATATTAAATAACACTCTATAATCTTGAAAATAAAATACTGGTTTACTTTCAGAAAAAAATTCCTTCTTGCCTATATTTTTTACTCCAAAACCATAAACCATCTATGAGATGAATGTGGCATTTCCTAAATGGGAGAGACAGTTAAGGAGTTTGAGAAAATAAAAAAAGGTCAAATATCAAAATAAAAATTAAGATTTTGCTACATTTCATATAAATGCAAACCATCATTTGAAGGTCTGGTGATTAATGCTGGAATATTTCATTCCAGTGATGCCTCTCTGAACCCACATCTAATTATTAGGACATCCACTGAGAACTTTTTTGATAACCCCACAGTGCTCAAGATTATTTCTATTTTCATTTATCAACATGGAATGTGTGGACCTCCTAACTCTCAGGCTTTAGGGGATGTTTTTATGGAACCAAAACTGTTGTCATAACAATTCAGATAAATTATGTAATTCTAAACAATAAATTGACTCATAGCTATAGAAGTTTTCCCAGTTTCTAAATAATCCCCCCACACACAGCATTTCTAAAATAATCCCCCTCATGTCTATTATCCCTTCCTCCCACCCATTACACCAATTATTCCCAACAGCTGGGATCTCCATGAAGCAGAGAAGGGAGGCAAAGAGCACCCTTACCTACCATTGGCCAAGGATTCTGTTCTGTTCTGTTCTGTTTTTTGTTTTGTTTTGTTTTCAGATATTTCACTCAAACCCTCAGGAACTCATGCCCTGAAAAGGCCATGCCTGGGTAGACTCAGAATTTTAGCAATGGCCATAATGATTGTTGAATCACGGTAAGCTCCAGTATGCTGAGCTCCAAACCAGAGCTTGCTCTCATCCATCTTCTCCCAGAGCTCTAAAGACAGCCCTAAAGTGAGGTCACTAAAAAAATGTCACTTAATAAGATGGCTTATTATTTCAACAGCCCCACGAAGCCCCACAGCTCATGAATTCCCAAAGAAAGAAGAGAAAAGGAGGGGACATCAAGGAGAGGTGTTGACAATACTGCACATGGATAAAGATGACAGTCAATGGTATAGACTGAAGAGGATGGGATATGAAAAGCACCATTATGCACTGCACACCTACAATGTACCTGGTACTGAGCCACAAGAATTCCATCAGGTGAGGTGCTAATTGGCACTATCGGCATTTAGACTGAACTACTCTTTGCTTTGGGGTCTATACTATGCATTAAAAGATATTTAGTAGCATCCCTGGCTTCCTCCTACTAGATAACAGTGGCACCACCTCACCCCAAGTTTTAACAATTAAAAATGTTTTCAGACATTGCCAAAGATCCCCTAAGGACAAAACTGGCCTTAGTTTAAAACCAGTGTCATAGATATACCAATTAATCTCAACCCTGCCCATGAGGAAGGCATTATCATGCTTGTTTTACCAGGGAAGAAATAACAGAAAGGGGAACCCTTGTATAGAGCTAATTATGGGGTGGACATGCTTACAAATACACTCACCTTCAACCTATTATATATAAATCCCCATGGGTTTATATATAACAGTTAGTATTATCCCCTTTTACAGATGAGGAAGCTGAGGCACAAAGCTGTTCAAATTCTGCTTGAGATTTACACCCAAGAAGTGAAGCTTCGTACAGATGAGGAAGCTGAGGCACAATGCTGGTCAAATTCTGCTTGAGATTCACACCCAAGAAGTGAAGCTTCGTGTAGTAGGCAGCTGGCTCCTGCACTTGCCCAGCATTGGTCCCACTGTAGGACATAGGAAATTCTGCTTCAAAGCCATGCTCCTTCCACCACCTAAAGCTGCTCCTGAAGCAGAGCGAGGCATGGTAGAATGTAGGATGATGCTGTGCTCACAAGTATGACTCTGAAACACCTGGGTTTCTAATGAAAATGAACAGTAGCTTCCACTTTGAAAACCACATCTACCACATATTCACATGGAGTCCACCAGGCTTATAGAGCAGTCAACTTCCTAGGCAATGATAGACAAGTCTTCTCAGGGAAACACTTTATAATCATCCCTCCAACATCTAGGCTCTCATCCCTCTTTGCTCACCCATCTCAAAGAATGTATTCTACCGTAGACTATCTACAAAGATAATAAACCTTTACAGCTATATCTTAACTTCTGCTTTGTTTAATATAGAAACAGAAAATTTGGTTGAATTGATCAATTTGTAACTAAAAGTTAGCCAGTAGGCAAGAAAGTTTCCTGGATAAATCTGCAGACTCTTGTGTAAGAAAATCCCAGGTTCAAATCCTAGCTTCCCTATTCACCAGCTCTGGAAGTCAAGAGTTCCCATGTCATCAGATGGGGTAACAAGCCTCACCTTTCAGAGTTCACAGTAGGCAATATAAAGCCCCTATCAAGGGGCTGGGAGGTCAAGGTCTTTGTGGTTTAATGAGGAAAAGAAAGATGAGGGGTTAGCTAGTGAAAGAGAATGTTGGGCTTTCTTCTCACAACCATCTTTTCTCACCAAGACAGAATGAGAGATAAAGGTGAATCCACTGGGCTGGTGATTAGCAGAGTCAGACCAATTGCAGCATCTTCTGTCTCCTCTGAAGGGAAGGAACATATTGATTCTGCTTTGAAAAATCAAGATCTCACTTCAGGGAACACAACTTTCTTTTGCTCACAAAGAACCAATGCTAAAAAATAAAACTACTTATGCATCTTCTAGTGCATGGATTCAGATGGGCTGAGCAGTGAAAGTGACTTTCCCACAATTCCATTTTTACAATAACCCTTCTCCCACTGGCATCAATATTAATACAGTCACACTTTCCAGGCAGGTGAATTGCTAAATCTGCAAAGCCCCCAAGGACAGCTTAACTGCAAGCCATTCTCTTCAGGATTGTAAGGTGATGCATAGCCCTCCTGGGTAGACATTCTAATGTATGCAACAGCCACACCCGTGGCAGGCAGAAGCAGCAAGAGAGACAGTCTGGAAAAAAAGATACCTGGGAATGCAGGAATAGAACCTCTGCACTCACCAGCCATGTAGACAACCCCAACAACTCCAGTGGAATCCCCAAATTATAATTTATTTTCTCTTCATGTCCTCCCTGCTCACCGAAAACACAGACCCCTTCTGTCATGAAGGGTGAGAAGAAAGCTGGCAAAGATCCAGCAGTTTCGATGGTAGGCACTTGTAAGAAGATGCTGAGCTAAGCCTGTTCTCTTCTCTTCCTGGGGCGCCCTGAGGTCCTACTTTCTGCCCTCTCCCCACTTGTGCCCTCCCTCTCCCTTCTTCAGCCCCATAGTTGCCTGATTCTCCTAACCACCTTCCCCTTTCTTTTCCTCCAGAAAATCATCTCTGTGAAATGATGATGTCTTTTTTGTCTAGTTTGAACTAGGAAACATATTCTTTTCTATGAATTAAAATACAAAATTGTTTTCCCCCAAAACATAAGTCCTAAGAACACTAAACGGGAATACTAACAGATAGCACATTTAAAAGATAAGGCTTATAGGCTACAAGTTTTCTACCTTTGTTATTTTTCCCCCTCTTTAACAGCTCTCAATTGCAGCTGAATTTTATTTCCTTAGATTTTGAGTCTTGGAATAGAATTATATTTTGTAATTCACTGGCCATCTCTCTTTAGAGCCAAAACTGTCCTAGAACACCAAGATACTGTTCCAGTTTTCCATCAAAAATACCTATAGAGCTACCTGTGATGGGCCTTTCTGGAATTATTCCAATGACAGAGCCTATCTTTGAAGTAATTTACTGAGCACTCCAGCAACCTCCCAGATTATTTAAAGAAAGAGGACACAAAAGCTACCCTTGTGATGAAGTCTCTAATACAACCCAGAAAGAATAGAAATGACTTCCAATCAGGAAAACATTTTCTACTTAATGCTCTAAACTGAGGTGAAACAATCAACAGCTCAACACGTATTTTCAGCGGCCACTGAGGGACCAGACTTTACATTCAATCATGCTTCTTGCAGGAAGTGTTTGAGCACAAAAGCAACCAGCTTCCACTGGTCTCCGGTACCATTTAGGCTTCTAACAAACAAGAACTTTGGAAAAGCAACTTTAAACAAGAATTTAATTTGTTTCTATTTGGTTAAGCTAAGATTGAAAATAACTCCCTCACTTTTTTCCAGCGGGGGTTACCTTTTCTGATTTGGAAATCCAAAGCAATCATTGCTCATGGCATAATATAAAGCAGGACCCATCTTTGAAAGCTGTAACTGTTACCAAGCAGAAGGCATTTTTTCCTTCATTAAATCTTTATTGAGGGCCTACTGTGTATCAGGCACTATTTATTGTAGGGGGTTGGGAAACATCAGTGAAAAAAAACAGACAGAAATTCTCCCTCTTTGTGTAATTGGCAATGATAGTTATAAGGATTTCTAATTCTGGAAAGCAGCATTATATTTTATTTTTTGATAACTTCTCTAGCATCTAACACTGTGTTTTGCACACAATATACCTCAATAAATACTCCATGACTATGACTGTTCTGTTACTAACCAATGTACATTAAGCACATATTATGTGCCTAGCACTGAAGGACCCAAAATGAATAACTCCATTTTTTTTTTGAGACAGAGTCTCACTGTAACCCGGGCTAGAGTGCAGTGGCGCCATCATGGCACCCTGCAGCCTCCACCTTCTGGGCTCAAGTGATCCTCCCACCTCAGCTTCCCAAGTAGTTGGAACCACAGGCATGTCCCACCATGCCTGGGTAATTTTTGCATTTTTTGTAGAGATGGTGTTTCACCACATTACCAGAGCTGGTCTTGGACTCTTGGGCTCAAGTTGTTCATCCACCATAGCCTCACAAAGCACTGGGATTACAAGCATGAGCCACCATGCCTGGCCAAAATGTCTAAGTCCTGATCATTGTTCTTGAGAAATCACAGGTCCTAGCAGTAGCTGGTGTCAGCTGCTTCTGTGGAAGCCTATACAAGGCCAGGAGAGCAACAGGAGAGAGCAAGATAATTAGAAGACTTAGAAAAGGACTGCTTAGAGGAGTTGCTGCCAGAGCTGAATCTTGGCGTGTAAGTAGCTGAGCACCAGGTAAATGGGGACAGAGGCAGGGCAAGGAAAGGGTGGGAAATACCAGGCAGAGAAAAGGGCATGAGCCAGAGCAGAGAGGGGAAGAACAGGCTTCTGTGTCTGGAGTGGCCACAAGATAATAAATGGTCCTTCATCCCTAGCCAGAGATGGGATCCTGTTGAGCAAATCTTCAAGGCTTCCTCAGCCTCTTGTTGGGGTAATTGGGTGCCAATCCAAAGCTCACACCACTTCCAAGAAAGAAATTCTTCTTTGTAAAACACAGGAAAAATCATGGTCACATATGTCTGTGAATACAATATTTAACAAATCAGAAAATAACTATTCTGGACTGGAGGAACATGAATGATCCAGGGCTCAGCCCAACCACTTTCCCACAGAGGAATAGAAGAGGTCATCAAGTTTTCTGAAAGGCACAATTTCTAGGGGCGTACATGAGGGTCACTTTGATGGCCGGCCCTTAATTTACCTTCAAACAGCTCCTTCAGTGATATGCCTGTTTGTCTCCTCAGCCTTGTTCACTACAGGGAACTAAATATGCCTTTAATATTTATCTGTGCTGTGAAAACTGCTTCTACATGCATCCCTTTGAGGGAAATAGCCAAGATCAATGCAGGACTGACATATACTAAACGAAGAAACAAACAGAAATATTTATTTCTCTGTCCACAGACCACAGTGCCTCCTGAGGGCGAGAATAAATTGGCAGCAACAATATAGTACTCCAAGTGGGGCAGGCACTGCCTGTCTCTAGAAAGGCCTGACTGTACGGGGTTTTTTTTCTTTTTTTATAAGAGAAATCTATGCGAAAACATGACACAATGAAAACAATATTTTAAATATGATTTTTCTGTGACTGCCCTGAGATTAGAATGTCTCAAACCTTATTTTGCTTGGGGTTTTAATAATTAGTACCATTGAGTACCAGATGCTTCAAATACTTTATCTCATTAAATCCAACTCCCCCAATTTAAGTATCATTATTGATATTTCACACATTGTGAAACAAGCATCCAGACGGGAAAGGTGCCTCACCCAAACCTCTCTGTAGCAGTGGTTCAGTTTGTATTTGAGCAAGATTCAAGATTCATCTGGCCCCAAACCCTAGGCTCATTTTTTAGTGAACATGACTTCCCATGAATTTGGAACATTTACTGAATATATGAGTATGTACCATATAAACAAGAATGCAGTATCTTAGGTGAGTTTCCCCTGAAGCAGCTTTTGAGATGAGGATCATGACCAAATTACTTATTAAGGAAGGGCTAGTGAGAGACAGACTATGAGCAAATTACTTATTAAGGAGAAACTAGTGGGAGAGAGAAGCACACACACGCAGAGAGAGAGAGGGAGAGGCAGATAATTTCAGACAATCTTCCTGCAGAAGTAGCCTCAGCTAATCTTGCAGGAGAGAAGTCAGGAGCCAGGAGCATAGTAATCTCAGAGCCCTCTCACACAGGTAAGGGGGCTGGGCAGCCCAAAGACTGTCCTCAAAATAAGACAATAGGTTACTAAATTTGAAGAAGAATTGTATAGAAACATTAAAATTGATCTGAGACGATATATGCCATCACTGACAAGGTCCTTTATGCCATTTCAAAGCAAATTCTCACAACCCAAAATATGAGCACAGGTTCATGCTCCAACAAATAGCCCTAAAAGCAGCACCCATCCAAGCCCCTCCCCAACGAGTCTGCAAATTAACTTAGGTCTGCAAGCTCCTCTTTCTTCACCTATCTCCCTGGGCCACTGAAACAATTCCAGCCAAGGCAGCAGTTGGTCCTTTTACTCCGTGTCATCAGCTGCTGGAGGTCAAAGTAGGGATCCTTTCTTTAGTTTGATCCTCAGAGTGCCTGGAGTATATCCTGTGGATACCTTTGCACCCTCCAAGTGTCAACCAAGTCATCTCCCTGCTTGTCTAGTCTTTCCAGTACTTTGACAGGTTCAGAGTCTCTGTATAGTTCCTGCTACTCCTCCTCTCTAGGAAGCATCACTTGACTTCTATTTGACTTGAAGGAGAGGATGCCCAGTATAAGGTTACCAAAGCTATGGAGACATTGGTGTGCTGCCTGCCTCTGCTGCTTACTAGCCCTGGATCATGGGCAAGTGACCTAACTCCTCTGAGTTTTCTCACCTGTTGAATGGAGCACAAGAAGGCTAGCTCAGGATTCTCATGATAATTAAATAAAATAATGTACAAAACAACTACTTAAAATGAATAGCTGCCACTGTCTTTGTTATTGTTATTTTAATGTGCTCTCTTGAAAGCATGACTTCCTGTTGTAGCAATGGCAGCCTAGATTGAGTTCAAGTTCATAAGGCTTTATCAGGAGGTCTAGCCCTAAAATCAGAGTAGATCACTAGAGGTTTTTTCCTTACTTTTCTCAGATTTCTGAAATTTCCATTTTCAAGGACTAGAACCTACTCAAGTTATGACAGTACCAACCCTACCCTTAGCAGCAATAATCCATATAGGCCAAACCTGAAAACTAGCCAAAGATTATATCACAGACAGAGGCAAGATATATTATGACACCTCTTTTATAACCTGGACTCCTGGCTTGCAGGAGGGTGGAGAATAGAGCAGCAACGAACCAGTTAAGAGTCACATCAGATCACAGCAGGGTTCTTGAGAGAATTAAGCCCTAATGTCTTAAAGTATCCATTGTATGAAATGAATTAATTTCTCTCTCATGCATTTAGAATGTCACAACTTATATACCATCCTTGGGAGAATTGAGAAAATAGTCACTCAAATTATTTTCTGTGTCCTATAATTCATATGAGGAGCCCTAGTTGAGAAGTCATAATCGAAGTTAATGCTTCCTTAATAGATATGTAAACTGAATTTATAGAGTATAAATGATTTGCTCAATCTATGGCATATGGCAAAGCTAAAGACAGGAAGGCTCTTTGCTAAATAGCCCCCAGTGTTATTATGTAAACCCATCTCTAGAAACCATCTTAAATAAATCCCTTTAATTTCTCTCTCACACACACACAATTCAGAGAGAGAGAGAATTTATGAATGAAATCTGATGCAAATCTCATTACACACAATAGAGTAATGATGTTAAATAAGGTACATGATACTCATTTAACAGTTAGAGACACACTGGATAACTTCTCATTTAATTGGGTTAGTGGTCCCTCTCCTCTGTGATTTCATAGTTCCTTGTGCTAACATCTCTCCTGGAATATATTTCACTGAATCTTAATTATGTGCTTTTGTATGCATGTTTCCACTGAATCGTGATGGCAGTTAAGCAAGTTTACTCATTTCTAATATCCATACCCTAGCAGCATTTGTCACATAAAAGGCATCAATGTAAAAGTAAATAAACAAACTGTAGTGGAGGGAAAAAAAATTCTTTTTCTCTTAGATTCTTTGAATGGGGCCTGTGAATTAAACTGACGAAAGTAGTATTAACAGGAGAAAAGCATACAGATTCCATTTGATATTACTATTTTTTACATGCATGAAGGATTTTGTAGAAAAGAAGTGAAAACTCTAAAGGAGTTGTTGGACTTGGGGGCCTGTATACCATTTTAACAAAGCATGAGAAAATTAGACAAATGACTAGACAAAGGAAAGAAGACTTTAAGTTTCTATGGCAATAAAATGTGGGAATGTAAATACATAAGGGAAACTATGGAATAGCAGATAAAGATTATTTAGTAAAGTTTGTTTACACAGAATCAGCTTGGTGCCATCTCTGCCTCCAGTGACAGGGATTGAGCTCCTCTTCCTGGTACAAGAGGGAGAGAAGCAGACATCTCCACAAGGAAAATTTATATCCTGCTTTTAGATAGAAGGAAAGAACAAGCACCCTTCCTGTGTTTCATTTTTCTCAACTGCCTTAATCTCAGAATAAGCCTATGCCACAGTAGCATATTTTGGAAGGTCATATTCTGGACTCCTTCAAAATCAAATAATGAAAGCCATTTCAGAAAATGGAGCATGGTGAGTTTAGATGGTCGAACCTGGGGGATATGCACTGCCAAATGAGTCAAATTATCAACTGTTTACAACACTTTGACTATGAAAAATATGGCCATATATACTTATTAACTCTATCAGAACTATATACATTTCATTTTGACATATTAAAAACAATTATTTAAATAAAATCTAACAGCATCCAAAATGATGCAGCACACAGAAAAAGATATGATTCTGTCATCTTGAAAAATGTTTATGGAGAAGCCACATGAGGTTGTATTGAAAGAAGATGCAATTGTAACCATTTATATGATAAATAAATCCTGTGGATCAGTGATTGTAAGCTTGATTGTTTGTAAGTCTTACTCATGTAATTTAAATCAGTAAAGTGATTACTCAGATAATTTAAATTGATCAATGGAATAGTTGCAACTGTTATTGGGACAGTTTTTTCAAAAGAAGCCATAAATGTGGATTTTCATATGAAAACTCCCAATTTTTAAATGTGAGCCAACATTGTGTACACCAAACAAAATATGCTTGTAGGCTGGATTTAGCCTGTGGGGTTGGAGTCTAACTGACTATATTAGTGAAAAACTAAAAATTTGAGAGGAATGCAACATCTACACATTGACCAAAGTGAGTCAACAGAAGATTTCTGCCCCCATTTATTTTTTAATGTTTCTTCCACCCCCAGGCACTTATCTAAGTTACTGCCAACAATGGATATTTTAGACACAGATTTTACCTACTGGAAGATTACAGTTTGGAACAAGGCAGACTATAAATAAATAAACCACATTGAAAGCAAAATCGATTATTTCCATTTTTGTGCCCAAACTGTTCATGTTCTCTATCATATCACAATCCTTGGAATTCTCTGTTGTCTGCCCCTAGCATTTATAAATTTAACTTTTGAAATTTCAATTACATGGCATCAGATGCAGGTTAAGGACATTCAGAAAATTGTCTTTTTTTGCTAAAGTAGATACGTGAAATGCAAATGTTGTGAAATCAATGTAACTAGTAAGACAGTCTAGCCCAGAGCTTAGCAGTCTATCTCAGCCTAAACTTGTCTTTTTTGTTCTCTAACTCTTACATATGTGCTATGGTCTGAATATTTGTGTTCCTTCACAATTCATGTTGAAATTCACTTGCCAATATGATAGTATTAAAATGTGCAGTCTTTAAGGGATGATTAAGACATGAGTGTGGAAACATAATAAACAGAATTAGTGACTTAGAGACACAAGGGTAATAAGTAAGTCAACCAGTAATTAAACTGAATAAATGTGGACTGTCCCAGGTATATCCCAGGATATAATTTTCCATTGTTTGGCCCTATTCCATGTATTTCTTTATATATTTTTTTTACACTTTAGGTTCTGGGGTACATGTGAAGAACATGCAGGATTGTTGCATAGGTACACAGATACTAATGTGGTTTGTTGCCTCCATCCTCCCATCACCTACATCTGGCATTTCTCACCATGTTAGCCCTCCCCAACTTCCTTATCCCCTGCTGTCCCTCCCCTATTCACTCCCAACAGACCCCAGTGTGTGATACTCCCCTTCCTGTGTCCATGTGTTCTCATTGTTCAACATCCACCTATGAGTGAAAACATAGAGTGTTTGATTTTCTGTTCTTGTGTCAGTTTGCTGAGAATGATGGTTTCCAGAATCATCCTTGTCCCCACAAAGGACACAAACTTATCATTTTTTATGACTGCATAGTATTCCATGGTGTATATGTGCCATATTTTCCCAGACCAGTCTATCATCGATGGGCATTTGGGTTGGTTCCAGGTCTTTGCTATTGTAAACAGTGCAGCAGTGAACATACATGTGCATGTGTCTTTATAATGGAGTGATTTATAATCCTTTGGATATATACCCAGTAATGGGATTGCTGGGTCAAATGGAATTTCTATTTCTAGGTCCTTGAGGAATCACCACATTGTCTTCCACAATGACTGCATTAATTTACACTCCCACCAACAGTGTAAAAGTGTTCCTATTTCTCCACACCCTCTCCAGTATCTGTTGTCTCCAGATTTTTTAATGATCACCATTCTAACTGGCATGAAATGGTATCTCAATGTGGTTTTGATTTGCATTTCTCTGATGACCAGGGATGATGAGCATTTTTTCATATGTTTGTTAACCTCATATTGTCTTCTTTGGAAAAGTGTCTATTCATATCCTTTGCCCACTTTTGAATGGGTTTGTTTGATTTTTCTCGTAAATCTGTTTTAGTTCTTTGTAGATTTTGGATATAAGTCTTTTGTCAGATGGGTAGATTGCAAAAATATTTTCCCATTCTGTTGGTTGCTGGTTCACTCTAACGATTGTTTCTTTTGCTGTGCAGAAGCTCTGCAGTTTAATTAGATCCCATTTGTCTATTCTGGCTTTTGTTGCCAATGCTTTTGGTGTTTTAGTCATGAAGTTCTTGCTTATGCCTATGTCCTAACTGGTTTTGCCTGGGTTTTCTTCTAGGATTTTTATGGTGCTAGATCTTATGTTTAAGTCTTTAATTCATCTGGAGCTAATTTTAGTGTAATGTGTCAGGAAGGGGTCCAGTTTCTGCTTTCTGCACATGGCTAGCCAGTTTTCCCAACACCATTTATTAAACAGGGAATCCTTTCCCCATTCCTTGTTTTTGTCAGGTTTCTCAAAGATCAGATGGTTGTAGATGTGTGGCATTGCCTCCAAGGCCTCTGTTCTGTTCCATTGGTCTATATCTCTGTTTTGGTACCAGTACCATGCTGTTTTGATTACTGTAGTCTTGTAGAATAGTTTGAAGTCAAGTAGTGTGATGCCTCCAGCTTTGTTCTTTTTGCTTAGAATTGTCTTGACTATGTGGGCTCTCTTTTTGTTCCACATGAAGTTTAAGATTTTTTTTTTTCCCAGTTCTGTGAAGAGGGTCATAGGTAGCTTGATGGAGATAGCATTGAATCTATAAATTACTTTGGACAGTATGGCCATTTTCACAATATTGCTTCTTCCTAACCATGAGCATGGAATGTTTTTCCATTTGTTTGTGTCCTCTCTTATTTCCTTGAGCAGTGGTGTGTAGTTCTCCTTGAAGAGTCCTTTACATCCTTTGTTAGTTGTATTCCTAGTTATTTTATTCTCTTTATAGCAATTGTGAATGGCAGTTTGTTCTTGATTTGGCTCTCTGTTAGTCTGTTATTGGTATATAGGAATGCTTGTGATTTCTGCACATTGATTTTGTATCCTGAGAATTTGCTGAAGTTGCTTATCAGTTTCAGGAGATTTTGGACTGAGATGATGGGGTCTTCTAAATACACAATCATGTCATCTGTGAATAGAGACAATTTGACTTCCTCTTTTCCTAATTGAATACCCTTTATCTCTTTTTCTTGCCTGATTGCTCTGGCTAGAACTTCCAATAATATATTGAATAAGAGTGGTGAGAGAGAGCATCCTTGTCTAGTACCAGATTTCAAAGGGAATGCTATCAGTTTTTGCCCATTCAGTATGATATTGGCTGTGGGTTTGTCACCTGGCTCCCTGTTTCAGGCCCCTTTTTTTTCAGTTGAACAGGTGACTCTGTCTCCCAGGCGGTCCAGGCAGCAGTTGAAATAGCTGCCCAGATTTGTGTGAGTTTTTATGCAGAGACCCACTGCGCCGGCTGAAACAGCTGTGCTGGAAACTTGTGGCACTTTTCAGCCCAGGAATCTCCTGGACTGTGGGCAGTAATAACTCATTTGGAAACACGGTAATCACTCACCCTCTGCATTGTTCTTTCTGGTAACTGCACTCCAGTGGTGTTCCTATTTGGCCACCTTGGATCCTCCCTCCTATTCCATGTATTTCTAATCCCCTTTTTTCCTCCATAGAAGTAGCATTGTTATGAAGTTTATTGTTATGAAGTTCATGTGCTTCCATCTAGAATTTTCCTGTGTATTTACATTTGTAAAATGATACAGTTTTGTTTTTTATTATATTTTTCCCAAAATATTATATTATAATACACTCATTTGTTATCTGCAAAAGAAACAAACAAAAAGACACAGGGAGCAGTTAGCCCCTTCTGCCATGTGAGGATGCAACGAGCGACACCACCTATGAAGCAGAGGGAAAATCTGCTGGTGCTCTAATCTTGGACTTCCCAGCCTCCAGAACTATGAGAAAATAAGTTTCTACTATTTATAAATTACACAGTATATGTTGTTATAGTAGCCCAAACAGACTGACTATATGCAATATATTTTATGAAGAGTTGAAAACATTGATTCTTTAAAAAAATAAAAGCTCTTAATATATTGCAGATTTAAATGTTAACTTTCAAGGCTGGCAAAGGGTGGAAAAAGAAGGTTAATTTTCCACCTTAAGTCAACCTCTCAGCAGCAGATCCAAGTTAAGCTTTTCCTCCTTTCAGCTTTTATTTACCTGGCATTTGGAAGCCCAGTTTCTCTTACCAGTCCTGTCTTACTATTCATACCCCCTCAGTCACCTTTCCAAGTTCTTCCTCATCTTCCCAACATCTACAGCCTGGAGTAGTCCAGGTCTCAGTCCTCACTCCTCAACTCTCTCTATTCTTACTCTCCAGGGGCTCTCAGCCTGATATAGGGCTGCAAATAACACCTACATTTAGGACTCTCAGATCCAAATCTCCCCAATGTCACCCCAAACTCCATACTCACAGTTGCTTCCACTCTCTATATCCCCTTGTTTCCTATTCTAAAATCCAAGCCCAAACCCATTCTTCATTCCTCCCTGTCCCCTACCCCTTCACCATTTCCATCTCAATAACTGCCTTTTCCTGGCCACCACTCACTCATTTATCATGCCATATCATAATCTATTATCAAATCCTGTTGGCTCTATCTCTAACACAGAACTAGAATCTGCCCTTCTCACTATCTTTGTTCTAGTTCAAGTTACCAACATCTACCAAAATTGTTTCCACAGCCTGTTACCTGCTTTCCCTGCTGGTCCCAGGATTTAATCCAAAATCCTTACCAAGTGCAACTATGCACAATAGACCTTTCATGCACAGTAGACCTTCAATTCTCTTCCTTATCATTTACTTCTCCTTCCACTCCTATAGCCAAGTGGGCTTCCTGGCTAGTCCTTGAGTGTGCCTGTCTTATTCCTGCCTCAGACCCTATGCACCTGCTGTTTCCTCAGATATCTCTTTAGCTCACTGCATTTCTGTTCAAATTTCACCTTATTAAAGAGGCCTTCCCTGATCATTCAATAGAAAAAAGAGCTTTGTCTTCAATTTCTCTTTATTCCTTCAACCTTCCCTTTTCTTCATGGTCTTTATCACTTTCTGACATAAATGTGAGCTCCATGAGAGTCTTTGATTCTTAATAGATGTTCAATAAATATTTAAATTAATTAATGGCTTAATTAATGACTCTTTAAACATTATAAAGGACTAGAATGAGATTAATTTTTCAGTTTTAATTTCTTGCATGCTATGGGGGGATATAGGTTGTAAAATCAATCTCAAAATCTTTAATAATATTTATCTTGTGAATGTCAGGAACTACTTCCTGCTTTTCCTTCTAGACTTGGAGCTCTTTGAATATAACAACTGTGCTTTAGTCATCTTTGTACCCCAGATCTAGCAAAATGACTTGCCCATAATAGAGGCCTAATAAAATATTGTTGAATGATTAAGAATAAGATGGCCAACCAATATTTTAATCAATTTAAATCAAGCAAAGAGAATTTAAGAAATTATTATACACACCCCTTAACACTGTTTACAAAAAGAGAAAGAAAAAGCTGTTTAAAAAAACATTTTTTTCCTAAGATACACAGCTGGGTTAGTGGATGTTGAACTTAGAATTCAAAAGTGGCCTTTTTGTCTCCCTAAGTAGGTAATTTGAATGCATGCCCATCTTGCCACTTTTCACAGGGAGAGGCAAAAGAAGAAAGTAGAAAGAGAGAGAGGCAAATGGAGTTTTTATGGGCTGAGACTGGTGAGATGATGCCAGGTGCCTGCATTCCCTGCTGATGTGTGATAATGAGATATAAATGATACGATGGAGGGATGTCCCTGGGCTGTGCCCATGTGTGCTCATCTTCCTCCAGGCACATGTTTCCCTTTCAATAACTAAATGAACATTTCATAATTTGAAAACTAAAATTCTTAACAGTGTGCTTTCTCCAACATCAGCCTTCCAATTTGTGTAGCCAACACAAGCGAAGTAAAGTGTACGATTGCACAGGGCTATCTGCTTGTTTTCCTGCTGTTTGCATTCAGCAGAAGAGAAACATGTGGGTAAATGGAAATTACTGCTCATAGGGCAAGCATCTCACATGGCTATAATTGTGCCTTTCCCCACAGATTTGGTTGCCTCTATTCCTCTACTGCTTGCTTTGTTCACTCCCCACCCACATCCCCTTCCCTCCTTCCATCAGGTGATTAATTGTGGATCTTAAAAAGGATATCCACCAGAGCAGCAGAGAGAAATGCAAAATATTCATTTGGCATTAATGGGGAAGAAAATGTAATCAGCAGGCATTTCATTTCCCCACAAAATTCACTTTCCTTTGAAGTTAGTTCTTAATATTGTGATGAGTGTTTCCACTGTGGTGTGTATCTCCACAGACTACAATAAAGCCACCCTTGTTTCTCCTTTAGTTTCTGCAAGATTTTAAAGTAAAGGGCCTGTGATGGGAAAAATATTCATATGAAATTGAATTGGGCTCTACAAGGCACTCTGATTAATGGATAGGGTTCACAACAACCACCTGGGTTTCTATTCTCCTTCTCCTGTGTCCTGGTGAAAGCCTTGGTACTACACAATGCTTTTCCCTTCTTTCTGCCTTTCTCTACCCAGTATGGTAGTGTCTAAATTCCCATCCCTTGTTTTCCAGGTTTGTGTAACTCTATGTGTTAAAATCACAGATGAGACCCTTTGCCTTTCCTACAATATTTTCTCAGTGCCATTTGTAGAACTGCAGCACACATTTTATTTTGACTTGAGGACTTGGATATTGGGATACATGTAGATTTTGCAAGGATTCATCTTGGAACTATCTTTGGGTTCTTCAGCAGGTTCTTTCAGCAAGGTTCCGTAACTTGCCAAGAGTCTTCAAGAAAATATGAATGAGCACCAGACAGGAGCCTCAAAGGACTCATTTAATTGCAAGTAACACAAATAACACCCATACAATAAAGACAATCTCAGACAGGGCTGTCATGGATTTGGGCTTATTATGGGATTGGAAAGTGGCTAAATATGTGTGGCAAATGATACTGAGTTGGGATGGGAAGTGCAACGGCTTTAAAACTCTTTGAATGTTCTTCCAGCTGGATTTGAAATAATACAGTTCCTGGTTCAGTGATTCCAGTGATGGTTCTGGAAGCCACTCCAGGCCTTGTCTTCTATTCTCTGTATTACTCTGGTGATTTTAAGAGTTTATGACTCTCATGGCTCAAGAAGAGGAGAAAATCACCAGGCCAATTACAAAAAGATATAACAAAGTCTAAGAGTAATTTTGTTTTACAGCCATCTGAAGTTTTAAAATATGATGTTCAAATATATTACAATATATACATATATATTGTATCTATATAGCAAGACTTCGTTTTGTTATTATTCTGTTATAAACCACAGTTGACTTTCTTTCTCTCTACTAAAGAACAGTTTTCTTAATTTTACCCTGTAGCTTCCTTCCTGCCCCAAAAACATTCCTGATTACATTCACGCATTGAATTTTGTTCACATTTTTTTAATCAATTGAATTCTTTCCTATCCTAATATCTAATACTTTCTTTGTCTTTAAGGTTTATTTAAAGTACTATCTTCTTGCAACATTCATGATTCAGAATTTTTTTGTTTTACTCTAATTTTTTCTCTTACAAACACTTTTATAGATTTTATGGCACACTGTAACTGCTCTAAGTGGCTATCAGTACTAAGGCTATGAAGTTGTTTTTGATGACTCTGTGCTTCTGTCCTGAAGTCCCCCAGCAGCCAGCAGTTTAGTCTAGTGCTTCTCAAACACCTTAACAGTCTTTAATAGAAGGAAAAGACAAGCTGACAACTTGGAGAAAAATTCACAAAATACGTATTTGATGAAGAATTTGTATTTAAAATACGCAAAGAACTCTTAAAACTTGTCAATAAGACAACAAACAATTAAGAAATGAGTAAAAGATCTGAGCAGACACCTTACCAAAGACGGTATACAGATGACAAATAAGCATATGAAAAGATGTTCAATATCAAATATCATTAGGGAATTGCAAATTAAAATGACAATGAGAGACCACCCCACACCTTTTAAAATGGCTCAATTCCAAAATACCAGAACCACCAAAATTCTGGCAAGGATGGGGAGCAACAAGCACTCCTATTTATTTCTGGTGGGAATGCAAAAATGACTCTGTGATTTTGGAAGACAGTTTGGCATTTTCTTACAAAGCTAAAACTAGTCTTATGATATGATCCATCAACTGTGCTTCTATTTGCCCAAGTGAATTGAAAACTTAATGTCTACACAAAAACCTATACACAAGTGTTTATACCAGCTTTATTTACAACTGCCAAAAACTGGAATCAATTAAGATGACTTTCAATAAGTAAATAGATTTGTTTAAAAAAACTATAATTTATTTCCATGCAACATAATGATAAAAGAGATAAAAAGAAATGTGCTCTCAGGCCACAAAAAGACATAGAGAAAATAAATGCATATTACTATGTCAAAAGACCAATCTGAAAAGATTACGTAATCATATGATTTCAACTACGATTTTCTATTTAATAAAAAAGGCAAAACTATAAGAAAGTAAAAACATCATGGTTGGAACCAGTAAAGAGAAAAGATGAACAGGTGGAGCACAGGGAATTTTTAGGGCAGTGAATCTATTCTATGTGATACTGTCATGGCAGATACATGGCATTTTGCATTTGTCAAAACCCACAGAATGTTTAACACCAACAGGAAACCTTAATCTAAGCTACTTTATAATGTGTTAGGCCAGGCATGGTGGCTCATGCCTGTAATTCCAGCATTTGGGGAGGCCAAGGTTTTAAGATTGCTTGAGGCCAGGAGTTCAAGATGAACCTGGGCAACATAATAAAACCTCATCTGTATAAAAACTAATTTTAAAAACTAAGTGTAGTGGTGTGCACCTGTGGTCCTAACCAGGCATGGTGGTGTATGCCTATGGTCTTAGCCACTTGGGAGTGAGGCTGAGGTGAGGGACCGCTTGAACCCAGGAATTCAAGGTTGTAATGAACTAGATCATACCACTGCACTTCAGCCTGAGTGAGAGAATAAGCCCCTGACTCTAAGAGTAACACAATCATCATCATCATCATCATCTATCAATATTAGCTTATTGATTTCAATAAAAGACTCACACTAATGCAAGAGATTAACTATAGAGGAAGCTGAGAGGGAGAGGTGCATATGAACCCTCTTGGACCCCTACAGAAACCATCTGACTGACATCGTGATGTGAGAGAGGAGCAGGGGATAGGATGGCCTTCACTACACAGGGTCCTCAGGAAAGACTACCACCGTCTGACATCTGAATTATGAGGAAGGTGAGGAGAGAGAATGCCAGGCAGAGGGAGCAGCCTCTACACAGGCGTAAGTGAGCAGGAGGGAGACGGGGCACAGGGAAGTGAAGAGGCAGATAAGACTGGGCAATGGATGTGGAGCCCTTGATCTGGCTTCAGATTTTATTCTGAGTGTGATGGGTCTCTGAAGGAGTTGAAGCATAGTGATTTGACTTGCCAAGTGAGTTTCAGTGTATTCTTTAGGTAGAGACACTAAATATTCATGAACTTCTTGGTTCTGAAATAAACGTTGATGGAGACTGCTTCCCACATATCCAGCCTTCATAAAGTAGAAAGCTGTCTCCTGTCTGGGTGGATATGAGGGGGACATTGAGTCACTGTGAACAATACCAGTGACCCCTCTAAGTGGACACAGCCCTGTGGGGCTCACATATGAAGAGTGGGCTGGGCATTGCTTGGGTGTGTGTCTCCTGCAGGCTGTATGGGCTCTTGTGCATGGAAGGGCTCACTCTGCAACACTTTTTTCTACAGAGCAGTACTACATGACCTTCCACTCATCTGCTCCATGCACACGGCAGCCCCGGAAGCTATGTGGAGCAAGAGAACAAGCCCAGATCTGCCAGACATCCCTAATTAGTTGCTGTGCTCAGCTCCTCCATCTTCAGTGGCCTTACATGTAAAACAACAGGCAGCAATACCAGACTCCAAGATAGTGGCATCTGAGCTGTCAAAGTTGTCAGAATCAAAATGGAGTTACTTGTGTTAAAACAAACCAGAAAAAGTGACAAATACAGCCAGGAAGGCCATGAGGAGAGGTTCTCATGCTCGTATGCCTGATCACAATACCTATCACAAAAGACTGCAAAAACCACAACCTTGCACAAAAATCATTGCAACTTCACACACACAAAAAAAAAATACTTCTATAAAGACACCTGCCCAGAAACTTCCTGTTCAGCCTCAACTGGCATCACCCTTGTTATTGACACTCGTAGCGGAAGAAAATTATCTCAAAACAGTCATGTAATTCTCCTTATTTTTCCTTTAACAACCATTGTCTGGCCGGGCGCGGTGGCTCAAGCCTGTAATCCCAGTGCTTTGGGAGGCTGAGGTGGGTGGATCACGAGGTCAAGAGATCAAGACCATCCTGGTCAACATGGTGAAACCCTGTCTCTACTAAAGATACAAAAAATTAGCTGGGCATGGTGGCGCGTGCCTATAATCCCAGCTACTCAGGAGGCTGAGGCAGGAGAGTTGCCTGAACCCAGGAGGCGGAGGTTGCTGTGAGCCGAGATCTCGCCATTGCACTCCAGCCTGGGTAACAAGAGCGAAACTCCGTCTCAAAAAAAAAAAAAAAACAACCCTTTGTCTTCCTTTATTTCCCTGAACACACACATAGTTCACTATGGCATTCAGATTTTTATTGCAATGCCCTATTCCCAAATAAATATTATTTTCTTTTAGAGAGTCTCTCTTTCTGTTATTTAGGCTGACAGAGACAGTGTATCTATGGGAATTGGCTCCCGTTGGTCTCAGCAGATGAGAATTATCACTACTATCTAAGCCAGCAGCTCCAAACATCCAAGAGCCCAAGAAAAGAAGCATTGAGATTTAATCCATTTATTCTGAAATGGCTTTGTGGAATTGTTTCCTATATTTTTATTATTGCTTCCTTTACACATTCATTCATCAACAAACACTCATTAAATACTCCTTATATTCCAGATATACAGATATTTCTTAAACTATGACATTTTTGTAAAATTAACAAAATAAATGTTTCTAGAAAAGAGAAGTATAAACTATGGATTACAATTTCTGGTGAAGGAACTGAACTTCAAAGGGCAGGAGTATCTGGAGTTAGCCATGGCAAGGGCATTCATGGTCCTTGTGTATGTTTGTGGCTGAGGGTGCTCTGAGAACCTGGCCTAGGCAATGCTGATCCCAAATGCCACCTCTTACCCCACCTACCACCAGTGGGAAACACTATCCCTTGATGGGGAACAGGAGGCTGCTGGTTCAAACCACAGGATCATGCCTAGGGCCTGGACTAGCCAGCCTCCAAAAATGCTTGGGGACCCCATCCTGACTTCAGAAAGAAGATAATTCTTTTTTTCATCAGACCTCTCTGCCCTGTGGCCACATCAACAATGAGCATGTGACAAGCAGCAGGTATATGTCCTGTGTCCATGCTTACATAGCCAATCCACAGACGCTAGCTCTTCCAGAGACTCATTACTAGACCATCTGCAAAAAGCTACTACAACTGGGACCTTGAGGAATAAAGAGACAAACAGGAACTCAGGAGCCAGAGAGGAGCATGGGGTTCTTCCTTGGGATACACCTGTCTCTGAGACCCAGCTGCCCTTCTCTCCTCTCTGCAACCTCCTGCCTTTCTCTCTGATTCTCAGATGCAATCTACTCTGACACTCCCCACTCCCTCTCTCCAACACATTTGTGCACAGGAATCTTCCCTTTGGTGTTCTAAGCAGTGGATGTGGGGTGGAGAATAGAATATTAAAATTCTAAATCTCTCTCTCATCTAGTGCAATTCCTTTGAGAAGACTAAAAGCTAGGCTTGATTCTCTAATCTAAGATTAGTAAAAACTTTGCAAATATAAGGATCAAACAGAGTCTAGAGAAGGGCCCAACCTGTCCAAGGGCAGTTGTGGCCAGAGACAATCTCGTTCCTTGTCCTCAGCTGAGAAGAGCAGCAGGTGTGACAAGGGTAGTTAATGGAACCTTCCACAATAGCACTGGTGCCTTCTGGAGGTTTGTTTTTTTTTTTAAATCAGTTCATTTGGAAAGCCCAAGGTAAAACAATTTTCAGGTATTCACATGGGCACACAGAAACACATTTTGTTCCAGCTGCTGTGTTAGGTCGAGCTCAGCAGAATCAAGTTGCTTCCAATCTATGATTTTCTGCTGATGCTGAAAAAAGCAACCCTCATGAGCTGGAGAGAAAACAATATTTACTGACACAATTCTCCTCTTTTTCCAAAGGCACCTGACTGCCCCAGAAAGCTAGTGAGAATGAAGAGAGCAGACATGCTCTCACGCTCTTCCAGCCCTTGTGGCCATTAGCAGGAGAGGAGGAATGAGGAAATGAATGGATATCACTAAGACAACAGGCTAGTAATTAAATCTAACTGTTGGTCATCTAGGTATTGAAACTCTGTGTTGATCATGATGGTTAATCAGCCTGCAAAGGGCAGTAACTGCTATGAAGTGCAACCAAGTGGTACCTCGTGACCTCTGGCATTTCTCCTGAAACAACACCAGGTAGTCTCAGCGATCCTGGCTCCACAGCCACCTGACTGCCAAAAAAGAACTAGGATTTTTAGACTTTGCTTTTATTCTTATAGAATTTGACACTCTCCAGTTGAAGAGAAATTAGATATGGCTTAGCGTCATGTAGACCTGGGCTCTAGCTTTGTGGTATACCAACTCCTTATTCTGAAGCTTGCTACATAAAGGGTCAGAATAAAGAATTTAGCCCCCTGTTTGAATATAAACCATATTTCAGGGCAATCAAATAATTGGTGAAGGAAAATTCTTATTATAGAAGGATACTAACTAATGAACTTAGCAGGAATGATAGAGAATTCTAGAAATCAAATCTGTGACACCTAATGAATTAATCAACTGGGCGATGGTTATCAATGGCTAAAAAATATCAGTGAAAGGTTAATGGGGACATTTAGCAAGTATGGCTCAGATTAACAGCACCTGCTTCCAGTCATCAACTGTGACATCTGTAGAAAGGAGGTGGCTGATATGATGTACTAGGAAGTGCCCCACACTATGTATAAAGAAAAAATGTGAAAAGAAAACACATTGATCTGAATCCTATCTTGCCACTTGATTAACCTGCCAATTTACAGAAAATACGAGGGATAGAAGATGTCAAACACAATCAAGTGGAAATCATCAGCTCAATTCAGAATGTGGGAAATTCTACGTAAGAAAAAAACAAGTATCTTCAACAAGTAGTTGGCATGGGAGAAAGAAGAGAAGAAGAAAATTGTAAAGGTAAGAGTCTTAATTATATTAATAGATAGAGCCTATTTTATTTTCTTTTAACTTTTATTCTTGTTTAAGGAATACATATGTACAGGTTGGTTCTATAGATACATTTTATGTTGCAAGGGTTTGGAGTACATATTATTTCATCATCCAGGCAATAATCATAGTACTCAATGGGTAACTTTTCAATCCTCACCCTGTCCCACTCACCACTCTCAAGTAAGCCCCAGTGTCTATTGTTCCCTTCTTTGTGTCCGTGGGTACTCCGTGTTTAGCTCCTACTTGTAGGTGAGCATATGCAGTGTTTAGTTTTCTGTTCTTGTGTTGGTTCACTTAGGATAATGACCTCCTGCTCCATCCATGTTGATGCAAAAGACATGATCTTATTCTTTTCTGTGGCTTTGTAGTATTCCATGGTGTATTCCAATTGTACCTCATTTTCTTTATCCAGTCTACCATTGATGGGCACTTAAGTTGATTCCATGTCTTTGCTATTGCGAATGGTTTTGTGATGAACATATATGTGCATGTGTTTATTATTACTATGATTATTTGAGATGAAGTCTCACTGTATCCCCCATGCTGGAGTGCAGTGGTGCAATCTTGGTTCACCAGACATCTGCATTCTGGGTTTAGGTGATTCTCCTGCCTCAGCCTCCTGAGTAGCTGGGATTACAGGGACCTGCCACCATGCCCAGCTAATTTTTGTATTTTTAGTAGAGATGGGCTTTTGCCCTGTTGCCAGGCTGGTCTCAAACTCCCAAGCTCAAGCAATTCACCCGCCTCGGCCTCCCAAAGTGCTGGAATTACAGGAGTAAGCCACTGTGCCTGGTCAGCATGTGTCTGGTAGAATAATTTACATTACTTTAAGCATACACCCAACAATGGGATTGCTGGGTCAAATGGTAGTTCTGTTTTCAGTCCTTTGAGAAATCACCAAACTGCTTTCCACAATGGCTGAGCTGATTTACATTCCCACCAACAATGTACAAGCACTTCATTTTCTCTGCAGCCTCATAGGCATCTGCTATTTTTTGTCTTTTTAATTGTCATTCAGACTGACGTGAGACAGTATCAAAACTGTGATTTTGATTTGCATTTCTCTAGTGATCAGTGATGTTGAGAATTTTTTAATAAGCTTGTTGGACATGCATATGTCTTTTGAAAAGTGCCTGTTCATGTCCTTTGCCACTTTTTAGTGGTGTTTGTTTTTTGCTTGTTAATTTGATTAAGTTGCTTATAGATTCTGGATATTAGGCCTTAGTCAGATGCCTAGTTTGTAAACATTTTTCTTATTCTGTGGGTTGTCTACTTACTCTGTGGATAGTTTATTTTGATATGCAGAAGCTCTTTAGTTTAATTAGGTCCCATTTTTTAATTTTTGTTTTGTTGCTTTTGGCATCTTTACCATAAAATTTTTGCCAAGGCCTATGTCTAGAATGGTATTTTCTAGGTTTTCCTCAAGAGTTTTTATAACTGTAAGTTTTTCATTTAAGTATTTAATCCCTCTTCAGTTGATTTTTGTATATGATGTAAGAAAGTGGTCCAACATCACTCTTCTGTATATGGTTATCCAGTAATCCCAGCACCATTTATTGTATAGGGGGTCCTTTCTACATTGCTTGTTTTTATCAATTTTGTAAAATATCAGAAGACCGTAGGTGTTCAGATTTATTTGGGAGTTCTATATTCTATTCCTTTAGCCTATGTATCTAGTTTTGTACCAGTACCATGTTGTTTTGGTTATTGTAGCCTTATAGTATACTTTGAAGTAGGGTAATATGATGTCTCCAACTCTGTTCTTTCAGCTTAGGATTGCTTTGGCTATTTGGCCTATTTTTGGTTCCATATTAATTTTAGAATAGTTTTTTTCTAATTCTGTGAGGAATGTCATTGGTAGTTTGATAGAAATAGCTTTGAATGTATAAATTGGTTTGAGTAGTATGGTCATTTTAGCAAAACTGATTCTTCCTATCCATGAGTATGGAATGTTTTTCCATTTGCTTCTGTCATCTCTGATTTCTTTCAGCAGTGTTTTGCAATTCTTGTTGTAGAAATCTTTTGCCTCCCTGGTTAGCTGTATTCCTAGGTATTTAATCTTTTTGTGGCTATCCTGAATAAAATTGCATTCTTAATTTCACACTCAGGTTGGACATTATTGGTGTACAAAAATGCTACTAATCTTTGTACATTGATTTTGTGTCCAGAAACTTGGTGATATTGTTTGACTGTGTTCCCACCCAAATCTCATTTTGAATTCTCACATATTGTGGGAGGAACCCAGTGGGAAGTAATTGAATCATTGGGACAGGTCTTTTCCTTGCTATTCTCATGATAGTAAGTCTCACAAAATCTAATGGTTATTATAAAAGGTAGTTTTCCTGCACAAGGTCTCTTCTTGACTGCTGCCATTCATGTAAGATGTGACTTGATGCTTCTTGCCTTCCACCATGACTGTGAAGCCTCCCCAGCCATGGTGAAGTGTAAGTTCAATAAACCTCTTTCATTTGCAATTATCATGTCTCAGGTATGTCTTTATCAGCAGCATAAAAACAGACTAATGCACTTGGCTAATGTTGTTTCTCAAATCTAGGAGCTTTGGGGCAGAGACTGTGGGGCTTTCTAGGAATAAAATCATATTGTCTACAGAGATAATTTGACTTCCTCTCTTCCTCTTTGGATGCCTTTTATTTCTTTCTCTTGTCTGATCACTCTGGCTAGGACTCCTAATACAATGATGAATAGGAATGGTGAAAGTGAGCATCGCATTGTTCTGGTTCTCAAGGGGAATGCTTTCAGCTTTTTTTCATTCAATATGATCTTGGCTGTGGATTTGTCTTCAATGGCTCTTATTATTTTGAGGTATGTTTCTTCAATGCCTAGTTTGTTAGGTTTGTTTTTTTTTTTTTTTTTTTTTAACATGAAGGGATGCTGAATTGTATCAAAAGCCCTTTCTGCATCTGTTGAGGTGATTGTGTGGTTTTTGTTTTTAGTTCTGTTTATGTGCTGGATCACATTTGTTGATTTGCACATGTTGAACCAACCTTGCATCCCACAGATAAAGCCTACTTGACTGTGGTGGATTAGCATTTTGATGTGCTGCTGGATTCAGTTTGCTAGTGTTTTGTTGAGGATTTTTGGTTTTTGCATTCATTTTTATCAAAGATAATGGCCTGAAATTTTACTTTTCTGTTGCATCGCTGCCAGATTTTCTAATCACGATGATCCTTGGCTCGTAGAATGAGTTAGGGAGGAGTCCCTCCTCCTCAATTTTTGGAATATTTTCAGTAGGAATGGTACCAGCTCTTCTTTATACTTCTGGTAGAATTTGGCTGTGAATCTATCTGGCTCTGGGATTTTTGTTGTTGGTAGGCTTTTTACTACTGATTCTAAAGTAATTATTGGTTTATTCAGGATTTGAATTTCTTCCTCATTCAGTTTTGGGAGGTTGTATGTGTCTAGGGAATTTATCCATTTCTACTACATTTTCTAGTTTGTATGCATGGAGGTGTTCACTATAGTCTCTGGCGGTTTTTTGTATTTCTGTGGAGCTGCTGGGAAGGTCCCCTCTGTCATTTTTGTTTGTGTTTATTTGGATCATCTCTGTTATTCTTTATTAGTCCAGATGTGAGTCTATTGATCTTACTTATTCTTTCAAATAAAGAACTTCTGGTTGTATTGATCTTTTGTATGGTTTTTTTGCTTCTGAATTTTATTCAGTTTAGCTCCGATTTTAGTTATTTCTGGCTTCTGCTAGCTTTGGGGTTGTTTTTATAGTTTCTCAAGGTATGATGTTAGGTTGTTAGTTGGAGATCTTTTTAAAATTTACGTGTAGGTATTTAGTGCTATATACTTGCTTCTTACTACTGCTTTAGCTATGTCCAGTACATTGTATCTTCAGTCCTCATAGTTTCAAAGAATATCTTCATTTCTGCCTTAATTCCATTGCTTACCCAGAAGTCATTCAGAATCAGGTCGTTTAGTTTCTATGTAATTCTATTTTTTGAGCAATCTTCTTGGTATTGATTACAATGTTAATTGTGCTGTGGTCAAAAGTATGATTGGTGTGATTTCAGTTTTTTTTTAATTTTCTGAGTATTGTTTTATGGCCAATTGTGTGGTTGATTTGAGAGAATGTGTCATGTGCAGATGAAAAGAATATATATTCTGTTGTTTGGTGGTGGAGAGTTCTGTGGATGCCTGTTAGGTCCATTTGGTCAAATACTGAGTTTAGGTCCTGAATATTTTTGTTAGTTTTCTGATTTGATGATCTGTCTTATACTATGAATGGGATATTAAATTTTCCCACCATTATTGTATAATTATCTAAGTCTCTTTGTAGCTCTCTAAGAACTTGTTTTATGAATCTGGATGCCCCTGTGTTGGGTGTATGTATATTTAACACAGTTAAATTATCTTATTGAATCAAACCCTTTGCCATTGTGTAATGCCCTTCTTTGTCTTTCTTTTTTTTAATCATTGTTGGTTAAAAGTCTATTTTGTCTGATATTAAAATAGCAACCCGTGTGCTCCAGTCTGGGCAACAGAACAAGACTGTCAAATAATAATAGCAACCCCTGCTATTTTTTGGTTTTCATTTGCTTCATAGATTTTTCTCTATACCTTTACTTTGAGCTTGTAGATGTCCTTGCATGTGAGATGGGTGACTTAAAGACAGCATACAGTTCAGTCTTGCTTCTTTATCCAAGTTGTCACTCTGTGCCTTTCAATCCGATCGGGGCACTTAGCCTGTTCTCATTCAAACTTAACGTAAATATTTGTGGATTTGATTCTGTTATTGTATTGTTAGCTGGTTATTATGTAGAATTGACTGTGTAGTTGCTTTGTAGTGTCAGTAGTCTATTTACTTAAGTGTGTTTTTGTGATGGCTGGTAAAAGTTTTTTTTCCCATGCTTAGCCCTCCTTTAAGGACCACTTGTAAGGCAGTTCTGGTGATAATGAGTTCCCTTAGCACTTGCTTGTCTGAAAAGGATCTTATTTCTCCTTCACTTATGAAGCTCAATTTGACTGGATATAAAATTCTTGATTGAAATTTCTTTTCTTTAAGAATGCTGAAAGTAGGCCCTCAATCTCTTCTGGCTTATAAGGTTTCTGCTGATGGGGTTTCCTTTGTAGATGACCTGTTTCATCTTCCTAGTTGCCTTTAATATTTTCTCTTTCATGTTGACCTCAGATAATCTGATGATGACTATGCATCTGAGAGATGGTTGTTTTTTACAGCACCTCACAAGGGTTCTATGCATTTCTTCAATTTAAATGTTGGCCTGTCTAGTGAGGTTGGGAGAATATTTATGAAAAGTAACCTCAAATATGTTTTTCAAGTTGCTCATTTTCCTTCCTTCTCTTTCAGGGATGCCAATGAGTTATAGATTTAGGCTCTTTACATAATCCCATATTTCTTGGAGGTTTTGTTTTTAAAAATCTTTTTTTTTCTTTATGTTCGCCTAATTGAGATAGTTCAGAGAATCAGTCTTCAGGTTCTGAGATTCTTTCCTCAGTTTGTTCTTGTCTCACATGCCTCTTTCCTCTTCCTTCTATTCTTCTGTTAATATTTGTAATTGTATTATGAAATTCTTGCAGTGTGTTCCCAGCTCTATCAGATCAGTTTGGTTCTTTCTTAAAATGACCGTTTTGTCTTTAAGCTCCTGTATTATTTTATTATAATCCTTAGATTCCTTGAATTGGGTTTTGACTTTCTTCTGAATCTCAATGATCTTTGTTCCCGTTCATATTCTGAATTCTGTGTTCTGTCATTTCAGCAATTTCAGCTGAAATGCTGAAGGACCATCACTGGGGAACGAGTGCAGTTATTTGGAGGAAAAAAAGATACTCTGACTTTTTGAGTTGCCAGGGTTCTTGCACTGGTCCTTCCTCATCTGTGTGGGCTAATGTTTCTTTAACTATAGTGCAATTTGAATATAGTCAGTTGTCTTTATTTCTGGATGTCTTCAGCTGGCTAAGTATTTGTGCAGAATCTTTATTTGTAGCTGAATTATTATTGTTTCGTTCACAGCAGTGGAGGGGGGATATAGCAAAGTATTATTGGTGTTGAAGTTTAGGTTGTGATCCAGTAGGTGGCACTTAAGTGCAATGACTGGTAGGCTCTTGCTCAGCCAAGTGGCTCCACTATATTTCCTCATGATTGCACCTGTGGTCCCTTGGAGTTCTCTGAAAATATAGGCTCCTCTACCACTCAAATGCTGGATGTGGATCTTGGCTTGGCACGCCTGCGCTGCACACCACATCCCTGGAGCTAGCTCAGGCTTTGTGTTCCCTCCCAAACTTGAGGGTAGCAGAGGCAGAGACCTTGGCAGTGATAATGGCAGAGAGCCTTTCACTTGTTTCTTGGGGCTGCACCCCAGGAAAATGCAAAGCAGCTATCAATCAGAGCAATCAGCCTGGGATAGGGTGGCTGTGTTGTGAACCCAAGCTGGGCAACCCTGCCAGATGATGAGTAAGGGGATGGGGGAGCTTGCGAAAAAGACAGACTGGGGTCTATTTTAGATCTTAATTGCTAAGAAAAAAAATTTTAAACTCCGAAAAGACAACCAGAAGAAAGAAAACCTGAGTTGAGTATTAGAGGCTATGAAGCAATTGTTAAGGAAAGATGGTAATTTTGTTGTTTGTTATAATAACGTTGTACTTGTGTCTTTTTAGAGTTCACATCTATAAAAGTTACATATGGAAATATACACAGGTAAAGTAATTTGCCATACTGAATTTGCTTAAAATAAGGAAATTTTCTGCCAAAAGACAAAAGGAAATTGCGGGGGGTGATAAATGAAAGAAGAAGGAAGAATGGAGAATGGAAAGGTGTTAATAATGGATGAAGATGGGTGATAAGGGCTAAATTTGAGTTTGAAAATGTTCATAAGATTTTTTTTTTAAAAAAAACAATGTAACTTAATTATTTGCTATGTGATATTGGACATGTTTTAAATTTTCTGAGTTCTGATTTTCTCATTAATGAAACAGGGATAAAAATGTTTTTCCTTCCATGATCACTTTGGAGATTAATTAGTATAATAGGCCTGAATAATGCCAGGCTCCTACTAAGTACTTAATAATACAAAAATCCCCTGTAAATATCATGGAATATCCTTAACACATTGTTTAAACGGGTCCTTCTAAATGAGCAAATTCCAGCTCAACAAAGCTGCCAAAAGTGTTACTTTAGAGTCCAGGTTCAAACATGCTTTTTCCTCTGGATGTTTCTTGAGGACATGGATTCTGTCTCATTTTTGCCTGAATTCTTATGCAACAGGGTGCCGGCTGTCTAGTAAAGCTGTGTTTGTCAGCTGGCTCACTGAATCAATGAGCGAATGAATGATGCCTGATAATTTAGCCCATTTAAAGCATGGTTAACATGCAAGTGAATGAAAATATGACATAGACTATAAGAGGAGGAATGAAAAGAAAGACAGAGTTTGTGAGAAGACTGAATGACTTAAAATGGGCAGTGGAGAAGAAGAAAAGCTCAACTGTAAACCTTTCATCAGGAGCCAGGCAATCAGTGGGAAGAGGCATGTGAGACAAGGACAAAGAAAGAGTGGTCAGGAGACTGGAAAAGTACAAACAGAGGGAGAAAGCACAAAAGCGCAAATGCAATCCTGTTCAGAGTTAGTGAAACACCTTCTCAACAGTCCTGAGAGCAACAGAGCATGCATCCAGATGGAGACTTTATAGATTACAGACCAAGAAGTAGTTAGACCTTTGTTCAAGGCTGAACAGTTCCCTTAAAAGTTTATCGAAAAATTTTGCAAAATTTATTTTTAGGTATTTGCATCTCCTAAAACAAGAACCATGTCTTTAAATCCAGATAATGATAAACTATGTCTGAGTGAAGCATTGAAATGAAATAGAAGAGCTTAGTAGAAAGGCAACAAGGTTATATTTGAGGAGGGAATATTTAGAATTAGAAGTAGGTGAAGATGTATGGGATGTGCGAAGATCCATTCAGTACATCACTTAGGATTTTGAAGAACTAGAACCAGCACAACAGGAATTGTTAATGCAAGAGCTCAGCAAAAGAATCTCATTTTGCTCAAAGCCAAAAATGGATACTTGAAGTTGATTTCCGTTGAAGGAAAATAGCAATGTAATAGAAAATGTGTTATATACAACATATCTCATTATAGAGAAGAGAATATCTTTTTGGAAAGCAATATCAAAATCAGAAATGATGCGATCAGAAATTAAACGAATTGCAAAGTAATCTGTTGTATGTTTCGATTTTTAAAACCCTATTTGAAGGGGTTCTTATTGATAAATAATAGATGAATAATAAAGTCAAGTTAAAGGCACTGAGTTTATCTTGAGTAACAGGAAAATCATTTGTAACCCAGTAAATGCCCCCATGCCTTAAGAAGTATGCCAGAGTATAGATAGGAATGAATGAGGCTATTTTTCTTTGCATATCATGTCCAAACAGTGTGATAAATGGGGATGCAAGTTTGAACTGTCTGAGGCTTTCAGAAGTTGGAAGCCTTTTAAGAGATCTGATTAATTTAACATGTCAAATCTAACGGTGAATGAGTTCAATTTCTCCAAAGAGCAATTAGTCAACAGAATAAATTAACATGAGATATTGTCAAATGCAGACTGTGCTCATTGCCAAAGATGAAACACTTTTACTGCTATTATTGAACTTGCTTCTTTGTTCTATGAAGAGCTTCAGTGACATAATTCCCTCACTGACCCCAATGCTTAGAATGAGCTGCCGTCATTTCTCACCTGGACCACCGCAAAAGCCTCCTAATTTGTTTTCCCTTAGCCACACTTATAGACTTACTGTCTTCTCTTTGTATACTCTCCACATAAGTTTGAAAACCACAAATCTCTTTTTTGAGAATGTCTCAATAACATTCCATTGTGTTTGGGATAGACGAATAAGATTAGGGTATCTTGCAAAGCCCAGTCCCTAAATACCCCTCAATTCCAGCCACCTACCCCGACCCTATACCACTTTCCCATATTCTTTGGCCTTCTTTCATCTCTTTGCACTTGCATCGCTATCTGAGTCTTCTCACATCCTGTTCCCTCTTCCTAAAACACTCTTTCCCCTCCCCAGCATCTCACATACTCAACTTCTTCTCATTCTTCAGACTTCAGGACAGATCTCAGAGCTACTTACTCAGGAGAAACTTCCTGACGAGGCCATGCTTCTCTATAGTGTATTCTCACTGCCTCGGGCTCTGGCCTAGTACCTGTCATTGTCCCCACATCCTCATTATAAACCTATAAGCCCTTTCATTTGTGCTTCCAAAGCCACCTATCCACCAAATGCTCCTTCCAACACCACCACGACTCTTCGTGTTGTCTAATGCAGTGGTCCCTTCTCTGTCACTTGACATCTCATCAGCATTTGACACAACTGAAAACTTCCTTCTTCTTAAAACCCTCACTCCTCCTGGAATTAAGGATATCACAACCAGCCAGTCTTCCTTCTACCACATTAGCAACTGGTTCTCAGTATTAGCTTTTATCTTCTCTTCCTCAGCCAGATCCCTTGATCGTGGAACACACTGAGCTAAGAACTGGGCTCTCTGTTCTTCTCTCTCTGCATCTCCTCCCTGTGTGATGTCAGCCAGTCCCATGGTTTAAAGTACCACCTGCATTAAAATGGCACCCACGTTTATGAATCCAGACCCAGACATAATCACTGAGCTCCTTACTAGTCTACTCAACTATGTACTTGACATCTCCTCTTGGAATCAATAGTCATCTCAAATTTACTCAATCAGAATAAAATTGTTGATGACACGCACAGGAACATGCATAAGCCCACCCCAATCTTTGGCATCTCAACAAATGGTTCTACCACCCATCCATGTGCTGAAGCCAAAACCTAGGTGTCAGCACTGATTATTCCCTGCTTTCTTCCCAAACTCCTGACACACTTGCAATGCTCTATTGGTTCTCCCTTGAAAAGATGTCATACCTCCGACCATTTCTCTACAACTTTATGACAGCCACTATGCTTCCCATTGCATTTAGGATAAAACCCAAACTCCTCAATGAAGTTCACGAGGCCCTATACATCTACCCTTCTGGCTTCATCTTCTTGTCTCTCTCGCTTCTTTGCTGAGCTCCACACAGAGCAGCTGAGAGGGAAACCCTGAGCTACATGCTATCAGGAGAATCAAGGAGCAAAAAAATGCAGAGGTTAAGTGGAAACTGAAAATAAATCCCTATCTTTCTTGGCAGAGAGTTAGTAGATCATAACTAAAACTGAAGTCAAGAAGTAACATTTGTCTATTGTTTAGAAATATGAAGGGAAATACTAAAATAATCTACAAAAAGTATTTTAAATGATTGTTTATGGAAGCAAGAATTAAGCATGGTAATGGTGAGAACTGATGAAGTATGAAAATTCCTATTTTTGTTATAAATCTCAAATGCGATTTAACTTTTTTTTTCCTTTTGAGACAGAGTCTCACTCTGTTGCCAGGTGCCAGGCTGGAGTGCAGTGGCACAATCTCGGCTCACTGCAACCTCTGCCTCCTGGGCTCAAGAACTTTTAAAGAATATATATTACTTCGAGAAAAATAAAACTTGTTGAAAGAAGTATTGAGGAAAAGACAGTAAAATCTTGTGAAGAGGCAGACAAAATAGGGAGAAAACCCAGAACACCTGTAAAATGTTCTATAATTTTCAAACACAAAGAGAAAATAACCAAGAACATCTTTTATATTTGATTGAGGAGAGTTAAATTTTGAAGAAAAGATAAGCTGTGCATGCACCACTCTTAGTTGCCTGAGCAACTGGACTTCCTAGTAATGATAATATTTTATAATGCAAAAAGTCACATGCAAATTAAGTAAATAGTAATTAGGGGCAAAGTAACACATGGCACTGACAGGCTGCACTTTGGTAGATGGTGTAGGACAAGGCTGTTCCAAGTCAAAGGATGAGAAAATGAAGACAAGAACTAAGGACCTAAATTTAGTCTGCTCTCCTGCAACTTTGCTGGATATTGCAAGCACACTGCACCTCTCTTGAATTTTGATAAAGCCAGAGTAGACCATAAATAAACACTTCATGCCTCCATACTGCCTCATCTATGTGACTATAGCTCTTACCCTTCTTTGAGAACCCTTTGAAGAAGTAAAGCAGGTTACCCTAAACTCACACCCCACTTTCACACTTGCCCTTGCCAGATTCTGTCGCTTAATAGTCAATCAACAAATTGACTGAACAAATCCACAAATTGTTGAACAAATGGACAAATGAAGGAATGAACAAAGACTCTTCAAAAGATGTGGCATAGCCAGGAGCTACCCCCTCAAATGGGGCATAAAAGCTATCAAAAGAAATTGCTTCTCCCCAGCCTGGTTGTGCTCACTAAGATCTTGAGTCTGTATTGATGGTGCGGTTCATCTGGGCTTTTTAGCAATGAAACTTGATAGAACCTCTCAAAGTGTGAGGGAGCTATAATTCTCCCTGTGGAAAACCAAAACTTAAACTAGACAACTTCTGTAAACACATAAACATATAAGTTTATGGAGACCTATGAAGGCATTTATGCATTCTCATATACAAGCAGCCTTCCCACTGCCCGTGGGTGAAACAGGTGATTACCTATGGCACAAAATGGCCCACCAGCCCAAAAATGCCTCCCTTTCTAACTAACCATAAAACTGACACATCTTTATTATACTTGTCACTTCAACTAATGTTATTTTTAGAAAGCCCCTTTTAAAATTCAAACACATTGTGTAAAAAGGAAACATTGATTCAGGGGTGAGGGTGAGATGGAAGGAAGGAGATCTCGTGAGTATGAAATCTGTGGGTCCATCATTAACTAACTGTGTTATCTTATAAAAGTTAGCTAACTTCACCAAATCTCTATTTATTAAACTGTAACATATAGAAAACTCCAACTTCATAGTATTATTTTAAGAATAATAAAGTATTTGGTAAATTATAAACCCAAATTTAGTTCCTATTGCATCTTGGGGTTTTTGGGTTATAAGATCAGCTGGAAGAGATCAGAGCCTTGAGATACTGTATACAAAACAAGAAATTTTGTGGACAGGAAGGATGAGATGCTGGGAGAAAGAGCAAAGAAAAATAAATTGTAGAGACACTTTACCCATTCTCCTAAGTCAATGGCACATATGCTCAAACAGGACCCTGCCCTTGATTCTTACTGACTCCAGCTGCATACCTGCATGCGAATCCTCAGTGAACACAGCACTCTTTTCAAACTGTGGGTGATGATCCTTTAGTAAATTGTCATCAATTTAATAAGGCATGGCCAGCATTTTAATAAATGAAATAGAATTGAAGAGATGAAGAAAGAAAAGAAAAAAAGTACATTGTGTATAGCAAGGGTACATGCTGTCTTGGGAAGATTTTGTCTTTTGTTGTGGTATTTGAGTGTGTACATGTGAGTGCTGGATCGCAATGTAAAACATATTGCTTACTACTAGTCACAATCAAAAAAATGTAAAAGCTTCTGCCATATGCCATAAGCATGCTAAGATACTTTTAGCTTCTTAAGTATGCAATACTCTTTCACATCTTCGGGCCTGTGCAGATGCTCTTCCTTCTAGTGGAAGGTCCTTTTGCCCACCCTAGTCCAAATGAAGTCTCTTTTCAACAACACACAGCAAAAGCTTAGTTATCTGCAGCATGACTCCACATCCCCACCCAGACATTCTCCTTTGTTCTCCCTATGACAAGACTGTGCTCTGTCTGTACCTCAGTCACATTCATTGTATTTAGATTTAATCAATTCTGTCATATTTTATTTGCAGTTAATTGAACACCACTTGTCTGCCTACTAAATTCTTGGCTTTGGGGAAGCAGAAATTCTCTCTCTCTCTCTCCCCTCTCCCTCTCTCTCATCTTTTTACTCCAAGAACATGTTGTATTGTAGGTGTGTTGGAAATGCTTGCTAAACCAGCACATAAAAGATAAGCTGGAAAATAGAAAAGCCATTTTATTCTTCTGTTGAAAAGTGCTTCCTAAGCAGCCAGTTGCTTCATAAGCAACTCTTACAAGTGGGATTTATTCAGTTATCATGCAAGACAGAACAGAAAGCCCCCACCAAGATGACTCTGCAAGTCTACATTCATCTGCCACTAAGAAAAACTCTGGAGTTGCCCGTGAATTATTACTTGCTGAGCATAGACACCAAATTGATATGAGGACACCTTCAAATCTCAAATAAATGTACAGATGCTTTAACAGAAAAAAAGTGAGATATGATCCACCAGGCCAATATCCTTGACTCAAAATGTCAGCAAAGGTTGTCCCTTCAAAAGGTAATAATATGTTTCTATAAGACATGGAACACTTTAAATCAATATATATTGTATTAAAACCTTGTTTTTGGTGGATAGTTTTTTTTTTAATAAAACATCAAAAGATGAAAGAAAAGTATTGTTTCAGCCCCCTGAATCCCTGGGGAGGTACAAGCCTTTACATTCTGCTGACATGGGCACAGAAAAGAGCCAGGGACAGGGAAATGAAGTGAGGCCACTGTTTTCCCATCAGGCTGGGTATTCCGACTGGTTTCTCTGGGGGCAGTAGCTGGCACAAAGGTCCCAGCCCCTCTAGGATGGCACAGCTTTGAAATAAGATGTGACAAGGAGAATCAACTATTGCCGAGGAAGCCCACTCCTCATTTCATCACAGGGAAGTTTTATTCAGTAAGTCCAAATTTAGCTATAAGTTCTCTTTCGTTAGCACAGGAGCTAGAATGAACTTCCTAGAATTATTCAAATCTGGACTTTGGCCTGTTCCAGGCTCAGCTCCTCTCAGACTTGAATGGGCAGGTGAATCTTCTGCGGACCTTCCTAAAATGCACATTTCTGATTCACAATATTTGAGTTCCTGCATTTTTCACAAGCTCCCAAGTGGCTCTGGTGTTCTGGTCCCCGGAGTCTGATGCCAAGGCTTCATCAACTCAGTCTTTCCCACACAGGGAAATAGCAGACAATCAAGGAGTAAGGAACCCATGTGGTTCAATCCTTGTGTATACAAGGTACTGTAAGCAATAGTCCTCATTTAAAATAAAAATAACTTAGAACTTTTTTCAAACAAAGGGAAAGAGCACAGACCTACATCTAGGTCCTACAGTGTGACATTCAAAGAGAAAGATGCTGCTTTGTCTAATCCCAGCATAACACTAGTTATGACTCTCATTTCATCAAACAGCTAACTAAGACTCATATATTAATGTTTTGAAAGTCATCTAGGCAATAAGTAACCAATGTGGGATTTTAACTCAGTCGTTTCTGATTCCAAAGTTTATAGGCTTTCCTTTATTTTGGCTTCTTGGATTATTAGCTAATAATACTTTCATTTAAACTCAGTTTAATAGATATGCGCATAGAGAGAGAGAGAGTGAAATATATATCATTGTGTATGTGTGTGCAGTGTGTGTGTACGAAGAATGAGGAAGAGAGGACACATCGATGAGAAGGACCTGTTCAAAGCCCTCCAGGATCACACAGTCCCCCAGAAAGAAAGGCTCATGAAGAACATGAAGAGGTCACTCTGATGCAATGAGACTAGCTCTATAGTGGAGGCACTGGCTGAAAGGCACACTTAGCACAGAATGCAGCTCTTGGAACAGTTGCCACCTCAGCTGGTTTTAAAGGGTGAAGAGGTGTTTATTTGCTGAAGGAAGGTAGGTGCTTTGCCAGGTGGAGGAGATCGCTGGAGAAAAGTCACGGAACCGTGACATGAATTTTATGGCTGTTAAAAAGAATTTTTGGTTAATGACCATGAGGGATTCCTTCACTTACTCATTCCTAAGTTAATTAATAAGTTGTTGTTTTTGAAAGTTCTGAGTGATAAGAGACTGACACATCAATTATGAGGTTTTTTTTTCTTTCTGACAAAATCCTTTCATTTGTCTATCTAGGATACCACAGATAAAAGTCATTTTGTACCCACAATAATTTCTCAACCTCCAGCTGATAAAGCAGACAAAAAGAAATTAATCCAGCTCCATGCACTTAACCCAGCCACTGCCTCCCCTCCCAATCCTGAGATGATTGATTGTGATGACAACAAATGATACCTTTATCTTTCTTTTCCAGGCTCTGGGAGATGGGCTGCTTCTCTGGATCAGAGAGCTGTTACAAACCAGTAAGCACACAGTATTCGAATGATACCACACAAGCTAAAAAGCCTGGACAATATCAAGCTAATCGTTATAACTTAAATAATAAAAATAAATAGGCAGATTTTAGGTATGCTTTATTGAATCAAGTGAAGAGAACTCTTTAAATGGCAAATTTTCAAAACACTTCACTGCCCAAGGTCCTCTGGCACACTTGTGTAAGGGACTGATGCTCTGTTCTGCTCCCCAGCAATGACACTCTGGGCTTGAGGCTCCTGTGCCTTCTTTTAGCCATCACGTTCCTTTTCTTTTTTTTTTTTTCTTAACCTTCCTTTTTTTCTGAAAGAGTAGATTTTATCAGATTTCATGAGAACTTGGCAAAAATAAATAAATAAATACATATTTTTAAAAAATTTTAAAGAGTAGATTTTATTTTTCATTTATTCTTATTTATTTTTTAATTTCAGTTGATTTTGGGGGGAACAGATCGTGTTTGGTTCTTTATTTCTGAGATTTTGGTGCACCCATCACCCAAGTAGTGTAAACTGCACCCAATGTGTAGTCTTCTGTCCCTCGTCATCCACATCCTGAGCCAAGACTGTAGAACCACCTTCCACCCCTCACTAGCTCAGGTATTTCATCTCTACAGAGAGTTAAATTCTAGGAGGCCTGATGTTCCCAAGTTATAGGATCCAGTAAAGTCTAAATCACTCCTGGTCAGAATGCAAATGGTAGGCCCCTCTAGAAATTTATCTTCTTGCCTTGTTCATATTTATATAATGCCTCAAATGTTCTAGGATATTAGATTATCCTTGGGAAATGAAAATAAAATTAGATCCCTTAACAATAAGCAATAATCTATCATATAAGCAATAATCTATCATAGCCACATCAAAGACTTAAAAAAATGAAAACTTGAAAACAGTTGGTAGAAAACAGTGAGAAATATTTTATGACCTCACCAAAAAAAAAAAAACACAAAGAAATAATTTCTTAATAAGACCTGATGAGGACAAACTTAAATAAAGCAATTAGTGTAGTCAACCACATACAAATCTTAAAACTACTCTCTATGAAAAGAAACCATTTGAGAAGTGTGAAAAAAAATTATAAGAAAACAGGAAGACAATATTTGGAATGCATATAACCCCCAAAGCATTTGTTTCTAAGATATGTAAGGCAATCTACAATTCAATGAGAAGTACATGGACAAGGATGTTCACAGCAAGGCTGCTTCTAATTACAAGTATCTGGAAACAGCCCAAATGCATACCAAGAGGAAAATGGATAAATAAACTGAGGTCTGTTCAGCCATTTTAATACAAAACAACAGCTTGAAGGACTGAATTGAATGAGAGCTATAATCTGTAAACATGAATGAATATTATAAACATAATGCTGACTTTTTTAAAAAGCAAAGTTGCAAAGGATGTATACATTAGAATCTGTTTATGTAATATTTAGAAATGGGAAACGATGCCATACATGTAGTAAATACAAAGACATTCGTGGAAATCAGAGAATTCCCAAAATTATGCAAAATTTCCCCAGGAAAGCAAAATTATGATTCCTTCTGGATAGAGAAAAGGGTGCTGATTGAGAAAGAGAATGCCAAAAACTTCAAGTATTTTGGTGCTATTGCATTCCTTAAGCCAAATTTTATGTTTTTATAAATATTTATTTTATTATTCAGTATATCTTTTAATATGTTAAGAAAGCTTCACAATAAATGTATTTTTTTAAAGGAGTAAAACCCGAAATGGAAGGTTGATCTGACCTTTGAGAAGAGCACCACAACAAGATAAAGTGGAAAGTTGAGAGGCAGAGAGAAGAGAAAGAGGCAGAGAGAGAGATGAGATGCATATATTCTAATAACCCTTTAGTAATAGCTCCCAAAGTAGAAAATAAACGGGAAAAATAGACACATACGAATAATCTGAGAAACTTCTTAGAATTTAAAAAATACATGAAACTTCTGACAGGGCCCAAGTGATGCCAAATGAAAACTCATACAAATATATCATGATGAACTCCAAAGAAATGGGTAACACTCAAAAAATTCTACAGAGACGAAAGAGTACTTACAAAGGAAAGATAACTAAACTGATATGACTCCCTGTTGACAGCATTAAATACAGAAAGATAATAGAATACTTTCCTCAAGGAGCTAAGGATTTTATCAAGAATTTTTTATTCAAGCTATCCAATATTCAAGAGTGAGGGGAAAATAAACACATATTTAGAATCAAGGAAGACAATAAGTTCACTTTTCACAAAGGATACACTCTGATAAAACAAAAACAAAATGCATTCAAGAGCGAATAGATGTGAAACTCATTACTAGAAAAAGTAAGCATTAAAACGTATCATGAAGTCTAAGAAAGAACCAAAACAAAAAGAAGAATATAATTAAATCCTACATTATATCAAGAAGGGCAACCAGGTGGAGGGAAAACAGGAAATAAAACCAGGTATAATTCTTGCTTATTCTGTGCAATCATATAGCTTCTTATTAATGCTAGAAATTAATTTAAAATAAATATATGTATAGGTACTTCACATATCCCTTAACTCAAGAGAAATCACTGAAAGAACAGATACCTTTCAAATCTCTTTTCAGACCTATTTCTCAAAGCCATTAGAAGTAATTCCACAAAAGGCAAGAAAATAAATAAAATGCATTCAATAGAAACTTTTAAATAAATAGGCAAAATATTTTGTATCAGTATATTTTAAATCACAATAAATGTGAATTGAAACAAAAAGAAACAGACTGAAAAATCTTTTGTGGCCAGGCACAGTGGTTCACACCTGTAATCCCAGCACTTTGGGAGGTTGAGGCAGGCAGATCACTACTTGAGGTCAGGAGACCAGCCTGTCCAATATGGTGAAACCTTGTCTTCACTAAAAATACAAAAATTAGCCAGGCCTGGTGGCAGGTGCCTGTAATCCCAGCTACTCAGGAGGCTGAGATAGGAGAATCACTTGAACCCAGGGAGGTGGAGATTGCAGTGAGCCCAGATTGCACCATTGCACTCCAGCCTGGGTAACAAGAGCAAAACTCTGTCTCAAAAAAAAAAAAAATGCAAATTAAAACCACAATAAGATACCATCTCACACCAGTCAGAATGGCTATTATTAAAAAATCAAGAAACAACAGATGCTGGCAAAGTTATGGAGAAAAACAAAATGCTTTTGCACTGTTAGTAGGAGTGTAAATTAGTTCAACTATTGTGAAAGACAGTGTGGCAATTCCTCAAACACCTAGAAGCAGAAATATCATTTGACCCAGCAATCTCATTACTGGGTATATACCCAAAGAAATATAAAATCATTTTATTATAAAGATACATGCACACATAACTTCATTGAAGCCCTATTCACAATAGCAAAGATGTAGAATCAGGCCAAATGCCCATCAATAATAGACTGGATAAAGAAAATGCTGTACATATGCACCATGGAATACTATGCAGTCATTAAAGGAACAAGAGCATGTCCTTTGCATGAACATGGATGGAGCTGGAAGTTGTTATCCTCAGCAAACTAAAGCAGGAACAGAAAATGAAACACCACATGTTCTCACTTATAAATGGGAGCTGAACAATGAGAACGAACACATGGACACAGGGAGGAGAACAACAAACACCAGGGCCTGTCAGGGGAGGGGCAGGGGAAAGGAGAGCATCAGGAATAATAGCTAATGGTTGCTGGGTTTAACCTAGGTGATGGGTTGGTCTGTGCAGGAAACCACCATGGCACATGTTTACCTATGTAACAAACCTGCACATCCTGCATGTGTACCCTGGAACTTAAAATAAAAGTAGAAGAAAAAAACAAGAAAAATCAGTTGTGTTTCTATGTACCTATAGTAAACAACCAAAAGAGAAAACTGAAAACATTTCCATTTACAATAGCATCTAGAAGAATAAAATATCTAGAAATAAATTGAACCAAGAAAGTGAAAGACTTGTACAATGAAAAATACAAAACATTGCTGTAAGAAATTAAAGGAAGCCTAAATAAATGGAAAGATATCCCATGTTCACAGAGAGGAAGACAACATTGTTATCAAAATTTTAACATCTTTTTTTGCAGAAATGGAAAAGTCAATCCTCAAATGCATATGGAATTGCAAGGGACTCCAGATAACCAAAACAATCTTGAAAGAGAAGGACAAAGTTGAAGGACTCACACTTTTCAAATTTGAACTTACTACAAAGCTATCGTAATCAAAACAGATAGACTTACAAACCAATGGAACAGAATTTAGAGTCCAGAAATAAACCCATACATTTACAGCCAAATGATTTTTGACTAGTGTGCAAAGTCCATGGAATGGAGAAATAATTATCAGACAACTGGATTACAACATGCAAAAGAATAAAATTGGATGCTTGCATCATGCCATAAATAAAAATTAACTCAAAAGTTTTTTACAGATATAGTTGTACATGCTTTGGGGGCACATGTGATATTTTGACACATACATACAATATGTAATTATCAAACCAAAATAATCAGAATATTTAACATCTGAAACATTTATTTTTTCTTTGTGTTGAGAGCATCACAAATATCTATTTTGCAATATATAAAAAAATATTGTTAATTATAATTTTTCTACTGTACTATTGAATACTGCAATGAATCCCTCCTACTAACTGTATTTTTGTACCCCTTATGCCAGTAGTTCCCAACCTTTTTGGCACCAGGGACTGGTCTCATGAAAGACAATTTTTCTCTGGAACCCGGGGTGAGAGGAAATGGTTTCAAGTTGATTCAATTGCATTACATTTATTGTCCACTTTATTTCTGTTATTATTACATCATAACATATAATGAAATAATTATACAACTCACCATAATATAGAATCAGTTGGAGCTCTGAGCTTGTTTTCCTACAACTAGACAGTCCCATCTGGGGTGATGGGAGACAATGACAGATCGTTAGGCATTAGATGCTTATAAGGAGCATGCAACATAGATCCCTGGCATGCACAGTTCACAATAGGTTTGTGCATGAGAATCTAATGCTGCTGTGGATCTGGAGCTCAGGCAGTAATGTGAGCTATGGGGAATGCCTGTAAATACAGACAAATCTTTCCTTGCTTGCCCCCCACTCAAGTCTTGCTGTGTGGTCTAGCTACTAACAGGCCACTGACCCGTACTAGTCTGTGGCCCAGGGGTTGGGTACCCCTACCATAGCCAAGTTCTCTTTATCACCTCCCCTGCTACCCTGCCCAGCCTCTGGTGGCCACCATTCTTTCTTCTACCTTCATGAGACACACTTTTCTTTTTTTCTTTTTTTTTTTTTTAATTTTTATTGCATTATAGGTTTTGGGGTACATGTGCAGAACGTGCAAGATAGTTGCATAGGTACACACATGGCAGTGTGTTTTGCTGCCTTCCTCCCCTTCACCCACACTTGGTATTCATCCCCAGGCTATCCCCCCCAGCACCGCCCGCTGTCCCTCTCCCATTTCCCCCAACAGTCCCCAGTGTATAGTAGACCGCCTCTCTGTGTCCATGTGTTCTCATTTTTCTCACCCACCTATGAGTGAGTATATGCAGTATTTCTTTTTCTGTTCTTGTGTCAGTTTGCTGAGAATGATGTTCTCCAGATTCATCCATGTCCTTACAAAGGACACAAACTCATCATTTTTGATTGCTGCATAATACTTTTCTAGCTCCCACATGTGAATGAGAACATGTGTCTCCATGCCTGCCTTACAACCCAATTTAAAAATGGGTAAAGAACCTGAATAGACATTTCTCCAAAGTTATACAAGTGGCCAGTAAGCACATAAAAGATGCTCAATATCACTCATCTTTAGGTAAATGCAAATCAAAACCACAATGAGATACCACTTCACACCTACTAGAGTGGCTATATTTAAAAAACAAACAAAACAGAAAATATAGTAGTCCCTCTTTATCCTCAGTTTCACTTTCAACAGTGTTCACAGTGTTAACTTAAGCTCAACCATGGTCTGAAATAAGTGAATCCAGTACAATTAGATATTTTGATAAGAAAGAGACTACTTTCACTCAACTTTTATTTGAGTATATTGTTATAATTGTTTTATTTTTTATTAGTTATTGTTGTTAACCTATGACTATGCCTAATTCATAAATTAAGCCTTATCATAGGTTTGTATTTATAAGGAAAAAAACATTATATATACAATTCAGTACTATCCATGGTATCAGGTATCCATGGGGGGGCGGTTGGAATGTATCCCCTGTGGACAGGGGAAGCCACTGTAACAAGTGTTGGCAAGGATGTAGAGAAATTAGGACCCTTGTATATTGCTGATGGGAATGTAAAAACTATGTAACCACTGTGGGAAACAGTTTTGCAGTTTCTCAAAAAGTTAAATGTAGAATTACCATATAACCCAGCACCAGTCCTAGGTAGAATTAAAAAGAAAACTGCGACAGAATTCAAAACAGGAATTCAAATGAATACCTGCATGCCAATATTCACTGCAGCACTATTCACAAGAGCCGAAAGGTGAGAGACAACCTGAACATCTATCAACTGATGAATTAATAAACAATGTGGCATATCCATACAATGAACTGTTATTCAACCATAAAAAAAGAGTGAAATCTGAACACATACTATAACATGGATGAATCTTAAAAACACTATGCTAAGTGAAATAAACCAGTCACAAAAGGACAAATATTGTATGAGCCCACTTATATTAACTATTGAGAATAGCTGGAAATTCACAGAGGCAGAAGTAGATTAAGTGGGTGGAGAGAGGGGAAAATAGAAAGTTAATATTTAATGGTTGCAGTTTCTATTCAGAGTGCTCAAATAGTGGTGATAGTTGTGCATTATGAATGTAATTGATATTATGGAATTGTACACTTAAAATGGTTTAAATTGCAAATTTTTATATATATTTTACCAGAACAAAAAGATAATTAAAATTTTTCCAAAATAAACTCAGATTGAATAACAAAAAGCAGTCTGTTCACTGTTTAAAAAGACACAATTATAATAAAAACATCAAAAGAAAATGGAAACATATATACAAATGCTAATAAAATAAATAAGAAAGTAGAGTTGCAATACTAACAATTTATGTTAGCAGAATCCAATTTGGAAACCAGGAGAAAAAAAGGAAGATATTTTATTTGTTTAAAGTCTAATTTACAATGAAAATATTGCATAGTATTGATGTATGTATCAGGTCACATACATAGGAAATATATGAAGCAAAATTTGAAAGAACTGTAGGAGAAAGTGACATTCACAATCATGGAAGTAGATTTAAATCCATCTTTTCCAGAGATCAATTAGTAAAAAAAAGAAAAATATTTAAAAGCTTGATCTAGTATCTAACCGTATATAGAAATTTGTTTCTAACAGAACAACACTCTCTCTTCAAACATACATGGAAAACTGACAACACAAATTAAGTGTTAGGCCACAAAGGAAATCTCACCAAATTCCAAAAAGCAAAAATCAAAGAGGTCACTTTCACTGAGCACTACTTCAATCAAAGTAGAAGATAGCAACAAAAAGCTACAATAAAGATAATCCACATGCTTGGATGTTGAAAACATGCTCTTAATTAATTACGAAGTTAAAGAGGAAATCAAAGGCATAATTTTATCAGAAACATTACTGACAGTTTACATATAAACTGAGGGCTCTAATCAAAGTAGTAAGAGGAAATGCATAAAAGGCCTTTATTAGAAAACAAATAAAAAATAAATAGCTAGTTTTTAAAAGCTAGAAAAGTTTGCTCACTAAACAGAAGAGGAAAGGATTAATATAGATTAAAGCAGAAATTAATGAAAAATAAAATCTGAAATGAGTTGATTAATAAAACAAAAAAAAATTTGGAAAATTTGAAATGGATTAAAAATGGAATGACTAATCACAGAAATTAAACATTTGAATAGACACTATTGGTAAGTAATTTTTACATACAGGTGAAAAGAAAAATGTTAAAGTAACAGGAGAGTATTATGTGCAGCCTTTCAACAATATCTGAAAATCTAGAAGGAACAGAAATTTACCTAAGGAAAATTTAAATTGTCAAACTTAATAAGAAGTAGAAAACATAATATTCCAATTGCCAAAATAGTAATTGTAAGATACAGACAGGAGCAAATCATTTTTCTGAGGAATTCTAACCTCAAAGAGACAACAACTTCGTGGTTTCTTCCAGAGCATGGAAAAACCAACTTCTGTTACCCATCAGACATAAGTATGATACTAACCTAGACAAAAAACAAATGACCAACATAAAGCTATTAGCAAATTGAAAACAACAGAGTAAAAGAAAACAAAGGGAAATACTAACAACTGTAAAAACAACCTCATGGCAGCATGTCTCAGAAACGTGAGTATACTTCAAGATCAAAAAACTTTCACAGGGTGATTCGCTATATCACATAAAATTATATTATATTCAAGACAAAATATGGAATAAAAATCATTTTGATAGATTCTAAATAAGCATTTGATAAAATTTAACCCTCATTCTCAGTTTTTATAAAAAGATAACTATCCAGATTTAAATGAAAGTTGCTTGAAGTTGGAAAATTTATCTCTCCAATACCTATAACTGACCTTAATATAAACATAGTGGTGTCAAGTTAATAGCAACCACTATCAGTTGTATGATTCCACATTGCACTGAGATCTTGGCCAGTACAATAAGGAATAAAATGGTATTTTTGTCATTATTGCTAGGCAATATGGTCATCTAGCCAGAAAACAGAAGAATCATTGCATCCATTATTAAAATTAATTGAATTTGACAAAGCATCTATAGTTGACATTGACTTATACAAATCAACAAATTTTCATATGCGCTCTAACCCCAGGTTTTAGGTGAATCCCACAAACATGAAATATAAAATATGAAATATAAATATGAAACACAAATATGAAACATACAAACATTTATCTGTAACACACAATTATTCCAACCTAACAGGATACATTTACTATTGAGTTTCATGGGTAAATATTGTATTTCCTATGTCCAGTATGTAGTTGCTTCTAATCTATAGACTGACACTTGTTTTCATCTGTGAGCAAGAAGGGATAACCCAATGAGCTTAAAGCATGCCAAGTAATCTCAGAAAAAGTAGAAATTCAGGAAAGGAGCCACAGAGACTGTTTAGCAAGGTTGTTCACACAAAATAAGGCAGAATGGAGCTCCAATGATTAATAGATAGTGATCACATGTAATAACCAAATAGAGAGATGGTTTAGCAGTAGTTTCTAAAATGTTAAATTAGTAAATTTTGCTAATTAAGAGAACAAACCAGGCAGATACGATCTCTCTTCTGCCAGAATATGAAAATTCTAGCTGTCTTTACCAATTATAACAAAAGAATCCCAGGGGAAACAAGTTTTAACAGTGTTAATAGACCAGGTTAATCCATCAACATGCTAGAATGACAAGTTATATAACAACAGCCAAGGGAGATTAAAAATTACATATCATGGGAAGAAATATATTGCAGAAAATAAAGGAGAGGAAGAAGAAAAAAAGGGAAGGAGGGAAAGGAAGGAGAGAAGAAACTCAATGTAAAAGAGGTGGATTTAAAACATCTTTTTAATGTAAGAAGAAAACGTCATTTTTTGAGAAGAAAATTGGGGCAGCTGATGAGTGACTCAGAATCTCCAGGGAAACAGCAAAGTTTGGTGCTGTAAATAAAAATTAGTTTTCTATCTCAGATCCTATAACTTCAGCCAGTTGGAAGTCACTTTTTATTTTCTTTTAGACCTGGAAAAAAACACTTTCGCTGTGGAAACTATTGATTTCTGTCCCAAGGGTTGTTAAGAACTATATTAAATAATAACATAAAAATAAATGTAAATTAAGTAATTTAGCTCTTGGTCAGGCCAACAAATCACTTACAAAATGAGTTTTTAGCTAACTTTCTGCAGTGCACTAACATATTTTGAGCACACCCAGTCACTCCAATGCTTCTGTAATGAGTGCAGAGTACAAATCCTGTCCCACTGACTGTAGATGTTGCAAAACTGTTGCCATGGAGAAGGCACTTGTTTTGACCCCCTATTCTTCATGAGACAAGTTCTGAAAGAGGATGATAACTGCAATAATTCCAGCTAAGCTGAACATCAAGCAGCCCCCTCTCAGGACCTCCTGGCCGGATACCATGCAGCCACTGGCTTATCCCAGGAGCAACAATTTCAAGGTCTCGCTGCCCAATTACCTTCTCCAGAAATGACCAATTAATTACTGTTGTTGTTGTAGTTGTTGCTACTACTATTCTTAATTTTTAACACTAAAAACAATGCACAGATTTCAGTAATCAGCAAAAAGAACTGTGTGCACCTGTCTCTAGCACAAAAAGTGAGGAGGGGCTCCCAAAGACCTTCTCACACTCCCTTCTCCCCACCTTAGTATCCAGTGTCTGCAGCTTTACCCATGCACACCCTGTTGCTTCAGTCCCTTGGACCAACTTTGCAGATTAGAAGATGCTCTCTCTGCCTCAGATTTCACTGCCATTTCTCTGGTTCTCTCTCATTGTTTACCCAGACTTAGCTCAGGCAGGCACAACCTCCCCTAGAAATCTCTGGGGCCCCTCAAGATTCCCAGGACACCTGATACCATTCCAGTCTCACATCCACCACACTGGGCTGGCACTGCCTCTCACCCACATGAGACCCTAGAAGGCAGAGGTTGGATGGGATCTATCTTTAAGTCACTTCATGCAGTATAATCCTGATTTACCTAAACATTCAGTGATTATTTATTGAGCTGAATTAAGCTGAAAAAATGAATGTAAGTCTAAAAAAGAATAATCAACTACTCTGTCTACATTAAATATCTCCGACTCACTCTAAAGTTCACTAAAACTTAGCAGCTTGAAATGCCCCCAACTAAAAACATAGATGAACCAAAAAGACTAGTAGACTTGAAACACCAACCCCAACACCAGACCCATAGAAGATTCTTGATCATCTTGGTCCCCCTCATGTCTTTCAGGTCATTTCCCTGTGAGCCAACCTCCCATCCATCACAGCACCTTTCAGATTTTTGGTGTGCTCACTCCCCATTTCTCTGGACCCACAATTCTTCCTTGTCTCCCTGAATTATCTGACTCCAGCCATCACAGAATATTTACTTGCCAATCCTCATTTCTGACAATGCATTCTGATTTCTCTCTCTTCATTTCTTCTCCATGTTCAATTCTTAGCTCTGTTTCATCTTCTGATTTCACCATTAGGTCCCCAACCATAAAAGGGAGACCTATCTGCAGAGTGAACCCCCACATCCTCAAAAAAGGAAATTCTACTGCACAGTGAGAATCAGAATGGCAGTGAAGAAGCCTCTTAATGCAGCCAGCACCACTTTTCTCAAAGTGAGCAGTTTTAGCAGTTTGATCGCCGAGGGAAGAGATGGGACTACAGAGGAGACAGAAAGAACAGACGCCCCAGCAATAAACACCAGACATAGAGGCAGCAACTAATGCTGCACCTCACTGTGGACCACAGTAAAATCTTTCCAGCTCAAAGTCCAGTACAGTTAGAAACACCAGATTGTGCAACCCAGATAGAATTTGGTGATATTTAACATATATATATATATATATATATATATATATATATATATGCATTTGTCCTTAATTCCAGCAATCCCACTTGCCCTAAATATACCTTTCAAATAATACCAACAACTATATACACTCTGTTATTTATTGCAGTATTATTGACTTTACAAAAGATACCAGAGTGATAGGGAGACCTAGGGTATAAATTCTGTTATATACACATGGTGGAGAACTGTGCAACTATGGAAAAGGAACAAGGAAGATTTCTATGAACTGATGTGGAATACTTTCCAGAAGATACTGTGAAGTTCTTTTTAAGGCAATGTGAAAAACAGCATATCTACATGCTGTCTTGTAAAACGGAAAAACAAGAAATCTTGGCTGTATATCCTCATCTTTACCAACAGGAGCACAAGAAGTGCAAACTAGAAAACAATGGTGTTGGTTATCTATAGGAGGTGGGGAGAGATGGGGTAGTAGGAGTGTGAGAGGAAGTACATCATTTATGAAATGTTTCACTTTTAGAACTGGTATTCTTCAGAAGTGTCTGTGTTAGAAGAGACAAAAACAACCTATGGAAATATGCTAGACATGACAACTAAATACAGTACCTGATCCTGGGTGGCTTCTGCACTTTATCGGTGCAAAAGACCAAACAAATTATTGAGTCAACTGGTAAAAATCAGAATGTGGAGGGTAGATAAAAGCATCACAATTATGTTAAATGTACTGGAGTTGAGAACCACATGCAGGAATGCCCATATTCTTAGGAAATACTTAATAAATTGTTTAGAGTTAAAGAACCATAATGTATAAAACATATTATGTTTGGTTCAGGGAAAAAGAGACAGAGAAGCAAATACAATAGGTGAATCCAGGTAAAGAGTGTATGGGCATTCTTTGTAATACTTTTTTTCTTGCCATTTTTCTAAAGTTTAACACATAAAATTAAAAGAAAAATGAACAGAGAAGGGGGAATCTGTAAGGAGATTTTCTTTTTTTTTTTTTTTTTTTGGTCACAGATTCTACTTTCTAACAAATACTCCTAGAATAATAATAATATGGAACTATCATGTATTATGTACCTACTATGTGCCAGATACTGGACTAGTGATTTTATAGATATTTTCATTCATATTCATAACAACCATACAACGCAGGCTTCCTATTTTCTGCACTATTTTGTATTACTTTTATATCACCTTCCAATGTCTGGAACAACTACAGTTATTTGTAGCTTTATATTAAAAACTTGATTCTATCATAGTTATGTAGAATCAAGTTTTTAATTTGATGTGCCCCCAAACTATTAAAATAAAGAAGTATTGCAACCCGTTAGCTGATTCTCAGTTATAAGCAGCAGTAGGTAATGGTGAAGCTAAGGCTGTTATTTTTCCCTTCTGCAATACCCAACTTCTAAGTCCCCATATCAAACCCTGTTTTTTTGTCAAAACCATTCGTCTTAACCGTACACATTAAAAGTTCAGAGATAACCCTGTTTTCTCTTCATGGATTTCTCTCTCTAATCTCCAGGAAGTTGTTAGAAACTGTATCAGTAGCACCTTGCATTCAGTTATTCTATTACACTAAAATCTTTCCTTTCAAAAATCAGAAGTTGCCTTCTACCTTCTTCTAGCAAATTGCAAATGAAGCCAGTCATTTGAAAAGCTTAACATTAAAGACGATGGGATAAATGTGCTGTCAGAAAAAAAAGAGAAAGATGGGTCTAGGAGAAGCCAAATATATTCTAACACCTAGTTTCCTGCTCCCATACAGGACTGCAACTTCATACAAATCTTTAAAATCCTCCAAGACAGACCATTTTCTTCTTCTATAGTTATCTTTTAGCCAAGCTTTAAGTATATCAGGGGAGAAAAATGAACTTAGCTCTAAGGAATACCTCTACTTCCTTAGTGTAGGAGATTAAGTCAGTTTCCTCTACTTTATTATAGCTTTAGATAACTGATTATGTAATTCATTATTTATGTAACCAATGATAGAATTTATTACTTGACCACATAATTATCACTCAATGATCAGCCATGAATAGAGAAATGAAATCTCTGGTTTCAAATATTTTGTTATATTAGCAATAAGGATCATCAGTTTAACTCTCTGATCCCATGAGACAGAAAACTTCAGATAAAATATACTGTGAAATAATAAATACTAGCATTTTTGTCTATCATTAAGCTTTACAGTCATCTTGCCAGATGAGAACCGCTCGACTTTACAGATAAAAATGCTGAGGCACAGAGAGAAACTAAGACACCCTACGTGCCTAAAGGAGGTGGCATTGAAGTTTTCCCTCCGTGAGGCTGTAGCTGACCATCCCTGCCTCTGCTTCTGCCGCCTGGAGTCATTATGCTCCATGGAGAACTTGTAAATGAGCTGCTCGTCATGCAAAATCTTTAGAAAGTGACATTTTCTCTTTCTACATTTTACTTCCTATTCTAGAATATTCTATATTTTTAAAAAATTCTAGGCTAGACCCATTACTTTCATTTTAAATTAGATACACTAATGGATTGCAACCTCCAGGTCAGATCTTACTTCCTCCAAGACTTTCTAACCACATGCTTTTCTTCCTTGCCAGTTGTTACTCAGTGTTGCTTGGTGAAAGAGTAAATGACAAATGAGTGAAAGGCCCAGAGAAAACTCCCAGAGACAGTGCAATCACTGTGGATAATCCTCTTTGGAATCCAGGAATTCAGGCTTATGGCTTGCCTTCTCTGAGCCTGTCACTCTGCAGAGACCCTTGTTAGAGAAAAGGCTGTGGACAAATGACTATGGCTCCCTCCATAAAAAGCTGAAGACTCTTCCCAGTGAAGCCAACTATCATAAGCCATATCTGTCCGCCTGAGAAAGTCACCTGTGGTTGATAGATTATTGGACCATCCCCAGGAGAAGAAAGGAAACAATGACATTTGAAGGGCATGCTAGTCAAAACCATGGCTTCTTACAGCCCTGGAGGTCCCTCGCCCTCTCCACCTGCTAATCTAGTCTGTATCTCTGTTATTTCTGACAGGCCTTCTCACTCTCTGGACTGTTTTCTCTCCATCTACAACCAAGCAAAGACTTCATTATGTAATAATCTAACCTGGGTTAGCCTGACTGACTCCATCTTAGCTGCAAACCTGACAAGCTCTCTCAGGCCTCTCCCTCCCTACCGCGGCCTCTCAGGTGCATTACTGGGTCACGTGTGCTGCACTCAAAGCTTTGAACTGTTAAGAGTGGTTGACACTGTTCACAGTACCTGTAACCACTGTAACCTCATCCTGCTTGGCAAGACTACTTGCTATTATGAATACCCTCCTTGGTGATTGATTGTATGGAAAGTTCCCTCTGCTACCCGCCTTTAGTGACTATATGGAAATACCCTTAGCAACCAACAGTCCTGGGAACCTCCTGCCGTCTGGTTACCAGCTTCCTTATCTAACTTGCTTGCTCTGCTTCTGTAAAATTCCACTTCAGCTAGGCTCCCCCTCCCTTACCTAATCAAGGTATAAAGGGAAATCAAGCCCCTTCCTCGGGGCCGAGAGAGCCAGCTAATTAATAAAGGACTCTTAATTTGGAACTCAGAGCATGACACATTTCCTTCTAACTTGCTCAGTTTTTACAATTATTTGAAACTCAGTAGTTTGAACCCTATCTGTGAAACTTTCCTGGATTCCTCTGAGAAATTAGAAATAGAGATTTTTCCATTTTCTCCCATAATTATTGGTACCTACATGTTGCAGTATGGTTTTGTGCTCTATTATTTCACCAAATTTCCAAGTCTTTATGTAGAAGATAAAGATGGTATCTTATCCCCCGACTCCACTTGCTAAAAACTTCACATATGCACCCCTCACCCAAAGCACTCCCTGACTCAGTACTGCACACTCTTCAAGAGGCTCATCTCAGAAAGGATGGCCAGTCTTCTCCCCAGAGGGCACCACATCAAAGCCCGCAAGGCACTGGTCTCCTCTTACCTCAGTCACCATAAGGAGCCTAAGCCTCATCCAAGGACTCATGACCTCAAAGCTTGACAAGTCCCCCAAGCTGACACAAACTCCTACCATTTCCCCATCCCCCAAACTTGGTAACAGATCATGAGTTCTGCAGGGAAAATCCTTCTCTATCTTCTCACTCTCTCTGAACATGCCCTTCACCTTATCCTAAATGGTAGTTCTGTCTCCCTGATGACCCTGTATCCCTGTAACCCTCTCTCAAGTGGGAGATGTGTTTCTTTCACAGTCATGTCCCATGGGACAGGTTCCCTCTTACACTTCACAGTTGCTTCCTCCCATGTTCTTTCCTTCTCTCTATGACCCCCAGCCCCTCTGAAGCATGTTCTATCAGATGGTAACCCATTCCCTGTCCTTATACCAGGCACCTGCCCCGTCCTGGTCACTTCCCCTCGTTCAATGTGGATTCTATCCCCTGGACTGCTGTTCTTCCCTTCACTATCACTCCTATTGTGATTTTTGGTGATTTCAAAACCTTTGATCCATCTATCCAATATCTGGCCTCTCATTTCCCGTATCTTTTCACTGGCAGTGAGTATTGAGTAAAGAGCGTGTAGTATTGAGTCAGGGAGCGCTTCTATCCCACATCAGCCCTTCATCCCCAGTGATTTTAAAGCCAGAGTAGTAATTGATTATTGGGTTATGAAATCAAGTTTTATATTACATAAAATGGAATAAAATATAAAAGGAAATACCAGGGCACATTGCCTGTAATAAGAATACACATTATTTTGTGAAACTTTGCTTCAACTATATGTATGTGAACTGGGTCATGATATAAAATGTGCATCTCTTGTGCTGAGTCATGATCAGTACAGTTCTGAAAACACTGCTGTAAACATACTCATTACCAGTAACTGTACCTCATTCCATGTTCCCATGGCAAGCATCTCACCCTGTAACCACCACCTTCTGTCTCTTGCTCACTGTCTCTAGTATCCTAGCTCCAGCAATTCTTCCGTCACACCAAGGCTTTCAACCCATTAGCCCCACCCTTTTTGTATCCTTTGTACATCTCAGGTACTCATTTCCCTCCTTGTCTGGCAGCTGTGGCTGCCAACTATATGCTGAGAACTTCAAGGACAAAAACCACATCCCAGTTAATTTTTTTTTTTTTTTTTTTTTTTTTTTTTTGAGACAGAGTTTCGCTCTTGTTACCCAGGCTGGAGTGCAATGGCACGATCTCAGCTCACCACAACCTCCACTTCCTGGGTTCAGGCAATTCTCCTACCTTGGCCTCCTGAGTAGCTGGGATTACAGGCACACGCCACCATACCCAGCTAATTTTTTTTTTGTATTTTTAGTAGAGACGGGGTTTCACCATGTTGACCAGGATGGTCTTGATCTCTTGACCTCGTGATCCACCCACCTCAGCCTCCCAAAGTGCTGGGATTACAGGCTTGAGCCACCACGCCTGGCCCCATCCCAGTTAAGTTTTTATCCCTGACATCAACACTGTGCCTGGCACAAAATAGGTGTTCAGAACATCTTTGTTAAATTAACAAGTCTGTTAAATTTACAAGACTGAGTCCTAGTAACAGGCTGATAAAAGCCTCTATCGTTTGTGTTTAATTTTGTTTATCACTGGACGCACACACCAGTTAATCTCCTCTATCAGTACTTCTCTAATTTCTGCTTTGCAAGGTTTTATTCCCACAGTTTTCATTTAATAAAGTCAGGATGGCAGAGAAAGATCCTTAATATTCCACTACACCATAAGGAAAATTGCAGTGAGCAATTTCTGCCATAACTCTGATCACACACCTAGAATGAGAGAAAGAAAACCTTCAACATCTGTCAAAAGATTAGTAAGTTTTTATATACAGTTCAAAGCTGTCAGATATAGTTCATTAGAATAATAAATCTATTAAATCTTGGAAGGATTAACATCTCATTATCTCACCCTTGTTAAAAGAATGAAGGTTATATTATCTTGATGACTTTAAATAACCCTTCCCATGTAATGCATTCTCCTCACCTCATCCCCCACCCCTCACAGTTAGGCTTTGACATTTTTTTTTTTTAAGTTGGACATTATCATTTTAAGAGAGCATCAGAATGTCAATCCTGGCTATGAGAGGCTGATGAAAGACTTTGTTTTAAACAATTCTTCACATGTGATTCATTCATGATTGTACACTTTCTTTCCTTAATGCCTTTACTATCACATTTGGCATTTAATAATTTAAAACTCAAACCAAGATGCAGAACGTGGCAATGAAAAAGAACACAGGATTAGGAGTCCAGAAGCCCCTCCCTGAGGAGATGGGTGACTTCATTACAGACTCACTGCTGGAGGTTTGTCAATTTCCTTGCTTGGAATATTCCTTTGCCTCATTCAAAGCTGAGCACCAGCAGCTCCCTATGTAAGCCTTTGTCGATCACCCCAGGATAGCAGACTCTTTTATACGCACTCTCTCAATCTTAAAATCCTAAAACATCAAAAATAAGTAAAATGCCTTTAATTATATTTATCACATTTTCCTGTTTTTTCCCCCTCAGTTTAGTGCCTGGCACATAGTAGGTTCACAATATATTTGTTGAGGGAATAACAAAAAGTGTCTCTCCTAATTGGTTCTAATACATAGTAGGTACTAGATATACAAGTATTGATTTAATTGAAGACTGGGATAGAATTTTTGTTCCTATTCTGTGGAGAAATCTAGAAATCAAGGTGAGTCAATAACTCATTCCAGGCCATAGAGATAATAAGTGCTAGAGCTGGGATTTGAACACAGGCCTGTCTAGCTTCAAGCACTCACCCATTCCACAGCATTGGCCTTCCTCCACGTGAGCCTCTGGTGTCTCTGTGTCATCAGAGGCTGCATAAATGTTACTGACTGGCTACTTGGCTTGGGTCATTGAAGCACCAGTTGTGCACATCAGATGAGGGAAAAGATCACTGAACTTACTGCAACTCCTCTTTGGTGGGACAGCTGACTACTGAGTACAAACCCTTTCCTAGCACATCTCAGAATGTCCTTAAAAACAGGTTAAGAGGACACTCTTTCTTCAGGAAATGTGTAGATTCAAAGCCATTGAAAGAAAGAAGACACATGCTCTGATCACAGTGACATCATCTCAGCACAATCCCCTCCCAAAGGCAGCGGGAGGGGATTTTTCTTTCTTTTCCCAAAGAAAAGAAGTGTCAATGGTACTTCTAATGACTTCTCTGGATCCTGGAGATGGGCTGCTCAATCAATGTTGTTGAAACCAGCATGGTCATTATAGGTTTATTAGGAAGATAACATCATTTCATTTTACCTTGTCAGGTAATTTTATATCTAACGCAAAGATGGCATATAAACAATAACAAACAGCTGGAGAGGAGAAAAATGGTTATGTCACCACACTGTGTAACATCCTAATGACAGAGTCAATCTCCAAAACAGATTGCAAACTCCACTTGAAAAGCTGCTGGTTTGCCCCAATTGACTGATTTTCTTTGTTTGTTTCATTTTGTTCAGACTTGATAAAGGCATCATCAATTAACCCTCCACCCCCACCCAAATGCTGTCCTTCTAAATCACATGGGTTTGCCTAGCACAGACCATGGATGGGTATTTTTTTCTGAGTTGGCTTATTTGAAGCCAAAGTATTCATTCTTGAGGCTGATTAAATCATGCTCTTCTAATTCCTCCATGTCTGTCTTCAAAGTTTGTCTGTTGAGTTTTGATTAAGACATTTTGGAAAGTTTTATACTCCTCTTTCAAATAGCAGCTTAGCTCGATATAATCTCCCAACCACGGCCACCCTGGCCAACTAGACTTAGGGTAGTGAAACAGGACATCTTTCTAAGTTTCAGCTTTATTCTTTTCTATTTGCAAATGAGACATGATGAGCCTCTATCTATGCAGCTAATTGTTTCTTCCCAGATAAACTCTCCTAATATTAAAATTTAGAAAAATTAATTAAGACCCTTTAGACAGACCAAGAACTTGACCTTAGCAACAATTTTTCTTTATTTTTACTGAAAAGCTTTGATATCAATGTTTTATTTTTAATCTGATGTATTCAGAATAGTTAATGTGGAGCTTCCAGTTAAAGACTGTAGGATAAAGCTTGTCTACTCCAATTTCCTCTTTGAAGGCAAGAGAAAACAACAAAAGAATAAAAATGAAAACTGAAGAAAAAACTCTATTCCAGTTGACACATGTAGAAAGAGTCTAAGGATGCCAACCCAGCTGCTAAAAGAAATGATTCTCTTTATTTTTCTCTGATAGTTAAGACTCCACTCAACAAAGTGATAAAAAAATTAGTCTATACAGATGGAAAGTGTATGTAAGTAAGCATATGGAAAGATGTTCCACATTGTATGTCATCTGAGAAATGCAAATTAAGACAGTCATGAGACACCAATACATACTCATTAGAATGGCTAACATCTAATACTGAGAGCACCAAGTGCTTCCTGGGATATGGAACAACAGGAACTCTCATTCACTGCTGGTGGGAACCCAAAATAGCACAACCACTTTGTTAGGCATGTTGGCAGTTTCTTACAAAATTAAACATACTTTTATAGGATCCAGCTGTTGTACTCCTTGGAATTTACCCAAAGGAGTTGAAAACATGTCTACACAAAACCTTTCATGCAGGTGTTTATAACAGCTTTATTAATAATTGCCAAAACTGGGAAGCAAATAAGACATCTCTCAGTAGGTGAATGAATAAATAAACTGTGGTATATCAGGACAGTGGAATATTACGCAGTGCTAAAAAGAGTGATCTATCAGTCCATGAAAAGACGTGAAAGAATACATTTAAGTATTCTTTACATACTTAAATTTAGTATCCATTTAAGTGTATATTAATAAAGTGAGTCTGAAAATGCTACATACTATATAATTCCAATTGTATGATATGCTGGAAAAGGCAAAATTACGGAGACAGTAAAAAGAACAGTGATTGCCAGGGGTTGGGAGGAAGGAGGAATGAATCAGCAGAACGCCGAGGGTTTTTAGGGCAGTGAAATGACCCTGTTTGATGCTATTACGGTGGATCCATGTCATTGCACATTTGCTTAAACCCATTCAATGTATAGCACCAAGAGCGACTCTAATATAAACTATGGACTTTTTGATGACAATGATATGTCAATGCAGGTTTGGAAATTTATTTTTTTGTTTTTAAATTAATTTTTAATAAATAATACCTGTACATATTCATGTGATGTTTCAATACATATAGGTTCTGGTTGGGGATGTCAAGATGGGAAAGGCTCAGAATGTGTGTATTGGGGAAAGGGTGGTTATGTGAAAAATCTCTGAATCTTCTGCTGAATTTTGCTGTGAATCTAAAACTGCTCTTAAAAAATAAATCTTTCTAAAAAGTATCATTAAACATGAATACGCCACATTTTGTTTGTCAATTTTTCAGTTCATGGATGATAAAGGGATATTTTTTGAAATTATCATTCTCTTTATGCTTCTCTAACAAAACCCCAAGCAGCGAAGTGGTGGGAAACTCATCTCAGTTGATTCTGGTTTCTGTCAGACGTTTCCCTCCATGTCCAAGTTCCAAGATTTGTGTAGTATCCAAGATGTGAGTGTCTGTATGTTCTTGAGTACAGGGGGAGCATTCTAGAATTGAATTAATCTGTCCACAGAAGAAATGCTTACTCCCATGCTTCAAAGATTCACACTTATCAATACACACAGGATGCTGCTGCTAGGAGGCCCTGTGCCCATTTGCACATTTTCTTCTGGCTCTTTCTGATGCTCACCTGTGAGTTCTAAGGGCATGGCCAGCATGTTAAGGTCTGTTTGGTCATTGCTGAGTGGCATCAGGCAGCACACCCTAGCAGAGATCTGTCACTTTCCTCTGCTCTGTGTGGGAAAGGGGCACACATTTTCCCTGCTTTTGAGTTCATTGCTCCCACGATCTTGCTGTCTGCTCAAGACTCTGGTGAGGAGGTGGGGTACAGAGCCCCTTTCTCCAGAATGCATAAACTCTTCTCTCTCATCCACTCTTCTCAGCCTCACCAATTTCCAGCTCCTGGGGAAATGGTTTGTAGTCTGGAGAGAGGGTGGAAGGATGTGGAGCCCATTATTCCCCTTCCTTAATCTTTTTCCTCTAATGCTTCTGGAACACAAAAGCCAAAGTCTTCCAGATAGAGATATAAAATTTCTATTAATATGCAAGTAATTTCTGATAACACAATAAAAAGCTTTTTTTTTTTTTCGAGATTCATCCAAGTCATAACATGTATCTATACTTTATTTCATTTTATGGTGAAATGACATTCCATTGCATGGATATGCCACATTTTTTGATTTTCGATTTACCAGTTGATGGAAATTTGCATTGTTTTCACTTTTTGTCTATTGAGAATAGTACTGCTATAAACATTTGTGTACAGTTTTGTTTGAAAATTTTTCAATTTTTTGTATATATGCCTAGGAGTGGAACTGCTAAGTCATGTACTAACTAAAAAAGGCAGACACCAAAGGCTACATATTGTATAATTCTATTTTAATGGAATGTTGGCTGGGAGTGGTGGCTCATGCTTATAATCCCAGCATTTTGGGAGGCCAAGGCAGGCGGATCACAAGGTCAGGAGTTTGAGACCAGTCTGGCCAAAACAGTGAAACCCTGTCTCTACTAAAAATACAAAAATGAGCTAGGCATGGTGGTGGGCACCTGTATTCCCAGCTACTCAGGAGGATGAGGCAGGAGAATCGCTTGAACCAGAAGGTGGAGGTTGCGGTGAGCCAAGATCATGCCACTCCACCCCAGCCTGGGCAACAGAGCTGGATTCTATCTCTAAATAAATAAATAAATGGAATGTCTAGTACTACCAAATTGAAAAAGACAGAAAGCAGATTAGTGATTGTCACGGCCTGGGAGGAGGAGGAAATGGGGTTTGACTGCTTTCAAAGGATGAAATGTTGGGAATTTAGATAGTGGTAAAAGTGGCACAATACTGTGAATGTCCAAAATGCCATGAAATTGTGTACTTTAAAATGGTTAAAATGGTAAATTTTATATTATTTTACCACGGTCAAAAAACATAAAGAGAAAATGTCTTATATAATATATACTTGTACATGATATAAAAGATATTACATATACTATAAAATATACAATATACTTATATAACATAAAACTATAAAAGCTTTATACTTATATATGCTTACATAATTTTTATATACTTTATATATACTTATATAAAGTATATAAAATATACTTTATTTATACTTATATAATTTTTATATGGCTATAATACATACATATAATGTGTATACATGCAAAAATAGCCCCCAAAATAGGTATAACTCTAACCCACAGTCTATGAAAACTAGGCATAACAATTTGGTGAAATGTAAATAAAATTATGAGAACACTGATTCAGCTTTTGGAAAAAAGAGGACAGGTGAGATGTTGATTAGCTCATTTCTCCTTCCAAAGACCCAATGATTACTGCTTAATGCTGAAAACCAAGAAATAGAAATTTGAGTATATTATTTAAAGTATAAAAATAATCACATAGGGACTTATGGTGAGGTCATGGTACTTGGAAAGAGGCAGAATTTAGAAAATGAAAGGTGGGATGGGGTTCTGCTAGAATGTAGAAAAGAAGCTTGTTAAAAGTCAGAAGTCAAAAAAAGCAAATGGCAGTAAAAGGAAATACATACGCACTAATTATTTCAGCTTTCAGAGTGGGACAGCAATAGATACTGCCAGAGTTTCATAGCTGAAGGAACATAAGGTTAAATGTATTATTATCATTACCATAAAAACAACAACAAAACAGAAACAAAACAGTGACAATATTAATAACAAAACTGAAAACAGTCCATAAACTTTCCAGGCTCTCAGAAAGAATACAAGCACATGTACGAAGCAAAACACACACACACACACACACACACACACACACACACACACACAAAGATGTATCACAATACAGAAAACACTAAAAACAGAGGTTAAAAGAACACATCAAATATAACTGTCATATCAATAAATGTTAATAAGATGAACTCATATTTTAAAAGAAAATATTTCTCAGATTTCATAAAACATGAAATCCATCCACATGCTGCACACAGGAGACACAAATGACTCAGATTTTTGAAGGAAAAGTGATAGATAGTAACAGATTATACAAGCAAATGGAGACAAAATGAAATCAGGAGTCAACTATTAATATTCGTCCTAGCTTCTTGCAAAGCGTAAGGTAATACATGAAATGAATTGTACTTAATAATGATGGAAGGTGCAATCCACAGTGAAGGTCTGTCATAAATCTTCACACAAGAAAACATAAACATTTATGAAGCAACAACAACAAGAGAGAGAGATGGAAACACAGAACCAGTTAAGATGTTTTTCTCATTGGTCTCTGGCCATCACAAATAAAGTAGAACAAAATAAATTATTAGAGCTTAAAACTACTCGATTAATATATTACATGCAATAGATATATCAAGCTGTACATTGTGAAACTAGAGCACATAACCTTCTTTTCAGATGCCTGAGGAACATTATTTTTAACTGGTTATATATTTTGCCACAAGAAAGCTTCAACATGCCCCCCACCCAAATTAGCCTGTATGCTCTGATCTTTCAGATAACATTTTAAAAAGTTAGAAGTTAATAATACAAATCAACAACAAAAATAGCAAACCACTCTTTAAAAAGTTTCTGAAAACTTTTTAAAAATAATCTTTGGCTGAAAAATAAAATCAAGTCAAATCGCACATTGTCTAGAAAATATGAAAATTGATTTCACTAAGTACCAGAATTTTAGTGCTGTAATCAGCTAACAGCATTGTAAGAAAATTCATAGCTTTAAATATTAAATTTCTAAATAGAAAGTAGTTTAAATAATTGAGTTAATCATTAAAATTAAAAAGATGAAGAGATAAACAGTAAAATAATCCAAAGAAAGCAGAGTATAGAAAGTAATCTAAAAAAATTAAAACAACAAATTAGTTGAACAAAAGAAAACTATTAAATAAGTAAATGGATCCAAGAGCTTTTCTTCTTGGGAAAAGAAATGTACATAAAGAAACAAAAAAGTAAAGTGTGAACTTACAGCATTAAAAATGAGAACTGAGAAATAGTCACATATGCAGAGGAAAGCCAAATGAATCATGAATAAAAGCTTTGTTTATCCCTAGATAAAAGTATTTGCAGATTGGATACAATGAGTGTTAACCTAAGAAACTGTAAATAAACAATTCTCCCTTACAAAGGACAAAACAGACCAATTGCTACAGGAAAATTTGAAAAATTGTCATAAAATTACCATCCCCAAAAGAAATAAAATTATTTATAGCAAATGAAAAAATACATAATCTCACTCCAAATTAAAATATCAAACATTAAGATTAAAATGAAATATAATTTCCAATTATCAGAAGGCAAAGATTAAACTACTGGCTAATTTATTGTGGAGGCCCTTCTGATGCACTGCTGTAGTGTATGAAAATGTTAAAACAGCTTTAGAGTGCAATAATTACAACTTTAAATGCTCATTTTCTTTGACTCCAAAATTCTGCTTTTAGTAAATTATCCTTCATATCTAACCCCCAAAGTACAAGAAAATAGGTATAAAGATGTTAAATGCAACATTGTATGTAACCAAAAAGAAATCATTAACAGTCCTATGATTAAAAAAATAGTTTAACAAATTAAGATCCAGCCAAACAAACAATGGAATATTACAAGAGTACTGTTGATATTGACTAGAAGCAGGTTGGAGAAGATGCTGGCAAGATTCTGTTTCTAGATCTGGTGCTGGTGACATGGGTATGTACAGTTTGTTAATGTTCATTGTGCTGCACACTTTTATATACATCGTATCTCCCATCATGTCATATTACGGTTGATGCAGGATTCCAACAGCGTAAGTCCATCCATTTACATGCAGATTTTTTTTGACCCATGGCATATATTCACAGGAGGCAAAATCAGGGCACACAGAGGACCCTCTTTTTGTGGGTTACCCAGGGCTGACAGAAGGACTTGAGCATGCACGGATTTTGGTATTTAGGGGTCCTGAAATCGATCTTAAGATATGACTGTATGTTGCAGGGATCAGCAAACAGTTTCTTAAAAGGTCAGGCAGGAAATACTTGTGAGACATACAGACTCAGTCTATTGCAACTACTCAACTCTGTCATAGTAATGCAAAAGCAGCCATAGAAAACAGTAAATAAACGGATGTGGCTGTGTCCCAATAAAGCTTTATTTAGAAAAACAGGCAGTAGGTCTGTAGCCATAATTTGACAATTTCTTGTATACAGTATAGAGGATACATATAGTCTACACCATATAATCACATAATTTTTTTTTTCAAAAAGAATAATGTGCTTCCATATTTGTTCACAGACTTTTATTAAAGAGCATAGGTCAGAACAATGTTATCTACTGTATTCTTATTTCTGTTCTCAAAGAGAGGATTGATATATAAACTACATACGTGTGTGTTTACATGTGCACATGCAAGGAACATCTTTGGGTGTTGACAAGGCTCCACTCCAAGTGGTCACTCTTGAGTGGGATTAGGCACTGAGCTTGGAGAAAGACCAAATTTTAAAATGTATGTGCAGGAATTATTTTAACATATAATTACCTTAAGTCTCAGGATGAGGTGGGATCATTGATTTTATAACAGTTTGATCATATATATAGATTTATCTACCCAACATTTAATTTCCTAAAAATGATCTTTTTTTTTCATCAGAACAAAACAATTTAGGATTAACAGCATTTTTGCATATATATGTATGTAAATTCACCCATCATGCAGTGGGAAACAAAAACTCTTTGAAAACAGATTTCTTTTTTAAAACTATTTGTGAATTAACAAAACATTTTTATTTATGGCATTATAGTTGTTCATAATGTCAAAAAACAGATAATGAAAAAAATCGCATTATTATATTGAGAGCTTGAGAGGAACACACTGAAAGTCAGTGGAAGTCTAGGTACACTATTCATATATTTATACATTTTATATTAAGAACAAATAAAGATTCTGCTTGATAGTCCTATAGAAGGTGTTTGCCACTAGGAAACATCATGGCAGCATAATACAGAAGCCTCAGGTAACTACTGCTATTGTGACCAAAGAACTGTTAGGAAAAATAATAACAAACCATCTAAAATGGACTGGTTCCATCCCTCTTTGTCCTTGTTCTCTGACCACAATTTTTTATAAATTGTGGATAACAGGTTTCTAATAGTACTTTGTTTCATAAATTTATTTTCTCCTTTATTTATTACAACACATTAAAATTTCGTTATCTCAAAGAAAACATATACCATTTTTTTCAATTAATGTTTGGGGCTTCCATGGAGAAGTGCGTAAATAAAGTAAAAAGAAGAAAATTTTAAAGGGGATACAGTGTCCATTAACAACTATTTTTTAGTAAACCACAAAGATGAATGTTATATTTTATTTATTTCAAAGTTATCAGGATAAATCTTAGTGGGACCTAAGAGCTGGTTGTGTGTTTCTAATCAACCAGCTCTCAGGTTCCCCAGTCATTGCTAAACCAATCTGCATAGCTGTGATTATTAAAAAATCAGGATTATCCCTTTCATCATTGATATATAACAAACTTCAATTACACATTCTTGTAATGATCACAGTATAGAAAATCCTTACACCCTAAGACCCTTCAGCATCAGAGAGAAAAGAGACCTCAAGGTCAACTATGGGAGGGTTATAGGCAGAGAGCAGGTGCAATAAATATACTTAAATATAAGGCCCATAAGTCTAACACGTGAAAAATAAGAGGATTGAAACCTAAAAATATTGGGGGGCCTGTGTGTGTGTGTGCACGCGCATGTGTGTGTGTGTGCACGTGCATGTGTGTGTGCGTGTGTGTGTGTGTTAAATGATTAGCTGAAAGCTTAATGGAAGATGCAGGCATAGAATACACCTACCATAGGAATAAGAATAGTTCAGACAAAGGTTAATGTTGGGAACAAATGCTTGGGTGACAGCAGTAGTTAGAACCAAGGATTCACAATAACAAACAAGGCCATATGTTCATCTTTATAAAAGTAAATGTCTCTTTTCTTAAATATTTTTGCTCTCACAGCATTCTTCAAGTTTCCCAGGGATTCACTGAAAAGTCTAGATCATTATAGCATAAGAATAGATACAATTTAAAATAAATAAATAAAGATGTTAGTGAAGTCGCTGTCTATTCTACAGGCTTTCCCCTTTTTTCAATTTGTCTCATGGGCTCTTCATGTCATAAAATGCTTGTGGGACTCCAAGGTGTTGTAGTTCTTTACTAGACTCTGTGGGAGGAAATTAAATATATAGTTATAAACTGCAGAGATTTAATTGAAGATATCCACAAAGCATTTTCTCCAGTGAATCTAATCTTTTTATCTTTAACTTAATGAGAACACATCCTGTCTGAACTCTCAAGGGGGAACAGACTTATGTGCATGAACTACTGATGATTCTGACGAATTATAGAAGTCAAGAATATCTGCAAGACATTAATGGTCTTTGGACTTATTGTTCCACCATCTGTTCTCTGCATTAAAGGGAGATCTTGGACTTCAGCCTAGACTCACTGAAGTATTCCCCTCGATACTAAGCCAACTTAATTTGTTAGGTCACAAAAGTTGTGTGTTTCTATCAACCAGCTCTTGGGTCCTCCAGTCATTGCTAAACCAGTCTGTATAGCTATGATCTGATAAAGCTTCTAAGTTTCTCTTTACTAGCATTAGAGACATGGGATGGGAGGAGAGGACATCTCAAGTACTCAACATTTTTCAGTTTGTGTGGAATAATAAAGAGTTAAATTTAATAGTTGTCCATCTCTTTCTATGGCCAGTTATCTTCTAAACTTCCCCAAAACAGAAAGTTACCCTACATTATCAGGGTAGATTCTTCTAACTTTCCATTACTACCCAAATCTCTCTTAGACTCTCTTTAAGGACACTTAAAGTAACAAGCACTTCCTAACTCTACCTGTTCTGCAAGGATTAAATAGCTGCAGATTTATGAAATATGTGTCGTGATTGTCTTTGTTTCTCAGATGAAGTGAGCTGAGCAGCACAGAGAGGTGAGCTAAATGCCCCCAGCCAGTCAGCAGCGGAGGTGGGGTTTGAAACCCGGCAGCTGGACTCCAGCACTGTACTGTCTGTCTGTCCTAACTAGGTCTAGGAGTGCTCAATATTTTAAAGTATTGTCAAATGTATGTGGATGGAATCTTGTTAAGCTTTGCCTTGTTATGCACTGTAGGAAAGGACTCTATTTATTCACAAGCATTATTTAAATGATCCAATCAATTGCACACAAGTGATGTCACATAGGCATATTTTGCAGTTTTAACTGGCTCTAAGTTTACTAGGCAAACACTTTCTTAATTATTATAATTGCAATTCACTGATTATTTGCTAGGTCCCCCTCTTTCCTACATTGTCTCTAACCACAAGATGTTTTTACTCCTTTAACAAATACGGGAATAAGGATTGGGTCACTGGAATTTTCCCTGCAGCAGCTTTAACAGAAACCACCTTTGCTATTTTCTTAAGTTGAAATAACCCTGACCCATCTTCAGACAATATCCATCTATCCTGCTGGAATTGATTCATGTGTTTACTGAAATAACAAATTGTTCTGCTACTACATTACAAAAGGAATTCCTGTTTCTGGTGCTTTAAAACCCACCAGATACTTAAAACGGTTGTACCATTCTTCTGATTTAAACAATTCATTGCTGCTCTTCCAGGTTCCACTTGGGCTCATTTTGATGGAAATCTGCAGCAGTTCACAGTCCAAAAGAAAACTTTGCTCTCTACTTTGAAAGTCTTTGCTCATAGCATCAGCCAAGTTCTCTATAAATACTTGCTTATTTTTCACAAGAGAATTTTTCATTTGACACATGCATAGTTTAGTGTATTATGCATGGTATACTATGACATGTTTAAATTTTATATGAAAACTACTCAGTTGGAATCATATTCTACAATGCATAGCTCTGCTCCTCCCAATCAGTATTTCCAAAGTTGGAAGGAAGTATAAACAGTAAATTATGGTTTATAATGAGATCAGTAACTCCATGTATTAACCCCCAAGGCTATGGAACCCTGACCATTATATGCACTGATAACTTCATATATGCACAGAGAACTGAAATGGAATATCCCACTGTCATTCCAGGGATGAACCCCACCATGTAACCTAAAGCGAGGTAATTTTTGTAGGTGTTCTCCCCTATAGAATTTACCTCTCCTCACTACCACTTATGCTGAGCATGAGGCACTAAGGTTTAGGAGTTGGATCAACAATCATCTATGTGGCCTTTCAAGGGCAATTAAATCTGAAACTCTGTGCTCAGGTCTGATGATATTCTGAAATATCTTTTTGCTAAGGACTGTTACATTTTATGAAGCTACTCACTTGACAAGGAGAAAGTGGATCTCAAACTTGGAGAAAGGAAAAAGTGAAAACAAAGGGAAAGAGAGAAGGAAGGACAAACCCAAAGGAGGGACAGAAATTAAGATGAAGGTGGGAGTGGTAGGAAAAGAAAATCAATGACATTCACTTACATGTAATCATGTAATAAACATGTGTTCGTTTCAGGTTCGTAATGGGAAATATTTTAGCATTTCTTATCTATTTCTTTTCAACACATTAGTGCTACTTTTCTAGGGGTTAAGTAAAAATAAATTTGGTTTGAGACTCTGTTGAAGCAAAACAAAATAAACCCTAACAAGGAAGTTCAGTTCAGAATTTGGCAAATTGTGTGTCTTAGTCCCAACTTTACTTTTTGTTTGGCTTGTTAATTTGAAAGCCCTGGTGTCATCACGCCTGCTCATGCACACACGCTATGATATATGACAGGGGCAAAGCATTGTATTTGTTGGTTGATTGTCACCTGTTCTGAAAAAGAATATCCCACAGGCCTTTCATTGCACTTCTGATATTCTAACTGAGAAGATTTAAAACCCAGGCCACTTACGCAACCAGCAGAAGATTCCACTTTTCAGATACAGTTAAACATTGTCTTTTACAGGCTTTATGGCCTATATACCATTAGCAAGCCTGTGGAGATTCCATTTAACATATAAAAAGGTTGACAATACTGCATAATAAATGGCATACCATTATTACTTCCTTTGGTGTTTATTTTAATGGAATAAACCGTGATGAATCCTTTAAGTTCGTATGTACAATTCCACAGCATTTCCATCATGATTTGCCAGGAAATAATACACAACATTTTTACAGCTCTGCCACCTTGCAAAGGAGCCAGAGAAGAAGTATTTTAATGGGATAATAGTTTTTTGGTCTAGCCTGACAGCACAGCCACTGCTGTATTTCACCCTGTATGTGAAGGCTCCCATCTTCTGTGTGGTCTCCATGACATTACATTTTATTGGCTTAACCCCTCTTCTAATTCGCTTTACTCAAGAAAGCCTTCTTCAATGCTCTGTTCCCTCTCAGTATTGAGCAGTCTTTCACTCCAACCACCAGCCTATATTAAGCTCCTATTCTGAAAATTGCTGCTAATAGGTGGCATTTACAAAGAAGAGAGCTGCTTGTTTCAAAAACCTTATTGTGTGGCCAGGTGCAGTGGCTCAGGCCTGTAATCCCAGCACTTTGGGAGGCCTAGGAGGGTGGATCACTTGAGGTCAGAAGTTTGAGACCAGCCTGGCTAACTTGGCAAAACACCTGAGACCAGCCTGGCCAACCTGGCGAAACACCATATCTACTAAAAATACAAAAATTAGCCAGAAATGGTGGTGAGTGCCTGTAATCCCAGCTACTCCGGAGGCTGAGGCAGGAGAATTGATTGAACCGGGAGGCAGAGGTTGCAGTGAGCTGAGATGGCACCATTGCATTCCAGTCTGGGCGCTGAGTAAAACTCCATCTGAAAAAAAAAAAAAAAAAAAACTTATGCAGCAGAAGGTGAAAGACCATAACGGGAGCTCAGTCAGGTTCATACTTTTCTGCGCTGCATTAATGTTTGCAATCCTTGCACAGATGACTACATTATGCAGATATCATCATCATCCTTTATTAGATCAAGAAATTGGGATTTAGAGTCAATAAAATACATTGTTGTGATAAGACAGCTAGAGAATGCCAGAGCTAAGATTTGAACCCAGTCCACACACTACACTTCCATTCTTCCCTACTGGGTTAGAGAAAATAATTCATAATGCACATAGCATGCATCATACTTACAGAGAATTCGGAGGTGTATGATTAATTTATAAATATGTTCATAAAGAATCTTTGGTGAGTTAGCTTGAGAAGACAAGTTGAACATGAAAATATATAGAGAATTTGATTACACTTAAGTGTTATTGGCCATAACATTGAATTAATAAACGTGTTACAATCATCTAATTATGGTAGTTTCCTATTTTTGCATCTCTTTCCTCATTGGGCAATGCTGATTTCTCAGAAGAGAAATATTTACACCAGAAATATTCTATCTTCTAAATACTTTATTAGAAGTGCTCCATTTTTTCAGACCTTGAAATGAAACTTGCAAGAATGTGTGGCTGAAATAAGTAAAATAAAAAATCCAAATGCCATACCCTTCACAAGGCAAGATAATTTTAAGGTTAGAAATTTAAGACACTCTTTGTTCTCAAAACTTTATTTAAGATGAGAACACTGAAGTCCAGAGAGTGAAAAGTTTTGCCTATCTTTAGCTAAAGACAAAATAGAAAGGAGAAGCCAGATCTATAACTTCTGGACCAACTGCTTCACTACATTATAATGAATATTTCCCAGTTTCTTAACCAACTGACTAGTTATTTGTAAAACAGCCATAGAAAGCAAAATGATAATAAACCCAGTGTCACTGCAGGTGATTAATTAATCATTCATCTTCTGCAAAAAGTTGAGCAGGCTTCTCTGATGCCACCACATCTTTCCTTTATAATTCCTCCTGCTTCTCCTTGAAGTATGGTGGTGCTTCATTGGTTCAAGCTCCCCGTAAGACTGGGATAATGACACTAGACAGATATAACTGGTTCATTTCAACAATGGACATTTATTAAGCATCCACTGTGTGTCAGGCTCAACCCTGGCTTCTGAGGAATCAGCATTGCCTACTGAGGAAAGAGATGTGAAAATAGGAAACTATCATAATTAGATGATTGTAATACTTTTATTAATTCAGCAATGACTTATTGAATCAAGCTGGGTGCTAAATCATGAAAAAAGCAGACATAGTTTCAGCCTACTGAAGGAGGAAAATGTTAATCAGATCGTCAAAAAATAAGTACAAAATTGCAACTAGGACAAATGATTGGAGAGAGTGGTGCAGAGTGTCACAAAAGTGAACTACAGAAGGAGTTTTCCAAAGAAGTAAAACAAGTCAGAGAAGGCATTGCAAAGGAAGGGATTCCCACTTTTTTTTTTTAGAAGGGTTTTTTTTTTTTTTTCATGAAAATACTATTTATTAATTTTAATCAAGAGTAAGCATATATGACAGTGTCCAGCTCGGTGACAAAACTCTCTTCCTAGTCGATGCACAGTTCAGCATCTGTTGGGTCTCGGCTATTGGGATGATAATTCTTTTGGGTGAGGGGAACAGCTGCCATCAAGGCTGCCTGCACCCCCACCCAGGCACAGGACCCTGGGCAAAGTCTCCAAAGAGTTAGTGTTTTTACTTTCGCACCAACAACACAACAGAATTATTGGGTACAAAAGAGGAGGTTTCCTTCCCACTCTACCTCGATGGGCAAAAGGCCTTCCATCTTCACAAGAGGCTGGCGAGGACCATCGGTTGATGACCTCCTAGTGAATTCTGGCTCCCACTCAGAGCACAGAGAAACCCACAGAAGAGGCCTGTGGCTCTTTTTCCAGCTCCGAAGGGGACAGCACGGTTACGTCCCCAGGCCCCAGGCTGCTTCTCCTGCCATCATGCTGCAAGCCTTCTTATACCACTTTGACCCAGGTTGAGGTCTGGCACAAAATACCCTCAAAGGTGATTAATACAAAAAACTTCCCATGAGCTAAGAGGATGGGAAAAATGTGTGTATTTATGCATGCGTGCATCATAGTGTGCTATAACTTACACTAAAAATTGAAAGTTGGTAAGAAAAACGTCACAAGAAAAATGAGGAGAGTAATGACTAGATGAAAATGCAAAGGGGTGGGGGGGAAGATTAGAGAAAGTCGAGGGTGAGTTTGTGCATATCACACCTGCCTGGAGCCCATGACCCAGGGTAAAGGTGAGTCCAACCAGGTGGACTGTACCCATGGATGTATTTTGAAGTAAAGCTATAACTTTCACCAATGTTCTACCTTTGCTCAATTTACTAAAACTTACTTTAGGGTCTTATAATCATTTAATATAGGAATGAGTTTTGTATTCTATAAAACCTCAAGTCCAAGATCAAGGCCCTGTCGAGTTCAGTGTCTGCTGAGGGTCCTGGTCTCTCCTTGTTGCCGCATCCTCTGGAAGGAACAAAAGGTGTGTCCTCACCTGGAGGAAGAGATGAAAAGAGAAAAAAACAAAAGGGCCAAGATAGGTCCATCCAGCACTTTTATGAAACACTAATCCAAAGTTCATGGATACTCGAGGCCCTTATATAAAATGATGTAGTATTTGCATATAACCTACACATATCCTCCCACATACATCAAATCCTCTCTAGATTACTAGAGATCACATACCTATAGACCTAATTATAGAAATTATAGGTTATAGAAATTGTAGATTATATACCTAATCTAATGCCAGCACATTACTGCAATTGAGTGGACTCATTGTAGTAGTCAGGGCACAGCAAATTCAAGTTTTACTTTTTGGAACTTTGTGGAATTGTTTTTTCTGAATATTTTCAGTCCACACTTGGTTGAATCCAGGAATGCAGAGCCCACACATATGGAGGGCTGACTGTATATGATTACTCTCTGTTCTGTGGCTAGTCGATAAGCTCTAGTAAGGGAAAGACGTTCTGCCATTCGAGTTTATTTTGCGTCAGGTAGAGAGCTATTTTCCAGAGGACTGATTACATTGGGAATAGCACATTCTGCTTGATAACCTCCACTTCCGGCTCTGAGGCATGACTCACCAACCAATGATCCGAGGTCAGGGTACCCAGTGGGAGGCTCTAATAAATCAGAGACACAGGATGTTCGCTAACTGAGGTAAGACGATCATGAGGCGTCCCCTTCTTCTGGTAGAGACGAGTGAATGGCAGGGCTTAGAGCACTGCAGCAGTGAATGGCTATGTGAACCACAAGAGAAATTTAGATCTTTTCAGTCTTTTAAGACCTAGGAAAAATATTACTTTTTTAAAATCTCTAGAACATAACTATCCAGGTGTAAAGGCAAAAAGATATTGGCTGCCCTTGTCTAGAGACACACTGCAGAAATACGGAGCAAAGATACACATGGTGAAGCAGGAGGCTTCAGACGGAATTAACGGCATTATTGGCATTTGGGTTAGATGCCACCACAAACTGAAGAACAACAATGTTGTTGGTTGCCTTGGGGTCTTAGACAAGTCAAATTCTCATCCACTTGATATCTTTCCTGACAACACAAGCGTATTGTCAGAGCTAGTCCAGGATACTAGAAGGCCTTCAGATAAAAGGCTTTTAAATATAGATTTGAGTCCTTCTTTTGCTTTTGGCCTCAAGGGATATTGTGGAAATAATTGCCACACTTGGGTAAGATCTATCTGAACTTTAGTAGGTTCTGCTCCAATTATTTTTCCTATTTCAGTGGAATGTTTAGCCCATAGGATGTCAAGTTAGTGTCAAGATGTTTATTTGCAGTGTGCATCAAACATAATAGAGAAGGCAAAAGTAAATCTAGATCAGAAATACCCCAATTATAAGCAAAGGAGTTCTCTAAAGCCTCAACTAACAGTCCCTCGAGTGTGCATATCATATGACAATTCCATTTGCAAAGTAAGTCTCTTCCTATTAAATTTGCAGGAGCTGGTATCACAGAGCAGGAAGGAATCCTTTTCAGTCAAAAGTTTAAATGTTACCCATAAGAGCTGAGAGATAGAAAAAAGCTATAGGTTATTTGAACTATCTAGCACCTGTGTAGCATGTTTACTCTGAGGAAGATGTTGAACAAAGATGGCAGGATTTAATGTAGAAAGAGTAGCACCATATCTACCAGGAAGTGAGGAGGCTGACCATCTGCATTCATAGTTAATTCACCTTGAGTGTTTCAGGGTAAGGCAAGATAGTGAGTTCTTTCCTTCCTTGACACATTCTCATGGATCTGTATTGAAGAATTTTTCTTTGTCTTGCTTTTCTTTTGCATAACCAGACTATCTTTTTTTCAGTGTCCCTTCAATAGCCATGCTCATCAGTAGATAGTTGATTAGAAAGTGGGCCACTTAGCTGGTTGATTTACAGAGTATAAGTTTATTTTTTGTTCTTATTTCATATTTATTCTAAAACTCTTTCAAAACGTTTTTCAAGGTATTGTGGTTCAAGTGAAGAGGCTATTTCTTATTCTAATTTCTGGTTTTGAATTAGGTCTCTAATTTCAATTTTAATCCCAAGGAAAAAAGGAAGTGAAACAGCCACTGTTTTATCAGTGCCATCTTTAACTCCTGAATGTTGTCAGAAGGTGTTTTCTAGTCTGTCCTGAAAATCTTCTATAGTTGCATCTTTTCTCTATTTTCATGAGTTAATTATAATCCAAATCATTTTTACTAGAAATAGTTCAGATATGGCTTTTAGAAGATTTTTGATCTACAGTTCTGTTTTTTTTTGGCGGGGGGGGGGGAGGGTGAGTAGCAGGGGAAAGCCTTGAGTTTATTGCAGAGAAAGGCATTCTGTAGTCCTTTTCCAGGTCATTATAATCAACTTTTACCATCTAGGCTTTAACATCTAAGGTTTAACCAATATGTATACAAGTTGAAGCCAGGCTCACACCTGTAATGCCAGTGCTTTGGGAAGCCAAAGTGGGAGGATTGCTTGAGGCCAAAAGTTCAAGAACAGCCTGGACAGCATAGCAAGACCCCACCTTTACAAATTTTTTTTTGAAAAACGAATAGCCATGCACTGTGGCACACACCCACAGCTGGGACCCAAAGTTCCAGTTACTTTGGAAGCTGAGGCAGGAGAATTGTTTGAGCCCAGGAGTTCAAGACTGCATTGAGCTATAGTCATGCCACCACACTGCAGCTGGGTGACAGAGTAAGACCTTCTCTCAAAAAAAAAAAAAAATTATTCAGGAGAAGGTTATTGAATTACTCACCCTCATTTCTTCCTTTTTCAAATTAAAGAATTTAGGAAAGCAATAAAAAAAGAAGCTGATATATGCACTCAAAATAATTCTGATTTCTTCTATCAATAGTTGCTGATCTTATTTGTATTTAAAGAAATCCTTAATTCAACTCAGGTCCAAGGCTTAAATTCTACAGTCATCTGCATACCTGGCTTATGGGAGAAATGGAAGTTTAGAAGCAACCTACAGTTTGAGGTCTTAGGCAAAAGGGAGGGAATCTGAACAAGGGTCTAATGAGGGAGGAGTTGATAGGGGTGAGGAAGGAGAGGCATCAAAAAGATAAGAGGGATGAAGGAGAGTTCAGTAGAGGGAAGCAACTGGAAGACAGGATGTAAAAGGATTTAGTAGGGAAATGAGTCTAGTTTGTTGTTGCTTAATTTAGTCCAATTGCTCATTAGCTTTAGCCAAAGACTCTTAGTGAAGCAATTATTAAATCAGAATTTCACTTGGAGGCCTTGCATACCAATTAAAAAATGCTGCCCATTGGGCCTGAGGAATCTTATTTCCTTTCTCTTCTAAAGTACTTCTCAAATGAACAATTTTGCTCTAGTCAAGTCTTCCCCACATTGGCCACTGAAAGCTCAAATCATCCTTGATGAAGTTATGTCATTTAGAGATAGGCACAAGAATTAGTACTGTAACAATAGTAAGTATAAAAAGGCACAAGAATTAGTACTGTAACAATAGTAAGTATAAGAAGCAGGAGTTTTTCCTAGAGGAGGCGAGGATTCCTACTTGAGCAACCCATAAGCGCCGGCAATGGTCAGTAGAAATGTGAGCCTCAAGCACTTCATGTTTCGAGTCCCCAGCATGATGGCTGTCCTCCCAATGCAAGCCTGACAATCTGCACCACCAACAGACAAAAAAACAGCAAGAACACTGTCTCTGGATCCAAGCCAAGAACTTAGACAAAAACTCAAGATGGAAGGAGAACCTCATCCAGTTCTATTAGTCACTCACAGCAAAATTCATCCATGTGGATATCAACCCAGTGAGAATTGCACACTCACCAGTCTGTGAGGCTGGCTCAAACAGCACGCTTACAGGGTCTGTGCCTGCATTCTACTTTGTAAGTCTCCTCCTGGGACAAATGACAATTTCAGACAGGACAACACAAAACAGAAACATAAAAGAGAGCAAAGAGGGATGAAAACTAATGGCCTCATTCCACCAAGAATGGCTATCAAATGGGCACCCGTAACGAAACCCAGATACCAAGCTGAGAATAAAGCCTAGGAGATCCAGGTAAGAGAGAGCAGAGTCTAGACCTGGTACTCACTGACTGTGTCGGCAGTGACTCAACAAGCCACAAGCAGCAAGGGACAAGGGGCCTCATGTACCATGCCTGGGTAAAGGCTACTGCCCTCTGGGCCGTGATGGTAGCTTTCCCAGCACCTGAACTGCCTTTGAGGTCATTCCTCCCTTCTTGGAGGGATAACACATGTTTACAGCTAACTATCTCTATCAGCCCGTTTCCTACTTGTAGAACCCCAGAAGCCCACAGCCTTTCTTCATTTCATCCCATCTCTGTCCCTTCAGTCCAAGCTGGCAGCAATTCTGTGAGATGGTTGACTGGATCCACAAGCAGCACACTGAGTCTCTCTGGCAAATGGTTGTCCAGTCACACCTTTGGCCCTGTTTCCAGAGCACACTATCTGGATAAGCTGAGAATCCTCTGAAATATCAAGCGCCGGTTTCTTTTTTGCTAAGCAGTCACTTCGATTCACCTCTCTCCTCTTGCATTTTACCAAAAGCAGCAAGAAGAAACCAGACCATGCCTTCAAAACTCTGCTTGGAAATATCCTCAGCCAAATATCCCATTTCATTGCTTACGAGTTCTACTTTTCAAAAACAGAACACAGCTCAGCCAAGTCATCTGCACTTTGTAACAAAGATCTTCTTTCCTGCAGCTTCAAATAACATAATCCTCATTTTCATCTGAGGCTTCACTGGAAGCACCTTTGACAACCGTATTGCTATAACAGTCTCCTGCAGGCAATCTAGGCTTTTTCTGTCAAGCACCTCAGAACTCTCCTAACCTCTACCGATTACCAAATTCCAAACCCACTTCCACATTTTTAGCTGTTCGTTACAGAAGCATCCCACTTCCTGTTACCAAAATCTGTATTAGTTAACTGGGGCTGCTATAACAAACTACCACAGACTAGGTGGTTTAAGCAACAGAAATGTATTGTCTCACAGTTCTAGGGGCTGGAGGTCCAAGATCAATGTGTGGCAGGTCTGCTTCCTTCTGAGTGCTCTGAGACAGAACCTGTTCCATGCTTCTTTCCCAGCTTTGGTGCTTTTCTGGCCATCCTTGGTGCTCCTTGGCTTGCAGGTGCATCACCCTGATCTCTGCCTTCATCTTGACATGGTACTTCGTATGTGTGTGTCAATGTCCACATGTCCTCTTTCATAAAATCACCAGTCACATTGGATTATGGCCCCACCCTACTCCAGTATGGCTTCATCTTAATTAATTGCATTTGCAATGAGCCCAATTCCAAGTAAGGTCACATTCTGAGGTACTGGCAGTTAGCAATTCCACATATGAACTTGGGGGGATACAATTCAGCCTATATCAAACTGTTCCCATATATGTTTTGTATTTTTAAAACATATCTTTATGTCCTTAATGAATAATGTTGGTTGGGTGCGGTAGCTCACACGTGTAATCCCAGCACTTTGGGAGGCTGAGGTGGGCGGATCACAATGTCAAGAGATCGAGACCATCCTGGCCAACATGATGGAAACCCCATCTCTACTAAAAAAAAATACAAAAATTAGCTGGGCATGCTGGCACGTGCCTAAAGTCCCAGCTGCTTGGGAAGCTGAGGCAGGAGAATTGCTTGAACCCAGGAGGCGGAGGTTGCAGTGAGCCAAGATTGTGCCACTGCACTCCATCCTGGCACCTGGTGACAGAGTGAGATTCTGTCTCAAAAACAAATATTAAAATGAAATTGAACAATGTCTTAAGTTTTTGTTAGAATCTGATTGCATACAAGAAAATTTCTACTTTAATATCAGATTTCTTTTTCAATTAAAACTTAGATTTTAATTTATAGATTTATAACTAAAAGGTAGTTACATTTTGAATCTAAGTGATAGAGAGAAGTGGGTAGGGATCAGGGCCACGTGGACATGCTACACACTTCAGAGAAAATCAGCAAGCAAATAGAAGAGCAGGGCAGTAGGGAATGATTCTTCATGTGTTGAGGATTGCCCAGGAGAACCAAAGGCAAACACAGATTTTCTAATTTTAAATCCACTGTGCTTATACCATGCAACGCCTTTTGTCTTTGCGGATTCAAAATGGAATTTACCCAAAGTACAGCCTCGACAGCACATATCAGGGAAAGATCTGTGAGTCTGAGTTTGGTCTTCTCCCCAGCTCACCCAGGTGGTCTTTGAAAAGTAAAGGCATCTCCGAAAAGAAAGGATTGTTTTATGTCATACAGAGGCCTCAACAGGGTCCCTCCAGCAGGTGAACGAAATCTGTAACTGAATAAACTTTTCTTCATTCACAAAAACTGCTACTCCTAATTTTAATTGAAAGATGAGCTCTCTGAAAATGTGAATGAAAATAATCTCAGCCTTTATCTCCTTTCAAAGAAAATGCATAGTTTTAATAAGATATTTTCATAATTCATTTATTGTACATATGCATCTACAATTATATTTACATTTCAAAGTGTTTTATATCCCTGTGAAGTTCAGGTTCTTTCTAACTGTTTGAAGAATGGCAGATTTGAGACACAGAGAAAAGAAATTCAACTTGCTAAACTTCCTAATGGTCTAACTGGAACTAGAAAGCAATGCAGCTAGCCATAGGGGTACTAGTTAACAGTAAATTAATGGAACACCAATTTATTCAGAAAGTCAACTGGGTTGGTTTGAGGTCAATGCAGTCATTGTGATTCTATGCAGCTTCTTATACAAACTTCTAATTTCTTAGTTGCCTCTTTGCTTGTGTCTATCTGCAAAGAAATTAAATTGCTTGTTGTCACACTGTTCCACAAGGCACATGTCACCTAAATTTTCAGAAGCAGCAGCTATCTTGTTAGGGAATGCTATTGTTACTTCTGTAATTAGGGCAAGGTGGCCAGGTGGCCTCCACACCAAGACACTTTAATTTACTCTACCTGGAAACCCACTTAAATAAAAAAGTAGAGTTTCCAGGGGATTCTCCACAAACTGTGAAGAGTGAAAAGAATTAAGGGTATGTGTTGCACAACCTACACAGACCTACAGGCAACCTGGGGAACTAGTGATGATTTCCAATGTAGACATTTGCAAAAATAAGCGTAAGCGTGGGAAAACAGTGATAGTTGACATTTATTGAGGGGTTAGTTTATGCCGGGCCCTAATCCAAAGGCTTTCAAGGTAATTACACATTTGATCTCCATGCCAGTCCCATGAATAAGGCATTGTTATTACGAGCATTCTACAGATGAGAACACTAGGGTGGTGAGTAATTTCCGCAAAGTCAGAGCCAGTGTGAAGTCGTCAGGAACCCAACCCAGACAGCCCACCTAAGAGCATAGGCTAAGTAAGAGCAGCTTTTTGTGCAAATGGATTTATAGATGCTAAAGGGAAGATAAAAGTTTTGATTGTTGAAAATGCAACTAGAATGGTAGATTATGGGTGTTAATAATTACATTTATTGAAGACTGCAGAGAAAAACTGGAATATGTTTACAATAAGTGAGTAAACAAGAAGACAAAATGGTATGGACATCTTACATTTGAAAAAGGAACCTACAGAGAAATAGAGAAAAAGGCAGCAATACACCTTTAAACAAGAGCAGATTACCACTTAAAAATATGGTGAACCATAAAGAACTCATGTTCTTTAACCATAAAACTGTGGAAGAAATGTTCTGTTGGCTAGGAAAAAAACAAAAAGCTATGCACACATTTTCTTCTACGTCTCATGAAGAGAATCAAAAAGCAAAATTGATTTTTATTTTATTATTTTACTTTTAGAGACAGGGTCTGGCAAAGTTACCCAGACCGGACTTGGACTCCTAGGCTCAAACGATCTTCCCACCTCAGCCTCCAGACTATCTGGCATACAGGCACATGTCACCACACCTGGCTGAAATTATTACCATTATCATTATTATTTTATTGAGGTTACACAGTTAAATCGAATCACATCTGCCTATAATCCCAGCTTCTTGGGAGGCCAATGTGGGCAGATCACCTGAGGTCAGGAGTTTGAGACCAGCCTGGCCAACTTGGTAAAACTTTGTCATTATTAAAAATACAAAAATTAGATGGGGTGATGTAATCCCAGCTACTGAGGAGGCTGAGACAGGAGAACCACTTGAACCCAGGAGGCAGAGGTTGCAGTGAGTCGAGATCACACCATTGCACTCCAGCCTGGGCAACAAGAGCGAAACTCTGTCTAAAAATAATTGTACTTTTTGAGGAAACGTATATAAATATGGAAATAGGTGTTTTAACTCTCAGTTTTCTCATTTATCTATATTTAGATTACATCTGTCAAGCCAAATAAAGAATTGTCACTAACCTCCAACCTCCTTGCTTATAAACTCAAACCTACTTGTGCATGAAATGCTGCCTGCCAAGTCCAAAATAACATTTGAGGCAGCTGTAAAGTCCAATGTAAAAATACTTACCTAATTAAAGAGACAAAACTCTATTCATTATAATTGGGTTAAGAAAAATTAGGAAAGTTGACTGGCCTATAGCAGCTATTTCCTAGTAAAAACAAAAAACAAATAGGCAAACGAAAAGCACAGAAGTGACAGAATACAAGCTTTCAGTAAGATTTTTGGAAGAAAACTTTGAACTAGCAGAAATTTGCATCCCATTGGCAAAGGGGTCCACATGGGACCCTGAGGATCCAAGTTTAGAATTCATAGGAATTGTGGGAAAAGCTCTGGGCTCATAGGAACTGTGGGAAAAGCTCTGGGCTAATATAGTCCTTGAGACTGAAGACTTGAATCATGTTTCGCTAAATATTTGGAATCTAAAGCAGCCCCAAATGACATCTGCATAGCCCTGGGACACTGGACTAGCAGATAAACTGGCCCCCAATGCAAAATGCAGTATTTTGAGTCTAATAGTGAGTCTAAGTGCACACTCAACTTGATTGAAAGACCAAGAAACCTACAGCTCAAGGAAGAAAGAACTGTCTATGCATGGTCCATGCTGAGGCTTGGGTCAGGGAAGAGTGGTGACAGAACTCTGAGGTTCACATGAAAATGTGTGGAGTAACACACAGGTCAGGCAGATAGCAACACATCCAAAGCAATTTGTGGTGTCTTAGTCAGGGCATTGCAGGACAAGAAATAAAGTCACCTACCCACCAACCAGAAGAAACCCTGGCCATGGGTGATTACTACAGCTTCTGAAGTGACACACAATCCTGAAAAAGGAACAGAGAACTCTGATCATTGAGAAGGGCCTTTCTCCTGCTTCACCTGCTGGGACAGACTTCCCAGAGCCTGGTCTCCTCCTAAGGAGTAACTGCCAGGCAAGCTGGGATCCACTGGCCACTGCCACATGGATGTGAGCCAACATACAGCATCTGTGAGAAGGCAGAGCCAGATTGAAGAGGAGGATTCTGAGCTGCTGAAATATTCCCAGGGAATCAGGCCTCAGATGTGGAGAAGCAATGCTGATAAATAGAAAAATTGTGTGGTCCAGAATTGGAAATTATACAAGGTCAAAAAGTCATAAATCTCCTTGTCTCCAGGGCAGAATATTCAACAGCACTCAAGCATGCAGGAATATGCACCATGCTGTAATCTATGTGGCAGGTTTCACCTGCCACCAAGAGGAAGAAGAAACCTCAAGGTATAAAACAACCTGAAATTTTGGCAGTAAGCTACACACCAACTCCTCCTGATTGCAGGTTGGAAGACAAGGTCCCACTGGAGCAAGGTGGTGAGGAAAGCAAGACATCCCTAGAGAAAATAAGTCCATGCAAGAATTGCTGATTCTTGGTCACTTAGGAAGACAGATGGATGGTAATGATAATCTGCTGCCCCAGGAGACAAGCCTCACAGAGGTCTGGAAGCTTCAGCTCACATCCCCAGAGCCAGAGCTAATGGAGGAGGCTGAGCTCCCAACTGGGAGAGATAATTGTTAGGTTCCCCATTCCAAGCAGAAGGGATCTTCAGTGCAAGCCAGAGGCTCTGAAGAGACACAGCACCCATCCCCCTGGTACACATGTGACCCTATAGGCAGCTACCACATGCAACTCATTGGAGCCCAAGTGCTGTAGAAAAAAGGCAAGAAATACAATATTCCTCAAAGATTTGGGGAGATGAGGCTGCCTTCCATTTGTTTTGCCTTCAACTCTTGATGGACAATGTCTTGATGGACATCTTGGGGCAAATTGCATCAAAAAGAATTCCAGAAACTGAGGTCAGAGAATGAAGAAAAGCCAGTTAAGTACAGGTACTACCTCCTAATTCTAGTTTGTGGAGGAAGGGTCAGAGTTGTATGGTAAACCTGTAAACACTGGCTCTGAGGGAAGGAGTTGCCAGAATCTCAGCCTAGAATTTCCACAGCACACATCACCACCTTCACACACTCACACAGCTCTTTCTGTATCCCAGTTGCCTGAAAACTTCTGCTGACCATGAGTAGCCCAGCCTGACTAAAAAGCCCTGTGTAGAAGGGACAAGATACATCTGCTACCTGCCCTGTATCATGGAAACAGATCCCCAAATAAAGGCTCAGAGGAGCACACTGCCTGTCGCCTATGGAGTAAACAGTGTCAAGAGAGGTCAGCCTGGAGGCCACAGTTGAGCATCGTTTCTTGTCTTTCCTCATTCATGCCCAGGACAAATCATCTGCATTGGGACCACCACAAGATGTTCAAAGATGAGAAAAAGTTATTCATTGGAATTTCAGGAAATTGTATGAAAGGCAAAATCGCCTAGCTTGGTTGGTCCCTGAAAAAAAATAATTCAAAAAAAAGTGGGAAAGAGGCCGCTGTCTTTGGGGAGAGTAGAAAGAATAGTTTCCACTTCCCAAGTGAATCCTTGGGGTATATAAAGTCACCCGCTGGGATTTAAGTTAAGGAAGTCAGTGGACTGCAAGCAGGAATGCAGGGAGCACACTGGAGGCTGATGATATTTGGACAGTCAGTGGCAACCCTGCACCACGGCACCCTAATGTCCTTCCAGAAGCCACTAGGTGCATATTGCTTGGCTGGAGTGGATTTTCTCACCCAAATGGTAGACCTCTGAGCCCAGATTATCATGGAGTTAGTAGTGAGATGACAGCCGCAGCCAAGTGAGTAGAGATGGGGCATCTCTGGAGAAACAAAGCATTTTCACAATCTTTGAACCCCTGGCGTTGAGAGGTGAGCCAGGTTTTTCTAAACAACTGAGAGCCAAGGAGTCTTCTGAGTTTATGAGATTCCATTTAAAAAACGAGAAATAGGCTCTCCTAGTAGCTTACCTGCCACCTAGCCCAGAATAAGAATCCAGTCGACTCTTACTCAATTTGTTAAATGAGGGCTGACCTTTGGTTTTAAGCTTTAGGTACCTACTCTGTGCTTGGGATTGTGCCAGGGATGATGTCCCCGTTTCTAAGAATCGTACATTCCTTTGGAAAAGGCATTGCCTGTACTCAGTGTGATAACTGATTGAGCAAGGATTCCAGGTTAATATCCCATGCAGTACTGAGCAGCAAGATGGGTGCTGCACCCACAGGGATTGCTTTGTTAGAGATCCATCCAGACAGTGCATGTCTGGGGTTTTGGACCCTAGGATTCTGATGTGTATGTTGGGGAGCTATTAGTATCCTTTTTGTGTTGGACATCTTAATAATCATATTTCAATTTAATTATTTTTCTTCTTAATCCTATGTATTTATGTCTTATTGGGGTATCATTTAGACACAATAAAACGTGTGTATGAGTTCAATGAGCTTTAACAATTGCATACATTCACAGAACCACCACCTTAAATAGGATACAGAGCATTTCCAAACCTCAGCAAGTTCTCTCAAGTCAACCCCAATCCAAAACCGAACCTCCAGTGTTCTGACTTCCAACCCAGTAGGGTGGTCCTGTCTGTTCTTGACTTCACCCACATCTCTTTCCTGGGTGTCTTCTCCTGATTGACACAGTGTTTCTGAGATTTGAACCACAAGGCATGTGCAGAGTGTGATCATTGGAGTCTTCGAAGGAAGGCTATCTGGAATGTGTTAGGGGAGTTTAATAAAGGGCTTCAACATTGTGAACAGGGAAGAAGGAATCTACGAGCCCCTCAGGGTGAGTCACAACCAGAAGCCAACATGTTCTTCACCTGAAGAGGGGCAGGAGCAGCCACTGGAAGAGGAAAGACAGCTCCATCAGGCCAGGAGAGCCTCAATCAGAAACACAGCCATCCTGGGCAACCACACAGGGAAGAAGCCAGGAATAAATACCTAGTCTCTCCCTCTCCTTCAGAGGTGCCCCACTGGCCCAGCGCAACTGTGAGTCAGAGGGTAGGAGAGGCTGTTAATTTCCTGCAAAGAGACCAGCTGAGATAGAGACCTGCAGGAAGGCATCTGGGGCTAGAAGGAGAAGGTGTTCAGCACATGGCCCCGTGTTCAGGAAAACCCAGAGTGTGGGTAAAGAAATGGGGGTCTGACTGCAGGGAGGGGCACCGTTAAGGAAGTTCTAGAAAATTGGCTTTCTTGCCCTTCCCTCCTTCTTTCTCCTCATCCTTCCTTCCTGCCTTCCTTCTTTCCTCCCTCCCTCCCCTCTTTCCTTTCTTCTTTCCTTTTTTCTGCCTTTCTTTCTTCCTTCCTCCCTTCCTTTTTTTCCTTCCTTTGAAAATGTCTGCACCTGCTAGGGACAATGATTATGTGTTTACTACTGTGTGCCAGATACTCTGTTACGAGCTTTACATACTTATAAATATTTAGTTTTAATATTTAATATTCCTCAAACACCTGTTTTGAAGGAATGGCTATACCCATTCTATAGACTAAAAACCAGAGGTTCAGAAAGTTTACCTGTGGGGCTATAATGTAAATATGCCACTGTTCCCCCAAAATTAATAACCAATGGATACCAACAGCTGTTATAACCAGAGGCCTGTGAGGAATGACAGTGAAGGGATGCATCAGGAGGCTGGAGTGACCAGGGAGCCCATAGGAGGATGGGGCCTCTGACAGATGCTTGAAGGAGGGGAATGCCCTGTGCAGGGTGCAGAGAGATTCCTGGTGTGTGGACAGCAGCAACAGAGGCACAGAGGGAGGGAATGAGCTGCTAGCTTGGAAAATGGAGAACATTCACTTGGAGGTGATGAAGGTTACTGAAAAGAAAAAGCAGTAAAGGATTAAGGTAGAAAGGCATTGAACAATGAAATTCTGAGTTAAGAAAACAGTAACAGTTTTGATCAAGGAATTTGTGGAATCATAATGAATCTCCCAGAAAATGTCTTGTGTCAGTGGTAAAACAGATGATCTGTAACAGAGGCAATCGGGAAGTTTTTGCAGTGATCCAGGAGAGAGATTCTGACTAGAGTGGTGGCCACCATAATGAAAAGAGACAGTCCTGAGACAGATTGGGAGAAAAAAGCTCAATAGGACCCAGCACCAGGGTGCACAGGGTCCTAGAAGACCAATGAATTGTGAGCAAACAACTGGAGAATCTAAGCTGGGGGCGAGATGAGCACAGGGAGGAGAGGAGAGCTCAGCAGAGGGAAAAAGTTAAGGGCAGAATCAGAGCCATGGAAAAGAGAGGCACCAAATTGGTTTAGAGAAATTGCACTGGGGCACCAGCAAGGCATCCGTGGAGAGCTCTTCAGTAAGCTTTGTGGGCGCTGTTGGGGAGTCCGATGGAGAGCTCAGCTTCAAAGAAGTGCCTGCCCAAAGCTGGGAGTGGAAGGAAAAGCTGAGGGAGAAAGAGTAGGCAAGAGAAGGCAGCCGAGGATAAAATCCCCAGGTTGCTCTGGGCTCAGCTGTTCAGCCACAACTGTGCAAAGACCGAGAACTTAGCAATGGTCAAATTACTGTCTGGCTGAGTTTGTTTTCTTTGGGGAAAGAGGAGGGGAGAGAGGACGTTTCAGAAGTATTATACTCCTTAAACCACAGGTGTCATACTCACTTTCTTCAAGGTAGAAGTTGCCAAGGGCACTTTATTTCTACATCATTCTTTTTAAAAATCAAATCATCAGGAATTGTGCTTCTGGGAAATGCTGTACCAAACACCTATTAAATATGCAGCCTGTCGTTTGTTTTGCATTTTTCTTAAGGGTAACAATTAACCTTTAAAAAGTCTGACCTTTCCAAAGAGGTAGACCTATTGCAGGGAGCTCCAAGGTGCTGGGCAAATGTTTCAGAGAATTGTTTACTTCATGAGCATCGTAGACTTAGGGCTGCAGTGGTTTTCTTATCCTGTAATGCTGTTGCTCTGAAATGGTTCACTTGCATGATATGTTTAATTTGTGAAATTAAGCCGTCAACTGGAGTCACAGGGCTTAGCCCCTGGCACAGCGAGGCAGGAAGGAAGCACAGCCGTAGGTCAAACATTCACATCTCACACATTAGGCAGGGAACACATGCCCCACAGCAGAGCCTGAGGTGAGATTACCCCTCAGCTTATTCTCAACCACTACCCAGAGGCTCAGCCCCAGCCCAGATCAGCTGGAAACCAGCCTGGTCACCTCTTTTCCTACCACCAGGGGAATTGGCCAGTCCTTGCAATTCACCACCAAAGTGATCTTTCTATTTGGAAGTCTTACCATGCCACGCCCCTGATTAAACCTCTAGCATTCCCGAGTTTATCCAGGACACAATCAGGATCCTGTGATCTGGCCTCTACTCACTTCTTTAGCTTCATCTGCCATTTCTTATCCTGCCCTCTCCCTTGTACACACAAACACACATTTTTCTTAAGGTAAACCAAAGTCCCCATGGCTCCCTATACGCCTCGACTCAGTGGGTTCTCTGCACGCCCTGCTCCTGGAGAACCCTCCAAGTCCTCATTGGCAAATGCCTGTTTTCCTTTCAACTCAGGTCAGACGTTGCCTCCTTTGGAATGCCAGCTGTGACCCATTTCCAGTACGTGGCTCTTTATGTACCCATAGCATTCTACAGATACCTGGTTCCCAAGAGGGCCTCTGCTCAGTCCTATTCATCATGTAAAGTGCTCCAAGCTCCCGCAGAACTATGCACAGAGGAGAATCTTAAGCAATTTTTTGTAATGGATACAAGAATAAGTGAATGATAAAAACTTTTCCTCCAACACACATACATGAAAAGTACACAGGCACACTTTCCCCAGATGTGTAGAAAATAAAAATCAATATGATTCCAACAAGTACATGATGGTATGCCCACAAAGGGTTAAACTAAAGAGAGCCAGGGGAAAAGGATGATTGACAGGAGTGTGTTAGAGATACAGTGAGCCACTTGCCATTGGGCTGAATTATAACACACATGAAAAGCCTCAACCTGCACATCTAGGACACATGCTTGTTGGGGGCCACAGAGAGGTGGATGAGACAGAGGCCCACCCTAAGGGAGCTCAGAGTCTAGTAGGGAAAGAGAGAAAAGCAGACAACAAGGACCTCGAAGGGAGAAAATGGTCAACACTCCCACGAAGCAGAGGCAGCTTTTTAGAATTTAGCCACAAGCAGTGGCTAGAGGGGAAAGACCCTGAAGGGAGAGGGAACAGAGGTAAAGGCCTTGGAAAGGAGCTTTCAGAAAGTTGCAAGCACCTCTGCATGACTAGAGCCCAGGGTTTCGCCACAGGGTGCCGAGAGATGAAGCCAAAGAGCTAAGCAGTGGGTGGATTTTGGGGGACTTCCCATGGCGTGCTAAGGAGATAAATCTTACACTCTAAGCAGGTGGGAGCCATTTCTAGAGGAGCAGTAAAATCACTGAGCAGCACTATATGTGGAGTATGAAGACAGAAAGGGACCGGAATCCTTGCTGGCATAAGCATCAATTACGTACTCAGATTAAAGCTGAGAAATAATTCCACCTACAGGCTCAGCAGGGCTCCCATGCACAGTGTGGGGTGCATGCAATCAGACAGCCCAGGGAAGCACAGATGGGCTCTCACATAGCCTGTCAGGTGAGGAGCAAACACGTGGCTCTGGAGAGAGGTCTGTGTTCAGAGGTGCGCCACATGGCAGCAGGGAGACAATGCCTGTGGTCAGTGAAGCTCTGTCAAGGTGTGTGTTGGACAAAACTCCCCGCCACTCACTGACCTAGAAAGTATGCAAGAAAACAAATGAAAAGGATTCATTACCTCAGAAGGCCAGCAAAGATCATCTTCTCTTATCAGATAATGAGAGTGCTCTTCAGGAGCTGAGCATCATAGAGAGTCTATTACAAATACTGATCCCACATGTGATGGGAAATGCATCATCATCACAAATTGTGTTCTTCACCAAAAAAAAAAAAAAAAAAAAAAAAAGACATGCCATAAATTTCAGATGCAATTAGAAATGCAAAGATAACAAAGTTATAGGAGGAGAAGGAGGGGAAAAATATTAGTTCTAGAGAGACAGTTAATAGTGAGGAAATATTAATATTGATTTCTGCTTTTACAACAGCAAGAATAATTGGGCTGAACCAGTGACTCAGTTTAACACACCAACCCTCAACCACAGCACCAAAAGCAAAGATGGCTGTGCTGAACACATCAGAATTCTTCACAGATCAATTTAAAATCATTTCCCCTCTTCTAGTGTGGTGACAAATTTATTAATAGGCTCAACTGAGAGGATTACTCAGTCCCCCTACCTTCCTGTGAGTGCTCAGTCTATAAGCCTTAAAATCCCAGGGTCACTAATGGAAGAATCCATGGAGGGGGCACAGCAAGGGAGGCAGAGATGGGAAAATGTGCACCAGGATGCTTGGCTCCCCCGGCGCACCCGCAGATCTGCCTGGATGATGGCAGTGTCAGGGGCAGGACGAGGTAGGGTTTGCCAGGCGTCAACCTAGATCAGCACCTTCTGTGGCCAAGAAGAACACACCAGAAAACAAGAACCAAATTCAACAAGTGCTTTAGCCCGTGTGTCCTCACATTCAAACAGGAAAGAAATATATAATAGAATGGGAGTGGATTGCAAGGAGATAAAAGGAACAGCAAGACTAAGGCAGTTCAAAACAACCACTGAGATTACCAGGAAAGGAAATGGGGAGGGGTAAGTCAAAGAAGGCAAACTTGAAGTTACGCAGGATGAATGACTCTGGAGAGCCGAGGAACAGCAGGAAGACTACAGTTAATACTATTGGATGATAGGCTGAAAATTTGCTCAGAGAGTAGATTTTAGGGTCTTTTACAACAGTATAAAAAAGTAACGATGGTAGGTGATGGATATGCTAATTTGCATGAGGGTAGCCATCATTTCACTGTTTAGATATAGATTAAAGCATCATATTGCACAGCAGAAATCTATATGCTAAAAAAATAACCACTGAGTCCCTTGAATTCTACCTCCTAAATAATTCCTCTATCAGCTCCTCCCCTGTCTCCTACACTTTCCTAGTCCAGGCCTTCATGCTGCCTCCCAGGTTATTCCCAGAGCCTCCTGATCCAACCAACAGCCTGGGATGGATCCTGTGCCTCCCTTGAAGGAATGCCACCAGCATGGCACGTCCAAGGCAAGATTCCATCAGAGCTCTTGCTCAACAGTCCCTGATGACTCCCACTGCCTCCTGAGTAACACCAGATAGCATGCACATCCTCAGTCTCTCTGTAGCCAGCCCCATCTGCCTCCACCTTCCCCATCTGATCCTCACCATGTTGTTTTGCAATTCTGGTACCCTTTAATTCTTGGAGTACACACAGGGGCATCTCACTCCACAATGCCCATCTAGACTCATGCTGTTCCCCCTGCTGGCAGCACCCTCCTCCTGCTTCCTGAATGACCTGGAAAAGCCTTGCTGGTCTGTATTAGTCAGAGAAGCCTGGCTGCTGTAACAGATGCCACCATTCATCAGCACCATGATGGTGTGTGTGCTCACCTGCTCATCCCATGACTTCTGTTTCACCCAGCCATTCAGGCCCAGGCTCTACACCATCAGTTGCTCAGCACCCTGGGACCTCAGCAGCCAGCTAGCAGCCAGGGCCTAGATTTAAAATCTATTCTTTTGGCAGTTTATTATTAATTATAGCCAGGGAAAAGGTACCAGGAAGCCTGAAGGGGAGGGTCTATGGGTCAAGCCTTGTTAGAGGTGGATGGAGGACATCATTTCTGCCTGCATTCCATCCATGGAGTGTACCTGTGTGTCTAGTGGAAAAGGAAGCCATTTGAGAACAATTAGCCTGTCTCTGCAGCAACATCTTCTCAGGCCAGACAGGACACCATCTCCTTCTGCAGTCTGACTGCTCCCTGCTCACCCAGCCCTTGCACCCAGGGATCTCTTTCCTCCATGACAGCTACCAGACACTAAAGGCATTGTAGCACAGACTGGGTCTCTGCCTCCGTACCCCACCCCCTTACATACCAAAAGGAGCCACAGCATGCCTTTGGACAATGTTTGTCTTTGAAACAGTAGAACAAAATGAAATGAAACAGGTCTTGTCTATGTATTAATATATGAGGACTGGGAGAAGGAAAGAAGTAAACTTTTTTAAATTTTTCCCCTGCCTGATAAATAGGTACCTAAATGAGTAAATGAACAGAGGGAATAGATGATCAAGGTGAAGGAGAAACAGCCCTTGCGTTTAAGCAACAGGGACAGTTTCTCCAGTTCAATGGTGTGACAGGCACTGTGCCAAGATCCTTGTATCTGCTGTTTCTTCCAGTGCTCAGTGGTAATCCTATAAGGCACGTGCTATTAATACCGACACCTTAAAAGGGGAGGGAGCTAAGATTCAGAGATGATCAACACCTTGTTCAAGGTCACACCCTCAATGCATAATGCAATTAAGATTTGAACCCAAGCATCCCACACCCAATAGTGTACAGGATGACAGAATCTGTGAGTTAGAAGGAGGATAATCATCTACAATGGGGTGTGCATCAGGAAGGGCATCTGTAAGTCAGTCAGAATGCACCAGAGCCTGGCAGCAAAATGGAGACACGTTTCATGGAGCAACCGTGATGCCGGGAGAAGGTTCCCTCTTCCAGGCACTTGCTGACCTGGCCCCATTCTCTCACAGGAACTAAACAGGGCCATGGTAAACAGATCTATGCTAATATCATCTCTTCTTCCTATAGACAACAAACTTTCTGAGCCATTCTGCCCAAATCCTGGAGGCTGGGATCCATGAGGACTGCTCCATTCATCGCAGGAAAGTGCAGGAGAAATGTTGATATTCCAAGCTGCATGTTTCATTTGTAAATTACAAACGCTTACCTATTAATTCATATTCTCACCATTTTTGCTATTACTTTTGAGCACTCAAATTATTTGTGCCCTGCTTTTGCGAGTCCCTTAATCTTCAGCTCCGAGGGCCTAAAATTGTCATTCAGTCTAAATTAATAGCGGTCTTATTGGCTCATTATTTTTGACATCTGGTTGGAAGTGCAAAGCAATAGCTATTAGGTAATAATCGCAGTAGGCTGTGATTAGAAACTAATAACATAAGTAATAAACGTTAAATGTGGTTGCCATGAAGCTTTGAAGCTTGACGGAAGGAAGAGGGCACAGGGCTGCTCCACAATGGAGAGAAACTGGAAGAGGGACCTGGAGCCCACCCTCCCGGTTCCTCCAGGTCAGACCATCAGCCCTGGAAACTTACATACATCACCAAAAACAACATCCGATTCTGTAACAGGAAAGAAAAATGTGGTAGACAAAAGTCACATTGCCTGAATGGAAATACAGCAAAATGAATATTCTGAATTTCCCAAATTCCCAAATTATTCACAGTGATTTCTATTTTTCTCACAACATGTTCCTTTCTTCTTCAACAAATGTGCATAAAGCCTGTTCTTGCATTGGTAATTATTGATATTTATTGAGCACTAACTGTGGTCCAGGCCCTCTTATTCTAAGCACTTCATATACATTATTGCATACAATTCTCACCCACCCCACCCAATAAAGGGCCTATGGGGCTGCTGCTGTTATTCCCATTTACAGATTGGGAACCTGAGTACAGAGAGGTAAGTCACGTGTCCCAGGCCACACCTCTGGCACAGTAGCGGAGCTGAGGCGTGGATCCCAGGAGCAATGCTCACACTCTTTAGCCACTATACAACACTGTCCTTCTTGCTTTCATTTTCTCAAAAAGTTTTCTTGAGCACCTACAGTTTGCCAACCACTCTTTTATGAGCTAAAGCAGAAGGAGACTGGAATACAAAGAAACACAGGCAGATAAGAGTCCTGGGCACTAACCGACTTGCCTGGATTATTGCAATAGCTTCCTAACTTCTGAGCACCGCTTCCTTCTGGTATTTCCCAATGAAGCAGCCAGAGGGATCCTGTTAAAATGTGACTTGGGTCATGTCACTCCTCAGTTCAGAACTTTCCTCTAACTCCCTGTCTTGTTCACAAAAAAAGACAAATTCAGCAGGATGATTTATGTCCACCTAGAGCTCACCTCGTCTATCCCACCCATCACCTCTCTGGCCTGAAATATGTATACATTGTGGAATGATGAACTCAAGCTAATTAACATATCCATCACCTCACGTACCTTTCAGTTTTGAGATGAGAACATTTAAAATCTATTCTTTTGGCAGTTTATTATTAATTATATTCACTGTGCTGTACAATAGACTTCCAGAACTTACTTTTCCTGTTTAACTGAAACTTCGCACCCTTTAACTAACACTCTCCATTTCCTGAACCCTGGCCCGTAGTCCCTGCTAACCACCATTCTACTCTGTGCCTCTGCAAGCTCCATTTTTCTTAGAGTACACATGCAAGTAAGATCATGCAATATTTCCTTCTGTGCCTGGCTTATTTCACTTAGCATAATGTCCTCCAGGCTCCTCCCACTATCTCTGTTGCTTGTCCCTTATCTCCTTCAGATTGTGTTTAAATGTCACCTTGCAGTGAGGCAGTGTCTGAACATTTAAGTGGTAAACGTCATCCCCAGTGATACTTCCAATCGATGTGGGAAGTATCTATTTCTCCACGGCACTTCTACCACCTAGCAAACTATACATGTTGGTTAGCTGGCTAGTTAGTAAGTTTGTGGTTAGTTGCATTCTCTGTCTACTCTCCACTAAAATAAAAGTTTTAAGAAAACAACAGAATGTGTCTCTTCTGTCCGTTGTTTTATCCCCAGTGCTTGGAATGGTGTCTGCACACAGATTCATATCTGTTCAACGAATAAATAAATCCTATCTTCGAGGAACTTACTTGTTTATAAAAACAAGCTATACTCTCCCTGGCCCCTGCTTCAAAACACCAACTTCACAAATGCCACACATGAGCCACCCCCATAGGATATGCTAGCAGGCAGTGAAGGAGTCAGCATGTAGATGAAGTAAAAGCTGGAACATATGTGAGCTCAGAGCCGTGTGAGGTCTTCCAAGGCGCCCGATGGAGGGAGCCTTCTGAAGGAAATACAGAGCTAAGCATAGAAATAGGCACTCATGACGGTTTAAAGCCTGACATTGCTGCTTACCAGCTCTTTCATTTATACCCTTGAACAAGTTATTCGACCTCTCCAAGCCTCAGTTTCCTCATCTGTGAGGACAAAATAAAAGTCCTGCATGACTTCAAGAGACTGATGAACCCTCCTTTGGCTAAAAGACCCTAGAGTTTTAAGTTCCCCACCATGACAAGACAGAGACCAGATGCATCCCACTTGCCTCAAGTCCCCTTCACCTTACTAATTATTGGGAGATTTTATCAAAGGCTGCCTTGAGGAGGACAAAAAGCCAAGCCAGAAGACTTCACGTACTTCATCATGCCACCCAGTGCCCTCCTCCTGTTTGTATGGTTCTGACCTGACAGCTACCGCAGGCCACAGAGACTCCCTTCTTGATGGATGGATGGCTGCAAACAGGTTTGGACTGGTGTCTTAAGGCTGCCCAGATGGTGGACTTGTACTCTGTTTCACCTTTTCGTGTTTAGGACTCACATAGAATACATTTAAATGCTAAATCTCCACCCCAAACTGAACACAGGTCATACGTTTCATGCATGTGAACCCAGGAATAAAGTTCTCCTTTAAATTTACTGATTCTGACTCTCATTCAACATCTGTAAACTGATGGTAATATCCACCAGGTAACAATGTTGTGACGATGAAACGGGAAAACGTATGCACACCATCTAACACCGTGCCTCACATACAGGGATGAAGAGTGAATTCCGCATTCCCTTCCCCTGGAAACATTGGAAGGAGCTGGAAAAGGCAAGAAGGAGCAGGAAGCCTGTTTTGGAATAATCTCCACATGCACAGAAATATCCTTAAATGACAGCCAAGATTTCAGGCAGACCCAGCTGGCCCTGAAAGACAACAGAATTTCAAAGACAGGAATTGAATTTGTTTCCTGAAAGCAAAAATCTCCTCAAGAGCTGCTGAGCTCCTCCATCTGCAGTGAGGACCCACAAATCCAAACAAGCCTCACGCCAGCAGCAGGCTGTGGGCCAGAGTTTTCAGCTTTGTCTGTGGCATCACGTCAGCCCTGGTGTGATACCAATGTTTTCCCTGAGTTTCCTAGCTAAGTGTCACCAATCACACCAAGCGTTCCTCTGGGGCAGAGACAGTGTCCTGTCCCAGTTTTGCATAACACCAACAACTTCCCTGCATACAACTCTGGCATGGACACCACCTTGTAGATCCCCCATACAGCCCTATGAGGTGAGCACATGGGACAGGGGTCATGGCTCCCACTTTACAGAAGACGAAACTGAGGCTTGGAGTGATTCCATGTCTCATCCACACTCTCAGTCTAGCAGGTGGCTGATTCAAGACAAGTACTCAACTGCTCAGACTTAGGTCCAATGCCTGTTCCACTACATCACACAGCAAATACCTCTCAGCACTCGTGTGTTCTAGATATGAATCAAACTAAACTGATGTGCCAAAAAATTGCCTGGCAATTACTACTGCCATTCATCGGTGTGTACTCAATGCTAGAAACGGTACAGGCTATGCTGCACACACTCTTTGCTCTAAACCTCAACATAATCCTATGGGGTTTTACCATCTATCCCTCCAGTTCCCTTTAGTAATAAGGAAATTGAGACCAAGAGAAGTTAAGTAACTTTATCAGTGTCATGCAGCTAGAAAGAGATGGAAATGAGACACAAAGTGACTGCTATGCCAGACTCTTACCTTGCACAGGGACAGGGTCCTTTTGATGCTATGCAGGGAAGGGCTGCCTGGGGAGGTGAGGAACCCCATTCCTCTGCAAGTCTCTGGAAGGAGACCTCTCTGGGAGAGGAATGGAAGCTAAATGCCCCAATACTGGATCTCTTTCCCTGGTGCAAGGAAGTGATATAAAACCTCTGAAGTGGATTCAAATGTCAATCACCAGCTAAAAGATATTGGTCAATTACCCAAACCTTGTGAACTTCAGTACATACCATTGGATTATTTTTATACCATTTTAGGCATTTATTTTTATACAAGTATATGTACCATCATAGATGGGACCCTGTCCCTGTGCAAGGTAAGAGATGGTGTGTACCATCTATGATGGTACATATACTTGTATAAAAAGGATTATTTTTAGAATTAAGTGAAATAATCAATGCAAACCATTATGCACTGATGGGAACATGCTTCTTCCCTTTTCTCTTTTCCCACATGATGGAAGGGACAACACTGCACATTGTCCAGGAAGAATGTGGAGTAAAAGGAGGTTATATCAAGCAAGACTTGCTGGAGGTCCACAGAGAAACAGGCCAGGAGGTGTTGAGGGGCAGCAGCGCAGGCGGGGCAGCAGAGACCTGCAGCAGGACAGAGGCTGAAGTCTCTAAAGAATCCAATTTGCAGCTTTGATTATGGTTTTGTCCCCTCTTGGACAAGCTCAGCTCCAGACAGAGAAGCAGAACCCAGGGCACTTACCTCACGCTCAATGTTCCATCACTCACTTGCCACACATAGGGAACAGCCAGGCCTCTCCACCCCATTGCAGTCTGGAAGCATTGGACTCAGACCCACATGGTCTCTACCAGAGCTTTTGGGGCTCCACAACTGCAGGCTGACCCCCGTCCCCCAGGGCTCATCCCTCTAGTCTTTTACAAAGGCTGTGGTTACTCCTTTGGCTCACCTAAAAGGCATCTTTTTTCCATTCAAGACAGTTCTTTACAAAAGTTTTGGGTGGGGGAAACTGAGGCATGCATGTTAGTAGAGTAGCCATGACTATCTTTTATAAGGCAGCATCATCCTCCATGAGTTCGAAGGACAAGGAACCTGCAGGGGACTTTGCTCTGTGCCACCTCCCCCTGCCATTCTGTAGACAGCTGCCTGCCAGCGTGGAGGCAGGAAGCACGTCCATCTCTCAGAAGTGGCCTCAGCCTGGCTTATTAGTCCCTGAGGCTGGGCTAATACACAGCGAATTATGAATGTTTCAGGCCCTATTTCCCTCCCTGAAAAGCTGCCACACTCGGCATGGCTTGTGAAGTCTCAGCTATGTCGATAGCCCCCAGATTTTTTGAAAACTGAGGGGGTGCCTCCAATGGCCATTGAGTGCAGATGTGAGGTGAGCATCAACAGCTCTGCCACAGTCGTGGGTTTTCTGAACTAGGGATACCCTGGACCCACAGAACATTGGGACACTTCCTTTTCAGCAGAGTTCTGATGCCTTTAGAATTGCAGTTTTGTTAAAGCACCAGCTCTTCACAAAGCCTTGAAAATGAATGGAGATTAACCAAAAGTAAACTCTCCAGGACAATAAAGTCTATAGCTAGTCCCACCATGAGCTTGCTCCCTCTCTTCCTCCACCCTCCCAGGCACCCAAACCTGCCCTAGGACCACAAGCACAGGAAGTCATATTAGAGTGCCTTGGCCATAGGATAGAGGATGGATGGAAGTGGTAATAAAATGAACAGGCTTTTATGGTCAGAAAGCCATGGTGTGAATCCTGGCCACACCATTTATAGCCTGAGTGATTAGGGACAAACTGCTTCATCTCTGAGTCTTGGTGTTTCCACTATAAGCTAGGGAATGGTATCAGTCCTGAAAGGTGGTTATGAAAATTACTGCACAGAATTCAAGGGAGAAGGCCTGGCATGGAGCCTAACACGTTATAAGCACATAAGTTACCTGCTTTCCATAGTCAGGAAAGGAGATATTGAAAAACATGTTGAAGGTGATAAAGTAGTAGGTTTCCAGCTTTAGATCAATGGATGTTAAGAATCCAGTTGTCAAAGTGTCCAGGTTCTGAGGCCATGGTAATCAGTTGGTTTTCAGGCAGTGGAGTCTTAGCTATAATCAGTTTGTGAAGCCCTCAGCTTCTTCCTTCAATATGTTTCTCCCCCTCAGCTATCAGGGGCTTAAAAGTCCTCTATAAGAGTTTCCCTATAGAAACATAGAACTGCCCCTTGTTAGAAGCTGTCAAAGAACCATGACTCTAGGGCACTGATGTCATAGTATCATCCCCATCTCCCATCCCATCAGGAACCCCATAGCCTACAGGATCAAGTAAGACTCCTTGGCAGAGCTCTCAGTGCTCTTTTTTTTTTTTTTTTTTTTTGAGACAGAGTCTCAAGTCTCACTCCATCACCAGGCACCAGGCTGGAGTGCAATGGTGCGACCTCAGCTCACTGCAACCTCCACCTCCTGGGTTCAAGCAATTCTCCTGCCTCAGCCTCCCGGGTAGCTGGGACTACAGGCGCACGCCACCACACACAGCTAATTTTTGTATTTTTAGTAGAGATAGGGTTTCACCATGTTGGCCAGGATGGTCTGGATCTCTTGACCTCGTGATCCACCCACCTCAGCCTCCCAAAGTGCTGGGATTACAGGCATGAGCCACCGCACCAGGCCTCAATGCTCTTTAAAATCCAGCCCCATATGTAGCTTCCCAGGCTCATCCCCAGCAAAGTTTTATGACATAATCACCACATCACTTGCTATGTTGTCCCTCCTCAAACTTGCCATGCCCTTCCACAGCACCTCACTTTAGCCCCTGCTCTTCCTCTCCCTGAAACACCCTTTGCTGCTTGTCCATCTCATGGACTCAAGTGTAAGTCTCAGCCCAAACCCTCAAAACCCCTTGCAGGTGAGTACCACACCTCTGGCCAGGGCTGAGGAAAGAGGGAAGGGAGAAGGTGGCTGTCATTTCCTGAACACCTGCTACCCTGTCCCAAGCACTGTGCTGGAGGATTCACAAAGGTGTACTTACCTGTTTTCATCTGGAGGATGACCCTGGGACTATGCATTTTCCTAATTTAGAGGAGAGAGCTGACATGCAGGAAGTTAAAGTAACCTCTGGCCCAAAGTTACATGGTTAGAAAGTACAACAGGGAGATCTGACCCCAAAGCCAGGGCACCTGCCAGTTACATCACAGTGCCTCCCCTCACTGTGTTAAGCATGACAAGTGCCCTGGATGGGTGTTCACGGAGGCTCTGGTGGTCTCATGACCAACTCTGACAGGGGGTTCTAGCTTCTGAACTCACTTCCAGCAGGCACGCAAATGAGTAACACAGCTCCTCCTTACACTTCCCTTTCTTGGTCACCAGTGCCCAGCAGTCACGAGGGTGCTGGACTTCACTCAAGTTGTCAAGCTTGAGCCCATGGGAAGGGCCGTCTAGGACCCTCCTGTTGCCCAGGATGTCTGCCTGTGGTCTTTAGGTTAGAACAGAAAGGAGGGAACATAGCTGCTGGTGAAAACAGAAGTCACCAAGGACCTACTACATGGCAATACTTGGCAAGTAAGTGGCCAAACAGGATGGACCCATGTCAGGGTCACCAAATGCCCTCTCTGGCCAGTGATTCCAAGCCTCCTCCCTGGATCTTCTTTCTCCATTTGTCCCCAGCTTCCATCCTACCTGCTCTGAGCTGGGCACTCCAAGTCTTCTCTGTGCATCTCACTCTCTCATCATAGGGCCTTAGGCTCCTGCAATAGCTCCCACATTTCCATCTTCAAGCCCTGGCCACCTTCCTACCTTCCAACCCTGTGATTCCCCTGCTACTCAATGTGCCAAAGGCACCTAAAACTCAATCCAAAATTACCCTCATCATCCTTCATCTTCTTCCACCAACGCTTGTTTTTCCTAATTCCTTTGTCTTGCATGACAACACCCTCGAGTTGTCCAGGTCATAAACCCAGGTGTGATTCTTAACTCCTTCATCTCCTCCCTTGCTCATATCCAATCAGTTACTGAGCTCTGCAGATGAATGTCTTTTGTCAGTCATTTCCCTCTATTTTAAGACCACTGTTGTAACTCAGGACCTATCTCTTTTTTTTTTTTTTTTTTTTTTGAGACAGAGTCTAGTTCTGTCACCCAAGTTGGAATGTAATGGCACGATCTCAGCTCACTGCAATCTTGGCCTCCTGGGTTCAAGTGATTCTTCTGCCTCAGCTTCCCAAGTAGCTGGGACTACAGGTACTCCCCACCATGCCTGTCTAATTTTTATATTTTTAGTAGCGACAGGGTTTCACCAGGTTGGCCAAGCTGGTCTCAAACTCCTGACCTCGTGATCCGCCAGCCTCGGCCTCCCAAAGTGCTGGGATTACAGGCATGAACCACCACACCCAGTCAGGACTTATCTCTTAATGGGTCTCTCTGCTTTCTGTTCCTTTGTGAGTGACAGCAATGGTAGGATTTGCCAGAACAAATCTTATTTTGCTCTCCCCTATGCAAATCCATCAGCGTCCCTATATAACTTTGAGAGAGAGACTCAGGGGGAGGGGGTAAAAAAAAAAAAGAGAGAGACTCTTACTTCTTAAATCCACACATGATACCCTGAGGGATCAGAACACTCCTGCTGTTCTCCCAGTCACACAATATGATCTGCAGTCCCCAATCCCAATCTGTTTCACACTCTGTGTCACACACACCACTCTCTGCCTCAAGTGCCTTTCTCACCCTGCCCAGCCCCACATTGGACCAACTCCTACTCACTCTTCAAAACCCAGACTAGGTGTGGCCTCCTCTGGAAAGCCTTGAATGGTGCGAGTCTGCTTTAGAGGTGGGTTCACTGCTGCCGTAGAATAATGCGTTGCACCTTCTGATCATTCACCTTCACACTTAAAGGACATGGGCTCCATTTTGTTCACCTTTGTGAACTTTTGTGAACAAAACAAAGCCCATGCCCTCGCATAGGGCCAATTAATACATGTGTACTGAATGCATAAAAGAATGGACAGAGGAATAAATGAATGAATCCAGGGAACATATAAGAACTCCTCCAAAGTCAACATTCCTCAAAGAATCACAATTTTTTCTTCATACTCACAGTGCCAAAATACCTAGGCACTTTCCATCTTCTCCATTAAATGGGTAAGACTGGGCTTCTGGCTACATTGGCCCTGGCAGGATGGAGGAGAGAAGGTAAGGACTGTTTCTGAATGGTACATTTTCCTCTCTTGGTTTTCTTAGCTGCCAACTCTAATTCACAAGTTCAGATGCACCTGAGAACAACCAAATGCAAAGCATCCCAGGCAGGAACCAGGCCTTCTCATCAAGAGTTGTCAGAAAGGGCACTTGGGAATCACTGCCTCTCAGACTTGATGTGAGTAAGAACCCCTGTGACTTTGCTGAAAGCTTTCTTGGCCTCACTTCTAGATTTTCTGATTTGATGGATCTAGAGAGGGGCCCAGAAAACATGATTTTACTGAGCAAGCTTCACAGGTGGTTCTGGTACAAGTTGTCAGTGAATCACACTTTAAACACATGGCTTTGGGTGTTTAAAAAACAGTCCCTCCCATTCCTAAGCCAAATATAATTTGCTTTGATTTTTCATAGACCTGCTCTGGGATTAAGTGCTCTGAAGAATCAAATATATTTGATATTCTGTTCAGAGCTAATGGCAGCAATCACTTCTCCTCAGCTTGGAGATCTTATTAGGAGGGCAGATGACTTAAGTATTTAGAAGATTGAGATGCGTTTGGAATATCATTCATGACTCCTCCCTGCAGGGAGTACTAAAAACAATTCTGCTGAGAGAGTGGTGTGTGACCCTGTGCATGTGTGCACACACATGCATCTCTGCAGGCGGACGCTCATCTCAGCTTTTACAAACACCAATAGCCTTTTGTCACTTATTTCATCATTTGCGTAAAACTTAACCCATTTTAGAATAAAATCAAATTTTGGAGTCCAATACAGAGGGAGAGAGGTTTGGTAGAAGGAAAAAACACATTTGTGTTTCCACTATACATGATATATAATGATGTAAGAGACTCTCTGGAGTCTTGCTGTTCATATGCAGAAAAAGCGAACTTTCATCTGCATATTCCTGTACACGCACATATTTAATGTTGTTCTAAGTGAAGAAAACTTACAATTTTAAATTATTAGCATGAATGTTATCATTTCTCTTTACATTGAAAAATGCCAGTTGCAAGTGCAAATATGAGCATTGCACTCACATGCGAAGTCACTTCAAATACGGTTGTATTTCATAGCTTTACACATGCATATATATTTCATTATGACCAGAAGAGTGGAAACCCTGCACAAAACAAACTCAACTGTTTCTCTTTTACTTTTAATATGTGCATTTTCTGCCAACACTCCATGGAAGCTGGCAGTTTTCAAAATGCCTTGTATTAGGTTAGAGTCTCTCTGAACTCTCACCAGAATTCTGTACTTATGGGCATCATGAATCCTGCGTGTGAAGGGGGTATCAGCAAATGTGTGAATGCTCCATTGTTTCATTAGATTTCACTTACAAAACAGAGGCTCAAAAAAAATTATCAATAATTTCAAGATGGCAACACCAGATCATTAAAGCAAGAATAAGCCCCTTCTGAGTGCAGTGCCTTGTGCAGTTCTGCAGGCTGCACGCCCAAAAAGGTGGTCCTGTATGTCCTGTGAAGTCTGAGGTCAGGCAGAACTAGAAGGTATCTTAGACAAGTGTGAGAGATCTAGGGGTGAGAGGCTCGTGACCCACATCAGCAAAGGTGAGGAAGAGAAAAACTGCATTGAGTGCAAGCTGCACTTTCAAAAACAGTAGGACAGGGATGAATGAAGCCAACTGCCCAGGGAAGGCTTCCTGGAAGGTCGGAGAGCCCACGAAAGTGGCATAGAGTTGGAGTAAGTGATGAGGAAGTCAAATGAGGAAGAAGACCAAGCCCATCGCACAAGAACTGCAGCTTGGAGTGCCCAGCAGGGAACCTTAGGGAAAGTCACTGAAGAGCCCCAGAGGAGGACAAGGTGGCCGTGCTGTACAGCAGCCATCCAGACGGCCCCAATGCCAAATCAAATCTGCACCAGCCAAGGGAAGCCTTCTCTGCCCACCTCTGCTCTCCTCTGCCTCTACCTCCAACTCTGCAGACATCAGGAGCCACAGTTGGAGAACTGTAGAGGAAAAGTCAAGAATAAGGCTGGAGAAGCAGAAAGAAGCCCTTTGCGTGTCAGCCAACTTCATTCTTTCTGTTCTAGAGCAGGTCCCAGCAGAGGGAAGGCAAAAGAATTAACTATGAAAGAAGTTCATAGTTTTATTGCACTGGATGGGACATTTTAGTTACAGAAATGGATCTGTTCCCATAATAAAAAGACACTAGAGGATATTCCACTACCTCAGAGTGGCAGCATTTTCCATGATCTGCCCAAGATTGCCAAGTTGTGGGGATACAGGAACTCACATGCTCATATTTGGCTTGAATAAACATTTAAGGGTTAATATGTTTTCACCTCATTCAAACAAATGATTCCCTGTGCATACACACACACACTACACACATCACACACATTATGCACATCACACACATGCAACTCTGCCATGTGTATCCTCTAAGTTCACCTAACCATCTATCCACAGATACACCTGTGTCACCTGTTCTACCATTTGAGGTGAAAAGTTAACTCATTGCAGAATAAAATCAAGCCTAACAAGGAGGAAAAGGGTTGTGTAAAGGAAAAAGAAATCACATTCTCACCATCACTGTATATTATGAATGTACAAGTTGAACATAAGAACCTCTCTGGAGTATAGCTTTCTTCCACACTCCTGTAGGTTCCTGTGTTCGTTTGTTTGACTGGTTGTTTGGCTTGTCTGTTTCTGTTTGCTTGCCTTGCCATTTGTTTGGGGCTGTTTTTAGTGACAGGGAGATCATTGTGTCCAGATATAGACTTGAACCCCCAGCAACATCCCCAGCACAGAATCCAAGGGATGTTTTCTTAGGCAGTCCAAGACTACCGAGTACAATTCTTTTACTTGAAAACATTAAAGTTCCTTTAGAATCTCCAGTCCAAAAGTAGTATGTGGACGAAAAATAAATAACTAATATAATATATCCTCACCAAGGTGCCTAACTGAAGATTTCTGACCACTTCAACCTGGTGGATTCTGCTAAATCCTGAATCAAAAGAAATAAAATGAGCTGTGAAGAAAGAACTAACATAAAGTGTATGTATTTCCTATTTTGTTCTAAAGTGAGAGGAGTTTTATTCATCTGCCTTTTTATATCTTGGGAAAAATTATTCTTTTCTGAATTTTAAATCTTCTTATCTACTTGCAACATGAAAACAGGTTTTTAGGGGTTTTTTAGGATTTATAGTTCTACAACACAAATAGCATAAATAAAAGTATTAAATCATCATATAGTCAGAGCTTTTGGGGAAAATTAATTGTATTTCCAACAACAAAAACATTCAAAACTTTTATATTTCCACCTTAGGTTCCAACACAAGTCTTCCTTCAGGCCTCTGAATGATTATTTTCATAACAAAGCAACAACAATGGCAATTGCAATGAATAATTGTATCAAATATCATTTTTGACGTCTATGTGCTAGGCTCTATTTGAAAGGCTTCATTTGTATCAACCACTCAGTTCTTACCGAAACCCCATGAATTTTACAGATGTAGAATCTGAGGCCAGGTTGGTCCCCCAGTCTGTTGCAGTTCACTGAGCTAGAATACAGCAGGATCAGGAGGCAGCCCCAGGCAGACTGGTGCTACAGTGATGTTTGGAGCACCTCCTCTGGGTGACTGAAGACCACGCCTCTACTTGGAGGGATTCATAATACTATCAGCACCAGATGTTCACAGATTTCACAGAGAGGAGAGAGTTAATGATATTAGACACATTTTACTAAATCACAAAGTGGATCTCAAGAGAGGCATTAAAGAGTTTCCCCATCTGGGTAATGGAGATAATGGGAGAAGCTCTACCAACTTCAGAATGTTGACATGGAATAAAAGAGCAAAAAAAGTGGATCTTTAAATCAAATATCTAGTTCTTAATAACTCATTATCTTCAACGCTTCAAAACCTTTGTAAAAGCTTTTTTGTCTTTTCAACTGTTGAGATAAGTGCTAATTTAATGGAAGGTGTATTAGTTCTTTCTCATGTTACTATAAAAACAGAGACTGGGTAATTTATAAAGGAAAGAGATTAAATTGGCTCACAGTTTGGCAGGATTGGAGAAGGCTCAGGAAACTTACAATCATGGTGAAAGGAGAAACAAGCACATCCTTCTTCACAAGATGGCAAGAGAAAGAATGAGAGCCAAACGAAGGGGTAAGCCCATTGTAAAACCATCAGATCTCGTGAGAACTCACTATTACAAGAATGGCATGAAGAAACCATCCACCTAATTCTATTACCTCCCACCAGGTCCCTCTCACCACACATGGGAATTATGGGAACTGCAATTCAAGATGAAATTTCAGTGGGAACACAGCCAAACCATGTAGGAAGGAGGGAAGAGAAGAAGAAAAGGAGAGAGAAAGGGACAGAGGGAAGAAAAAAGGAGAAACTAAGATTAAAACAAAACCCCAGTGAAGAAATGGCAGAACTTAGATTAGAACCCAATCTCTTTTACTTGAAAACCCAATATGAGAAGAAATTGTGATATTTGTCTTTTAATTTACTTTGTGGTAGTTTGGAAAACCTGGTTGCTTTCTTTGAACATTTCAGAGGAAATCTCACCCTTGGAAATGCCTTACACATGTCATGGCCATGCTGGAGGAAAAAATGGGGATTGTATTCATCATCTCATGAAAGATACGCTCAATGTAACAGAAAGGTCAGGCTTAGTTAAATAGAGTTTCTCCATGAAGACTTACCTGATAAAGATGTATACAAACTGAAAAGAAGTGGTGTTCTCCAGTTATGAGCAAAGCCACAGGTCTTCCTGATTTCCCACCACGTCTCACGTTCCAGGTTTCTGCAGGGAGAATAACGCCATCACCTCAGAGCCAAAAGCTGCTGGAAGGCCACACGTCACTCTCATAAGCCCACTCATTATTACTATTGGTGTTATTCTTGCCCACATTATTCCCATCATTTATTAGTGGCCTTGTTCTTACAGCGAGTAAATTATTCTCTGGAAGTAATCTGTTCCCCAGGTGAGTGAATAAACACTTCCTCTTTTCAGAGTAAATGCTTTTTGTGGGGAAGGGGGCCAAAATGCATACCACTCCCTTATAGTGGTCATTTCATAATATGATTGAACCTAATTGTATCACCTGCTGAAGGAGGAGGGTCACCAAAATGGCAGCCCCCATGTCTTCTATCCCTTGCAAAAGCCCCCACCACCGGAAGGAAAGGATAGATGTGAACTAGGGGAAATGCCTAGCTGATAAACAAAATCCCTGCCTGGGAGAAAACAATCATTCACTCCCTCAGGAATTGTCGACCTTCACCCCCTCACAGGTCTGAAATTGCAGAAGGCCAATGTCTCCACGGGCCAGGCAGATGACAAAAGCTGGGGCAACTCCCACACGTGAAGACAAGGCAAAATCGCAAGTCGTGGGGACATTAGTGTCCCTCTCTAACTGCAGTGTTAGTGTTACCAGTCTCTCAAATGTTTTCAAAAGATGCAGGAAGTTGAGACTTTTGTGTAAAATGGTCCACTTTTCAAATTTAGTAAATTTTGTTCTAATTTAGTACATTGTGTGGGCCAAACAAAACCCAATTTTTGGGTTTTGTGATAGCACTTCAGGTGAGCTTCTGCTGAACTGAAGGAACAGCCTGTCCAGTAGGTGTCCAGTGGATTGGTGTTCATTGTGGGATGGTATTTGAATGCTCTTGATGTATGAAACCCTGAACTTAATAAAATTACTCTTGCAGGCTTCAGTGCATGTAGCCACTGGAAAAGCCTCTCTGCCAGTGGGGTGGAAGGGGTTGAATGCTAACTTCTCTGAGCCTCAGTTTCTCCAGCTATAGAATGTAGGAAAGACAATAGTACTTAGAGGTTTACTGTAGGGATTAAGATGCAATAATACAAAACAAAAATGAGGCAGAGTGGAAACCTCACGATAGGTACTCCAGAAATCTTAGATCCCTTCTCTAACAAAACAGCTATGTGACCTTGGACAACTCCCTTTATTTTTCTGGACTAAAAATGCACAAGCTGTGGGTTTGGGCTGCGTTTTCTCTGTAGCTTCTTACGCATTGCTGTTCTGGGATCCCCTGATGAACGCCTTCTGCTCCCTAGCGGTGCTGCCCCATTGACATTCTATTCTCTCGATAATTACTAGGATGGCTTTACCAACACAGTTACCTCAGAATTGAAATCCAGCAAGAGTCATTAGCAATTTAACTGCATTGCATATATATATATTCTCCAGATCTCCCACGATGCTATCTAAAGGACAAACAATTGTCACTTGAGTTTTGACATAATTATAACATTTAAGGTTAAAATGTACACTGCTCAATAATCCTTTCTGAGTAATTGCAGTGTTTCTGGCTGAACTGGAGGCTGATAATTGACTTGCCTGAAGGTTGCTAGGGAAGCACTAACTTCACAGGATGAGTGAGGGGAATTAAACCACAGAACCCGGAAGAGACTGTCATGTCTTTCAAAGAATACCCCAGTTAACTATAGCAGGGAGAGGCAGAGCAGGGAGCACCAGAGCAAACCCAGGCCCCCACCAGAGTGAGACACTTTGTGCAGGGACAAGCGCAGCTGCCACTATGCCTTGGGAAAGATGCCATTCACCATGCCCCTCTGGTCTCCTCCATGCATGATGCTATTGCTATACTCCATCATCATCAACACATCTCCCCAGGTACAAGTCCGTTTTTGCTGCAAAACAACACAAAATCTCAGTGGCATGACAGTATTATTTCTCATTCTTGTCTGTGGGCCTGCTGGGTTGGCCACCCCTGGGGCTCACTCCAGGTCTGCTCCACATGTCTCTCACCCTAAGGCTTCCTGGGCAACATTCTTTTGTGGTGATGGCAGAGATGGTGAGGACAAGCAGAAACACACAAGGCCTCCTCAGACCTCAGTGCAGGTTGGCACACTGAAACTTCCACCCAATTCTACAGGCTGGAACAACCACATGGCTAAGCCCAGCCTCACAGGGAATGGAGGGGGAAAAACTTCCCCCATGGCGGGGCAGGGGAGTGAATATTTGACGAACTATCATCCGGTCCTGTCTTAGTCCAGTCAAGCTGTTATAAAAAATCTATTGCACCCCTAATAACCTTGAACCTCTGAGAACAGGAATTATTTTTATTCTCTCCCCCAGCACACTGCCCAGCATAGCTCTAGAAAAGGTGACTGACTCATTTGCCGAAATCCAATCCAATGATACCCAGTGGTGGGGCACTCAGGCCAAAGGCTGTGATAATATGGAAGTCCAGGTAGGCAAGCCAGCCTCGGGCAAGTCTGTTAAAAATGAATGGAGCTCCAGCTATGTTACTCTTTTCTGAGAAGTAGGCTGTAAAAGGAAGCAGTGTCAGGTCTAAAAGTTCTGGAACCACAGGCCAGTGATTAAACTGTGCACAGAAGAACAATGACAGTAGCCAGGGCCGTGGTGGCCGCAGGGCTCAAGAACAGGCAGATGCTTAGTCCTGACAGCCAGGACAGCAGGCAGCAGCAGAATTCCTGAGCAGGATTCCTGGGCAGGACGGGGATTTCTCTTAAGCTCAGATGGTTCTAGTGCTCTGGCAGCATGGTGGGCTGCAAAGACGTGGCCTTTAGCATTGCAGACATCTAGAGCTTTTCATCTATTTAATGAGATAAGCTTTCTAACATTCAAAACTCGATTTCTTCATCTGCAAAATGGAACTAACACCCTTTACTTCAAACTGTTGTCCCCAGGCTTAAATCAGACGATGAAAGAGACTTAATTCATGATACGTGCTCTGAAACATGTTAGCTCCGCCTGGGCCTGACTCCTACATTGGTGCTTAGTTTGCATGTGGGTGTGGTGTCACAGGCACAGAGAGAAGAGTTAAGTGGGCTTCTAACCACCTGTATCTATAAGACACAAGTCCTTCTGGCTGAGCATTTGTGTTGCTCAAAACGAGTCCATAAGGACTTGTCTTCCTCTTCCCAAGAGGCACAAATTGCAAAATGGTCATTTCTTTTTCTCTTTCCTATATAATGATTTAAGATATTACCCAAGACAGGTCCGGTCCTGTCTTAGTCCATTCAGGCTATTATAACAAATTGCCATATATAAGGGGTGCCTAAAACAATAAACATTTATTTCTTACAGTTCTGGATACTGGAAGTCTGAGGTCATGGTGTCAGCATGATTCTCCATAAAGGCCTTCTCCTAAGTTACAGATGGCTGACTTGTGCTGTGGCCTCCCATAGCAGACAGTCAGCTAGCTAGCTCTATAGCATCTTATAACGACACGAATTTCGCCCATGAGGGCTTCACCCACATGACTGAATCATCTTCCAAAGGCTCTGTCTCCTAATATTATCACCTTGGGACTAGGATTTCAACACAGGAATTTGAGAGAGAAAAGCATCACACCATAGTGGGCCCTTTACCTCCAAATAATAGTGCTTTGTATATGCAAAGGGTTTTTTTCCTCTGGTCTCTCAAGGAGCTGTCGAAGCCATTCTGGGAAAGACAGGTGTTATAGACTGAACGTTTGTGTCCCCACAATTCATATGTTGAAGCCCTAACTCCCACAGTGAAGCTATTTGGAGATGGAGACCTTGGGAGATAATTAGACTGAGAAGAGGCCATGAGGTTGGGCTTCCATCATGGGAATCAGTTTCCTTATAAAAAAAGGAAGAAAAACTAGAGCTCGCTTGCTGTCTCCACCATGTGAGGGCACAGTGGGAAGGTGGCCATCTGCACACCAGGAAGAGGGTCCTCACCAGGGCCGAATAGACTTCCAACCTCCAGAACCGTGAGGGACAAAGGTACGTTTAAGCCACCCAGTCTATGGTATTATCTTACAACAGCCCAAGTTGACAAAGACAACATATAATACTGTCCCCCTTTCCAAGATGAGAAAAATGAGGCTGAGATTGGTTAATAAGTGACTTTCTTGAAATCACAGTCCTTCCATTAGTAACTGACTTCCTGTAAGCCGGAAGCTATTTAACACACAAATCCTTCTGAAAGAGGAATTGCACTCCAAGGCTTCCTGTTACCTTCTTGAGGTCATGCTCACTTGGCCAGGGGATTTGGACAAGTCACAACAGCCAATTGCTTCCTCACAAGTACTCAGAACTCATCCATTACTTGGCAGCTTGACGGTATTTTAAAAGAAACTCCCATTGTCAGTATCTTGAGGAATGATATTAATGGACCCAAATTTAAGTGAAAGATAATGCAAAATGTAGAACTGGCTATCTCCTAGGAAACTGGAAACAGGGAAGGAAAGAAGATGAAAACCACAGCAGATGTGATGTTTCAGGAAGGAAAGGGTAAGGGCAGTAATATTCTTTTTTGCTTTTTGTTTGCTTTTTATCACATATGTTTCTATCGTTCTGCTAAAATTCTTCATATATCTTGCAGTTTTATCTTGGAAGGAAAGTGTCAACAACTTGTGGCCTTTCCTCTAGCCTCAGGGGAACCCAAGATTTGATCTTCAAGTAAATCCTTCTTGCAACACTAACTAAAGGAATTCATAGAGTCATAATGGATACAAGATAATTGCTACATACAAATTAAGCACCAGGGCCTTATTACTGAGGTCGCTTAGTTAATAACCTACAATTGATGAGTAAGTGGTAGCTAACAAGATATGGCTGAACTGAGAATAGACTCTGGTCAGCAACCCCTGAGAAAGGAATAACAAGACGTAAAATCCACAAGTCCCCAGAACTGATCACTGTCTGTGCCCACTAAGCTTTGCTTGTGACCATAAATTTTTCAAGTATACAGTGATTTCAAAACATTCTTTGGGACTGCCGAGACCTCTATTATGTTGTTGACGTGTGTGTGTGTGTGCTAGTGCCTTTCATGTGCTTTCTTAAAGTTAAATTAGTGTTGGGTAAAACCATAGTTTCTCATGAGTTCAGCAGTCAGTGTAAACCCTAGACCACTCTGTGAGTCAAGCAGACTAGACATTGGGATCCTAAACTGGTTCTCAGAAAGGGAACTCCACTGCTTCAGTATTGCAGCATTATCTGTAGGTACTCTCAATTGTCATTACTCTCCTCTTCCTCTCTAATAGAATTCCTAGGGGTTGGGCACTCCAGGGGAAAGGCGGATCCAGCCTCGGCTGAATCACAAGCCAACCAAGGCAGACACATTCCTCTTGCTGGTGAAGGGTGATGGGTAGGCATTAAATCAGCTGGCTGAAAGTGATCCTTTCTTTTTAAGAAGGAAGACTTGGATGAAGTGGCATCCTTTTGCATTGCTAGGTCTGACTGTGGTCACTGGAAAGCAGTTGCCACTTATGAGCAAGAGAGACCCATCCAGAGGGCTAAGGTGGCACACTGAGGACAGTAGCAAGTAGCAAGGGAGACTCCTCTTGATGTGATTGCTGTGCTTTTCCTTGTGACAGAGCTAGAGCTGTGCTACTACAAAGCTTCTTGTATATGCAATAACACACTTTCTTATCATTCCAACCAATTTGGGTCACTGTCTTCTCTTACAGCTAAGAGTGCCTTAATTCACAAGGTCAGTATGTGGTAGAGCTGGGGAGATAATAGCTTGCCCAAGTTCCAAGTCTGGGAAACTGAGCAAACCATTATCTCCCCAGCTCCACCACTTAATGACCCTGTGTGTCAGTGTATTAGTCCATGTTCATGCTTCTGATAAAGACATACCTGAGACTAGGTAATTTATTTAAAAAAAAAAAAAAGGTTTAATGGACTCACAGTTCCATGAGGCTAGAGAGGCCTCACAATCGTGGCGGAAGGTGAAAGGCACGTCTCACATGGTGGTAGACAAGAGAGAATGAGAGCCAGGAGAAAGGGGAAATCCCCTATAAAATCATCAGATCTCATGAGACTTATACAATAAACCAGGCACATTTGGTGTAAGTTTTTGCAGGTAATTTTCAGGACAGAGCTCAATTTCAAGAGAAGTTAACTCAGGAACAGTATGGGGGAAATCATCTCCATGATTCAATTATCTCCCATAAAGTCCCTCCCACAACACATGGGAATTATGGGGCCTACAAGTCAAGATGAGATTTGGGTGGGGACACAGCCAAGCCATATCAGTCAGTGTGTCAGGCAGGGACACTGACCCACACAGGGTCAGTATTGTTAGCTATCATAATGGGATAATCTGATCTGGAGATGGAATTGCATCAGGAAACCAGGAACAGAAAGTTCCCAGTAGGGAGGCAGAGACCAGAGGGGACCTGCCTTCAATGCAGATGGGAGTGCTCAGTTCCACTAAGCCAGGCATCTCTGTTGCCACTGATTTTGCACAAGCCTAGGGTCATCTGGCAGCACCAGGTTTGAAAACTCCCAGGCACATATATGCAGTTTATTTGGGGAGAAATACTGGCATAATATGAGAGCCTGTTGGTGTATGGGTATCAAAATGGGGAATTCAAAATGTATGGGCTATAAAAATACTCACCACTTGGGACTCAGGATCACCTCAAGTCATACCCAGGAGAAAACTGCTAACTCTTCTACACTAAGGGCCAGCTCTGCAGAGGAAAATGTAATTTTTCATATCCTAGAATGAGGTCCTGATCATTTAATTGACTTACATATTACGAATAATAATTCAGCATTTGATCTAACTGAAAAGTAGTGACTGGAAGTGAAGGTAGTTTTCCATAAGAAAAATAGCTGGTATTATCAGGAATAACAGTGAGGTCACGGGACATTGAGTTGAGTCAGTTGTTTCTGACACTTACATATTTGATTTTTCTGCCTCCTTTATTCTAAGATGCATAATCCATGTCACCCAACACAGAGCTGGACTACTGACTACTCTTCTTTTGAAAGCTATGCTAATTTGAGACATTCTTACAGGCACTCAACATGGATACTGGTTACAGAGAATGTGGATGATCTACTTCTGTGGAAACCTCTGAAAAGGAGGACGGCCACCCATCTATCTGAGATTTTTCAGGGCAACAGACCTGTGGGCAGGCTTGAGGATGGATGAGCTGATCTGCAAAGGTTGCCATAGTCAGCAGACTGAGGAAAAGCAGATGTTGGAGAGAGGAATTTTAAAAGCTGTTTTGAAAATGCTTCTCTCAGGCAGGGAACTGCTCTATAACCATAAGTTGCTGGAGGTTTATTTTTAATTTAATCTTTCTTTTATACCTTGGCTTTATATGAACATAAATAGACATACAGACAAGGTCAAGGAACTTCCTCAGTCTTCTACCTGCCTCTATTATGCTTTAGTCACCCAGGATATCTTTCCAGGGCAGCAATCAAATTAAATAACCTGAGTAAACATGAATCATATTTAAAAGTTGCACCACTTAGAACTGTCTTTAGGTTTCCTTATACTGGCTACAGAAGAGATTCTTCTCTATAGGATGAACAAGCTGGCATCTCCACTTGACCAAGTGATGCTCTCTTCAAAGCATTTACCTTTTTTGAAAGGCCTCCTGCCTCTCTGGGACCTGGTGGAGTGTTGGGCATTAGATAACCTTAAAGAGGCAAATGAAAGCAAATCTGTGTGCAAAGGTTGAAAATCTCAAGTGATGCCCTCTGCACAGCTTAAACCACAGGATCTTGGCTTGGCCCTAAGGTTTTTACTTGTAGTCCAGATATTCAGGACAAAGGAAAAGGGATTTAGAATTCATAGCATACCTACAATGAACTATATACATTTGGTATAAGGTTTTGCAGATAATTTTTAGGAGAGAGCCCACTTTCAAGAGAAGTTAAATAACTTGCACAAGATAAACAACATATTGAATTCTTAGATACCATCTAGAGCACTGTCTATAGATTATCTCATTTAACCCTTATACAAACCTAGGCAATACCTACTCTACTCAGCCTCATTTCACAAGTAAGGACTTTAAGGCTTAGAGACATCTAAGATAGATAGGTGGAAGGGTTGGATATAGCTATAGAAGTCTGATGGCAGGGCTATTGGCTCCCCTTGGGTCCCTGCACAGCCGGTAAAGGGAAAAGACCCAATTCCCAGCCAAGTATGTCTGACTCCTGCAGTGACATTTCTTCCACTGCATCTCAGACAGAAAACAATGCAATTGTCTGGGAAACTAAGATATACTGAAAGTTTGCCATGCAAATTTCAGGCATTGGATCTAAAGGGATGGAAGGGATATTACACAGCACCTGAAGTCTCTCCCACCGTCACTTTCCATTCTAGGACTTCTCCTCCCCTGTCACTGGCAGCCCCGTTTCCCCCTTGGAAAGAGAGCACTAGAGTTAGAAGGGACCAGAAAGAAGACCATGGCTCCTCTAGACTCGCACCACAAGCCAGGAGCCAAATCATTGTTGCAAGTCCTAATCTTAGCCTAGAGGACGACGTGGCTCTTTATCTCTGGCTGGGGCTCAAAATTACCTCTACTGCTTGTTTAAATGGAGAACCACCCTCGCCAGACCTCATTCCAGATCCCCCAATCAAAATCTCCAAGGCAAGCCACAGGCATCTGTACTTTTAAAAAATTTTCCTCAGGGCTTTGAGTGATATTTTTCGGTATACTCCTGCATTATTTGAACCTCTCACAATAAAAATGAAACTATTTTTTCCTAAAATAAAGTAAATAAATCACAGTGTGGTGTATATGTGCATATGTGGCTGTCTCCCAAGCCTACCAAGTCTTCTGATGTGTGACCAGATTTCAGGTCTGCTGGTGCTGTTCCATCGACTCCAGACTGTGACCTACTACTTCTATTAAGCCTTTTAGTGAAAATCTAAGAAGTAGTATCCACCCTGACAAGGGAGACCAAAGCAAGAGAAAAGATCTACAATAAAAGTGAATTAAGATGCAGTTTAGAATACAGGAAAGGGCACACAGTCTTTGAAGTCAAAGAGCCTGTGTTTGGATCCGCACCCCGCCATAGTTGCTGGCTCAGCAGTTTTGGACAAATCACTTAATTGCTCTGAGCCTTACATTTCTGGCTACACTCTACAGAGAATAATTTCTGTCTTGCAGGACCATGGCAAGTATTCAACACGATAGTGCATGTAGCATGCCTAATGCACACTCAGTGGCAACAAGATGGTAGCTATTATTATCATTAGTCCATCAAAATTATTATCAAATTGTTATCGAAATTTTTCAAAGCAATTTTTATTAGCATTAACGGCCCTTCATTTCCAAAGAATGGGTGGGGGAAAAGGAGAAGACATTTCAGGAGACTTTAAATGACCAGGAAGGGACAACTTACAAAGTATTCAAGTACAGCAAGCACTGCAGGCCACCGCAGAGACTTCTCCACATTTCTGGAGAGCTATTTGATCCACCTTTTTTTGTGCCTTATGAGTTCACAAGGTAAGACTTGCCCTTCCTTCCATAGCTGGTTTAAGGCCAAGCACTAGGGTGGTACTCAATAACACAAACTTACCTCCTCTCTCTTTTGAGAACTGCCTTGAGAGCAGAAAATCAACCACTCTCCAGGTAATTTTTGTGGAAGAAAGGCAGCGTCAAAATTGGAAGGTGCTTGTTTAACTTCCCAAAGAAAGAGGCATCGTGATCTTTTCATGTCTGTGGCATACGTAGCGTCAGATCATATCAATAGAGAGTGCAATGGCCTCAGAGGGAGGAAAGGAGAATCCAGCAGAAGGGTCCATCTCCTACAAGTGGATTAGCAGTGGGGATTGAGCTGCTAAAGTCATCTTGTCAGACCATGACAAAAGGAGGACATCCAAGGAGCTCCTGCTAGAAACAGATTCAGAGAAAATCACTCTGATGGATGACAGTGGGCTGTGGAAGCACCTGCAGAAAGCCAGTGCTAAATAGCAGGACGAGGAAATAATAAAAAGGGCATCACAAGACAAGTTGCTGGATGAAAAAATATCCTTTAAAAAAAAAAGCAGAGCTTCTGTAAAAATGACATCAAGCAAGTGGTGACAAAAGAGAAAGCCACAGACAATTTAGTCTGCCATGAACCAGTCCTAACAGTTAAAGGGTCCCTGCCCTTTGCCTGCAGCTCAACCTCCAAGATCTCTGAGGTAGAACCCTTGGCACCCTGCTGCACTGCCAGAATTTGCTGAAGGGCAGAGACTCAGCAAAGTTCAGCGTCTTGCTCAGAATCCCCCAGTGGACAGGCGAGAACCCAGCTCTCCCTTCTGTCCTCTTCTCTATTTATTCAAACCAGCTCACACCCCAAAAGAGGGTCCATCTGAACACAAAACCTTTCAACTTTCTTTGCAGGTCACCAGGGACAGGTGACCTTTTTGGCTTAAGGGTCTAAGGCAATAATGTTAGGCTGGCAGATAACTAACAGCTCCCGGGGAAACAAGCTGGCCATCCAGGATGAGTGCTGGGAGTGGTGAGAAGGCACTCACCTACAAAGACAGGCAATTGGGAGGGGCATTTTGCCATGGCATTTTTAAGGACCTCTCCTGCCACCTCTTATTGATCTGGTGCCCAGGTCTAAGGTGGCCTTGATCATGAAAATGCGGTGAGAGTTGAAAAGGCATTTCACAAAAAAATGGTGATAGGGCATTTCACAAAAAACACAGGACCCAGCTGGAGAAAAAAAAAGAAACCAAAGGACCAGCACTTCCATATCTTTCAAAGAAAAGTATTTTTCTCCTGAACCCTTCAATCGTCTTTCCAGGCTGGTGGGACTTCTGCACCTTGAACCATGTGTGGAAGTTCAGGTCAGTCGTCTGTGAGCTTGGGAATCATTCTTTTCACTCACTTCGCTTTTGATTTCTCAGAAGAAAGGGGAAGAGAGCAAGAAGAAACTTCTTGCTCTCTTTTAATTTTTAGTTGTTTTACTAACAGGATAATTTTTGAAATATCCTCTGGTTTTTGTGTATGTGTGTGTTCTTCAATTTTTTGTGGTTTTTGTCATTTTGGCCCCAGGAAAATAAAAGGTGAATGGCACCTCAGGAAGAAGGTCTTGATACAGGGGAGGCTTTATGAGGCAGGAAGGAGGAGTGAAACAGTCCTCTTGACTGCAGGAGGAATCCTGGGAACAGAAACAGAGAGGGAAAGAGAGGAACTCTCCCCGCTCTCTCTTCTACTCTCTTCCTTTCTCTCCTTCTTTTATGAGACCAACTCTGAAGCAAAATCACAGACAAATTTTGGGAGAATTCTAAAAAAATGAAGCTTAGTATGCAGTTTCCCAGACACAGACGGAAAACTTTGAAAAGCCCTTAGACAATGACCACATGCAACATGGACACGGCCACAGGTTGGAAATGTCAGAGATACAAAGCAAGTCAGAAAAGGGCAAAGGTCACCGTTCATATTCCCTAGAACCAAGGCTGATATTGCAGAAAATCCTCAGAGTCCTGTGGGCCTGGAGAAGGTCATCAAGGGTAGCTGGGACACAGACAGACCAGGATTCACAGGCTCAAGAGGGAGCCCACAGAGACACACATATCCCACCCAGGAGCTGTAGTGTGGGCCGCGATGGGATGAGAGAGGAGAGCAGGTCCCCACTCCAGGAGCTTACAGTGGTGGCCATCCCCATGGCCCATGAGGACCATTACTCTGCCAACTAAGAGTCAGAAAGGAGACTCTGCCAGTACCAGAGACCAGATGGGGGAGGGCCCCAGCAACAGAAGTTGGGACAGAACCCACAAGGAGCTCCACCTGCTGTGGATCCTGCACCAGTGAAACAAGCCCCCCAGAAAAAGCAGATATGACCTTTTCCCAACCCAGTGGGCAGCAGCACCAGACTTTCAGTCTTGAACCACACCAGCCATGCTGCACTGGAGAGCTATGAAGGATACCATGACAGCAAGCATATCCAAGCTTTTGTTCGCAGTTGACACTTCATAAGCAACACCTGACATCAGCAGAGGCTACCAGAAGCTTTGCCCTCAATGGTGTGTAAGGCGGCTTATGTCCGAAGTTTCGCCTCACACAACCTCTGGTTCTCCTTTATTCAGGGTTCCATGTGGCCCTTCTCTACAGAGGATGCTGGGTTAATCCGCCTCTTCCTAAGAAAGGAGTTCATGATAACACACAAGCACAAGCCTAGAAGATAGCAATTCTGTGTCCATAATCAGATCCTGCTTTCTATTGGGCTATGTTTTATATTACTTGAAAACTATGAGACTAAATTAATTAATCCCTCACTATCCTCTATCAGGACAGCATCAGGTCATGCAGAGAGGTTTAAGAATTTATTTTTAAAAATCTAGATAAACTTGGTATAACTGAGTCCTAAATATTCCCAAACAGTATGCTCTGGTTGAGAAAGCCGTTTCTTTGCTTTGTGCAAAGGGTTCTCTGTTGTCTTTGAGTCCCCAGATACATTTATTAGGCACAGAAATGACAGGTAGGACAGTGTGTTCCACAACCCCATTCCAACTTTCCTCAGCCTTAGACTCTTGGTTCTGCCTCCTAAGCCCGTCCAAGCCCCCAGGGGAAGACAGTACATGAAAAGGCAAAGCCATCTGTTGGCAATGCTCCCCCTGCTGTTGGCAATCCCCGGAAGTGTGGCTTGTTGGTCACAGAAGCATGGCTGTCCAGAGAGGCTTTTGTGTGTCCATACAAATGGTCTTCTCAGTGCTGTGAGATGGAGGTTTTGCACTGTTTTGTAGCAGAATTCATTCAAAAGGGTACTCATAAGTTACCTCACTCTTTTATGTCTCTGGCTAGAACAGCCTGACCCTGGAAGAACAAAATAAGAACATTCTCTACATTAGCTTAAAAACATCCTTATCAACAACTTTTCGGGTAAGTGGTAAAAATGAGTCTGAACAAATCATTGGCTTAGCCATTGTGTTAGGCAATTTCACAAAAATAACTTTCATGTCATTTTTTGCACAAGTTGGGAGAAGAAAGAACACAGAAGCACTTTCTTGGTGTTCAGCCCAGGGAAGGGGAGGCAGCAGTCGCCCAGAGCTTCCCAGGTTCACTGTGATATGTTCAGAGCTGTCCTGTGGAGCATCTCAATGGCCCTGCTGGGGTTCACGCAGCACCTGCAGAGCCCAGAGATTCGTGCCTCAAGATCTTCTTTGTAAACATAATAGATGGTTCTGCAAACATAACTCTGAAGTGCAGTGTTTATAGATCATTCTTTTAAAAATCTTCAAGGATATGTCAACAACTATTTGAGCAGGGAAATTTTAGGAAGTCAAGTTTCTTTGTTCACAGGATAACTTCACACCAGTAGTTTCCACCTGCATCTGTATAGCCAGGGGCCCTTCTCTATTCAGGGAAAAGCTTTAGAGAAATGTTAAAGAAATATTGCAAAACCTCCCGCACTGTTTTCAGGAGTAGATCATTTTAGAAAAGCTCTCTTTGTAGTTGCACTGTGGTGAAATACACAATACAGAGTCTTAAGAGGAGAGCTTGATACAGAGCAGTGACTGCTTAGCCCCCACATCCAAGCACTGAGTGGCTGTGGGTGTCCAGGGATAAATGTGAGCATCTCCAGGTCAGGGGTGGCAACGACAGCTACATCTCTGTATTCTCAGCACTTAGTAATATGTTTGACTTACAGTAGGTACTAGAAACAAGCTAAATGAATAAGTGAATTGATATACAATCTAAACTCTAGTTTCCTTGTCTATAAAAAGGAACAACAATTATAAAATTACAGGTCCTGCTAACCTCAGGCCATGAGCATTAGAAAGTAGGATAAACACACATACTCATTATTGCGTCTTTCAAGCAGCCTCTTCAGATACACGCTTTTGTATCCCCATCCACTCCTGAACTCAGTGTTCTGCAGTGTGAGTCACTCATGGAGAGTCTGTCTTTGCAAAAGGACTTGACATTCTTGGACAGCAGGGACTGGCCATGTCTACCTCTGTGTCCTCATGCCTGGTGCAGATGATCAGAGCTGTTTCTAAAGGGTCCTGGGGGGCATTCCTCCAGGAACATCTCTCTGAGCCCAAATCCTGGTGGCCATGTGCCGCTGGGGCCTTCAGAAGCCAGAGCGTCAGTGGAAACTGACTGGTGCCTGCACCAGTGGTGAGAAATGAAGTTAAACATCTTCATTAGGAAATGTTAGGCACATGAAGGAGGAAATGCAGAGCAGGGAAGAGTGGGCACAAGGAGCATGTATAATGAGGCTCAGAGCTACGGGGTGCCAGCCACAGGGCTGGGAAAGATTCAGCTGACTGCTGGGTATCACAGAGGGTGGGGAGACTGGGGCTGTTAGCATCTCTATTTCCTATCGTTAACTCCTGTTCCCTTTGACTGCCAAGGAGATCTCTGCTCCCTGGCTGTTAGTAGAGGAGTTTGTTAAGATAAGAAATGCACTTGGAAACATTTTACATCTTCCACGCAATTGGCTTGTTCACAATGGAAGTATGCCACAAGCAAAGGCATTCAAGCGCTCTCTAGACACTGCATGCACGCAGTTTGTACCCAGACCTTAAAATTACTTACCAAGCTCTCTGCGTTACCTTGATTTCCACAGAAGGAAGATACGGGCAGGATAACCACAGACCTTCATCAAAGCAAGAGATATTTAAATATATCGCTCATCTTCAGCAGGAAAAGGTATTTCCATGTTATCGTTCTCAAAAAAAAAAAACCTTTTTCATTTTAAAGGCATCCATGATCTGCCCAGCCAACTTAAGGCATGTTCTACATCAGGATTGGCAAACACGTGGCAATTAGAGCATCAGCACTCCCTTCCACATCCATGATAGCCATTGCTTACCAACTACTGCACGCAGAGATGCAATAATTTAGCTTCAGCATCCTTCTCAACTCTGTGCTTCAGGCAGTCACTCTAATCAAATAGTATTAGTCATGGAGCATCTGCTATGCTAGATGCTTCATGAGTGAGCCCTCTGGTCTAATCTCCTGATGCTCTTTCTATACATTTGCTACCTTTTCCTTCCTCTTCTTCTGATAACAGATCCTAATGTACTCTGAGGAACCATCCACCCTCCACACTTCCAGTTCAAGTGGCTCAGGCGTAATCATTCTACTCCTGACTCTGGGGGTGAATAAGTGAGGAGGGCCCAGCCAGTCAGAACACTGAATCCCACTGGCTTGAGAGATTCGACCAGGGATACTCATGTGATCTAACCTGGTCCAAAAGACTCAATCTCAGGACTCAAACCAGAAAAACTGAGAACAAATAAACTTACTTTGCATCTAGACCTGGACTTACAAATTTGTAAGCCTTGAACCCAGGGGAGAGAACTTCCCTGAGGGTCATGGGGACAGTAAGAGAGAACATTTGCATCCTGTTGAGTCACAGCATCATGTGATTCCATGTCTTCTGATGTTTTGAAGCCAGATCTACCTGTACCCGGTTTCAAATATATGAGGCAATAAATCTCATTTTTAAAATCCAACCTAAGTCGGCTTGATTGAGTTTCTGTCACTTGCAACTGAACCAGCCTGAATGCTGCCCTCACCCACTTCAATGTGATGATTTCCTTGGCTGGTAATGGACTCCAACAGGAGTGAGATCATACAAAGCCACCAGAGCCTACCCTAATGAAGTGAATTGAGACACATTTGTTAGAGGCCAAGGCCACACACATATGCCCCACATCCAGAAAGCTGGAGCCCACCCCACACAGGTTACCCTCAGAGGAAGCAGTCATATAAGGGCTATTACAAAGAAAAGACATCTCTGCAGGTGGAAGCCTTTCATCACAGGCACCTCAGAGCCATCCAGTGGTGCAATTCCTGGGCGCAACCATGTCTTATGGGTTAGCAGGTCTGGGACTGTTGCTGGGATTCACCAACTCCACTGGAAAAGTAAGCCTGTGACGTGGCAAAAGCTCCATCAAGCTGCATACCTCAACCATACCTCGGCTTTCCATTGAAACTGCTCTCTGTAGCCCTGATGTGACAGGCAAGCAGCCCAAACCTCTGCCATCTTGGCCCCTGGGACTTGTAATAAGTAATTAAGGACTATAATTTCCACCCTACCCAGACAATGTGTAAACAAATGCTAATCTTGACTTTTGTGAACCACTTAAGTAACAATCAGAATGTCAAAAGTCCCCTGGCCCTCGGAGTGTCCAGAGCCCCCACCCTCCTCTTCGCCCATGAATCCACTGGAATGTCTGGAGCCCCAGGAGGTGATTTACAGAATCCACTAGCCCTCAGAACATCTGAAATATCCTCACCCCCACCCCCACCCCTGCCCCTCACCCTCACTCCCGAGGTGGTTTTTGAGGTATAAAAGGTCTTGACACCTCCTTTCAGGGCCATGGGTTGGAGAGACGTGAGTCCTCCATGGCCGCCGGCAATAAAGACCCTGCAATTTGGCATACTTTTGTCTTGGTGTTGACTTTCTATGCTTGGGCCAGTACAACAAGCCCAGGACATAAACACCACCCACAATGTAGACCTACACTACTCGCCCTGGCCTGCTGCTGGAATCACAGCTGATTCTCCTCCAGTAGCCCCTGGGTGAGCTCTTCCTTGCACCCCTCATTTTCTGCTCCACTTTAACCTTCAGTGCCATCTTCCTGCCCCATTGTGGCTCCCCAATATCCGTAACCTGACTCTCGCCAACTCTGCAACTGGAGGGTGTGGCTCAACTGTGAGATTCCCTTCTTTGGTAAAAAGATCCCACTTTTAGCTACTTAAAACGGATCTTAACCCAGGTCCAGTTTGTTCTGGAGTCTTTTGTTTCTATAAATGAAGGCAGATCAAAAGTTCCTTGCAGACATAGTTGAGTTTGCTTATGACGGCTGGATCATAATCCCCTATTATTATAGAAGCTTTAAAAATACCAACATTCTCCCTAATGGTGCAATATTTAGGGTTAAAATATTAATCAGGAGTCATCACAGATGCATGATTCAGAATTCAGATGTTTTGCACGCCGATGCCAAGAAAGTACACATATTTCAAATGTTAAATCCTTATTCTTTTCCAGGGAGCTCACATTTCAGAGATCATACCTAAGGGGACACTTAGGCTTGTTTCTCAGCATGGGCCAAGAGAAACAAAAGAGTGCAATTTAGCTCCCACTGTTAATAACAGATGCCCCCTTCCGGATGCTTTGTCAAAACCTCTTAAGGAACACATGTGTCTCACTCAGTCCTTGGCTATATCACTCTTCTGGCTTCAGCTGAAACACATTTCATGCCCAGGAGATAATGCATCAGTGAGAGAAAGACTTCAGCGTTTCTGTAAACAAAAACAACTCCAGCAAATCCCATAGAGAATTGTTTCCTTTCACAGGAGAGCCCAACTTTTAACAGCTTTCAAGGAATCTTTGAAAATATATTCATTTTTAGAAACCTGTTTCCACCAGGATATAAGACATTTAGAAGAAACCAACTGTATCATTTTTCTGCCCTTAGAAACTACCCTTTGCAAGCAAGAACAAATGTGAAACTATTTCTAGTAGTGATAAGACTTTTGCCCAATATAAGCTATTTCCTTTATCGCATTCTGAACTCCCAGATAGTTTACAGAAATCATCTTCCTTCCCTCTATTGAAACTGCCTTTGCAAAAATTATAACTGAGAAAATTACGATCTTGCTTCTAACCTCCAAGCTGTCATGGTTCATTCTTGGGCATAGGCTGAACTAACTTTGCAGGGAACTTACTTTATAGGTTAAATTTGAAACAAAGACGATAAGAGCTCTCCCCCAAAACAAAACCCCTTCCTACCTGGGGACTAGACTGCCTTTGCAGGGCTAAGAAATTAGCCACAAGATTAGAAATTATGGTTTAGGAGTCATGCAGTGAGAAGCTACGAGAGCCTGAACCTCCCCAGTTTGCTCCTGGGGATATCACTGTTGTAAAACTTAAGACCAGTGCTTGAGATATTTTGCAGACCCTGTACTCAATGGATCACCTGGCACCACCCAGATCAATAAACTGGCTCATCTGGTCTTGTGGCCCCCACCAAGGAACTGACTCAACACAAGAAGACAGCTTCGACTCTTATGATTTTATCTCCAACTCGACCAGTCAGCACTCACCACTTCCCGGTCCCCAACCCATCAAATTATCCTTTAAAACCCCAGTCCCCAAGTTTGTAGAGAGACTGATTTGAGTAATAATAAGACTCCAATCTCCTGTACAGCAAGTTTGTGTGAATTAAACTCTTTCTGTATTACGATCCTCCTGTCTTGATAAATAGGCTGTCTAGGCAGCAGACAAGGAGAACCCACTGGGTGGTTACACTATCGCCACCTCTGCCTCTGCCCACAAGTGATGCCTTAAACATCATGTCCTACAAGGTGAAAGTAGCCATTGGCACCTGTCAGTATCTGCTATCCTAGGCTCTCCCGTGTGGCACACAGGCGGAGGCCAAAACCCACACTTTCCAGACTGTTTTGCCAGACTGGTACCTTTTTTGAATCTTCCGATGAGAAACATTCATGAAAGATCTGGGATGGAAAAAGAAGCAGAAGCCATCATGGTTCCAGCAGCTGACAGAAGAGCATGAGGCACTGCACAGCTTCTGGAACACTCCATGTGACTCACACCCTTGGCCGATGAGCCGCTGAGCTCATCAACAGCTCTCATTCATCTCTCTCCCTGGAGTCTGCGGGATTCTGCCCATACTTATGGGTCTGAAGTCAATGCAGGATGGTCAGGATGGCCCTTGAGGAAATCTGCATCTCCTTATAATCAGTGAAAGGCCTGGGAAGGACATCACAGTGTCCCCACACAAGAAAGGGCTGACCTTTTCAGAGAGGCAAGGAGAGCTCTCTTCTGCTGACAAAGAAGGCCCAGCACAAAGTGGAGATTTAAAGTATCGGCTTCATCAGAATCCAGGCAAACATCCCCATTCTAATTCTCTGGTCCTGCTCTTTCTCAACCAGGAGTCTTTTACATTAAAAATGTGAAGTCAACTTGGGTTCGATAACTATATTCTGACAGATGAAACTGTGTCTAGAAAGAGAGATGGCCAAAGATGTAGAGCTACATTGATTCCTGAGCAGTAACCAGTGGTTTGACTACATGGGTGAAGGGTTTAAAGAAATTATATTTTAAAAAAATGATGGTGAGGAAGCGGGAGAGAGATGAACTTGTCAGAAAGAACTCAGAGCATTGAGACATCTGTGTCCCATGTGACTCTTTACCAAAGGGCAGTGGTTGGTCTAGTAATCAAATTGAGAAGATAATCCCTTCCAGGCAAGTCAGTGTCTTTGCCCAACTACCCCAGTGCCTGCTCAATAGGCTGCTGAGCAGTGTGGCCAGGACATGGACTGACGTTACACATTGACTCAACAATACAATCTCTGCTGGCTGTTACCATTGCCAAATGCCCCACCTGCTGAAATTAGGGATAGAAACCAAGTCCATAGTATGGCATCATTCCATAAAGAACCAGCCAGATGTCCCTAATGCTCTGTTGGACTGTCATTGCTGAACCTGCTGAATGCCTTCATTATTGCCATCACATTGCTTCCATACATCGCTTCGCACAAAGAAACTCATTTCAGCAGAATGAATAAGGCAATCGACTCGTGCCCTTGGCGTTCACCGTTCTTACCATTTTCCCCTTTCATGCAGAAACCACTGACTATCCTAGAATATTGCAGTGGCCTGTTAACAACTTAGCTGTGGCACTAGCTCAGAGACAGCACCATGCAGGATTGGGAAGCAATCCTATAAAATGCGGCATGTGCTGTGAAGCAGCAACCAATAAAGGACTCCGTTTTTCTGACAGCCAGAATATAAAGGTGGGAGATCAAAGCAATGAAAGCCACACTCACTGTTATTCCTATTACCAACTTGCAACATTTTTCTTCATGTCTCCATAACTCTGGGGTCTGCTGCTTTAGGGGCCTTTGTTCCCAAGGCAGTAATGCTTTCACGAGGGATACAATGATTGTTCCACTGAACATAAGTTGAGGTGGCTATCTGGCCTTCCACTAAACCAAAGGCAAAAGACAGTTACTGTACCAACTGTAATGATATGTCTTAATTAAAAGGAGAAATAAAGCCACTGTTAAACAATAAGGACAGTGAAGAATGCATCAAGAAGCCATCATATTCCTTGGAGAACCATGCAGTGATTTTGTGCACAACCTCAAAAGTCATTAGGTGCTGACAACCTAGGACAGTCGGTACCACCAAGGGTACAAGCTCTTCAAGAGTAAAGATTCCAGTCGTTCCACCAGGTAAAGAACTTTGATCAGCTGAAGTGCTGGTTTAGGGCAAAGGGAATTTGAAATGGATAGTGGAAAACAAAAATCAAAAACAGCAAGTATGGCCTCATAACTAATTGCATAACTGGAGGGCAGAGCCATTCATATCCTTTGATTGTTATTTATAGTTGACCCTTGAATAACATGGGTTTGAACAAATGCAGGTCCTCTTATGTGTAGATTTTTTCAATAAATATATTGGTAAATTTTTTTTGAGATTTGTGATAATTTGAAAAGACTTAAAGATGAACTATGTAGCCTAGAAATATAAAAATATTAATAAAATGTTAGGTATGTCATGAATGCCTAAAATATGTGCGTTAGTTAACTATGTTATCAGTAAGGCTTTAAGTCAACAGCAGGCTCTTAGTAGCTAAGTTTTAGAGAAGTCAAAAGTTTTACTCAGATTTCCAACGGGTCAGAGGATCAGCTCCCTGACCCCCTGCATTGTTCAAGAGTCTATGTAAGGCTGGTTGCCTCACCGAGAGGTTGGACACACCCACCTCTTCACTTGGCACCTATCTCTGCCACATGGCTCCCCTGGAAGGCTCCAGTTGATGCAAGGTTCCTGGCCGGCTCTCCCACAGGAAAACCCGACCAACAACCCACTAACCAATAGCAGCCTGCCCCGTCTCAATCCTGCTCCCCTGGAGCTAATCAGAGTACCCAACCATTGCTCATTCCTTCTTGCCACGCCCCAGGAATTTGGCGCGACTTCCCTGGCCCCTTTCCCCGGGACCATGGAAGATCGCCTGGGAGTTCTTATACTGGCCTCAGTTTCCTCATTTTAAACTTGGCAATAAACCTTACAGTCTATATATATATATATATATATATATATATATATATATATATATATAACCAATTCATTTTCCAACCTCTTATTTCTTTTACTCTTTTCTCTTTTTTTTTTTTTTTTTTTTTTTTTTTTTTTGAGATTGAGTTTCGCTCTTGTTACCCAGGCTGGAGTGCAATGGCGCGATCTTGGCTCACACAACCTCCGCCTCCTGGGTTCAGGCAATTCTCCCACCTCAGCCTCCCGAGTAGCTGGGATTACAGGCACGTACCACCATGCCCAGCTAATTTTTGTATTTTCAGTAGAGACGGTGTTTCACCATGTTGACCAGAATGACCTCGATCTCTTGACCTCGTGATTCACCCGCCTCGGCCTCCCAAAGTGCTGGGATTACAGATGTGAGCCACCGCGCCCAGCCCTTATTTATTTATTTTATATAATATGTGTTAGTGATGTTTATTTAACCTTATAATTTAGTCTTTAAATGTGACTGATACGGAAGGGCCGTGAACATCCCTCAGGGACAGGTGCTGTGGTTGCTATGACTTTGCTTCTCTGGTTCCAGGGAAAGCATCTTTGTTGCAGGATAGCTAATTGTACTGTTATTAAGTAGAAGCATATTCATGTTGTTGTTGTTCTTTGGAAGTTTAAATATGATTAGAAGTGTATTTATGAATTCGAAGGAGGCCAGGAGGTGGTCTGTGCTAAATGGCATCACTCAGCACCATCCCTGATTTCTGGCCTCGTAAGTTCTACCCTGTAGTGCAAAGGCTAGATATCTGAGAATCACATTTTTCAAATTCTCTTCAAATAGAGTTCCCATTAAGACTCTGCCAAGGAGAAGCCCTGTCATGAGACTGGAAGGGCAAAATCCTAATGGAGGGCCACTAAGAGGACTTTTGTTATTGGCAGACATAAGGCTTTGTCATCAGCTTCCATGTGACCCTAAGCACAGTGTATATCTTTCTTATCTCTGGCATTTAGTGAAAACTTAGAAAATATGTTTTTTGTATAGTGGTATGACTATATAAAATACCTCTTATATATTCTTTTTTAGCTAGATGGGTATATAAAAGAATGGACAGATGGATGGATGGATGAATGGATGGATGGGTGGATGATGGATGGAAGTTGAGGTAAAAAATATACATCATATATTCCAAATAGTTGATATCCAGTAAGCATAGAAAGATCAAGTGATGGTTTTGAGTTTTGTTTTAAGGATAAATGAGAGAGCATTGAATGTTGAAAGAACATTTAAAGTTAAGAGAGAGATCCCCAGAGAGGAAAAATTCAAATTTGCTAGAGAGGATGGTGATCACTATTAATGTAAGCTCTCACACTAGATGGAGAAGCATGGACTCCATAGTGAAAGGCATCTGAAGAAGAGCCCCGTGCTCTCCCAGAAGAATGTAGAAGGATGCGTTTGGCAGAATCTGCCTACTAACCTTTATATGTCATCATTATTTTAGACACATTTTATGTGTTGACATGAAAACCCAGAGAAGCAGTTTGGGGCTCTATAGAAGAATGAACATTTTCACCAATATGACCAATTATCCATAAGAGGGTCAGCTGCTGTCACTAGAAGACTTTGTATGACAGCTAGATGGCTAGATCTGGAAAACATGACAGAAAGGATTTCTGACAAGCTAGAATCTTGAACAAGAGGAATTCTAAGATCTTTTCCAAGTAAAACTTCCAGGGCTGCTCTCTGCCCTGCTGGGGTCCATTTAATCTTCACAACTGGCCAGGACATAGAGGTTCGCCTGCAGAAAGACTTTAAATGTGATGACAGCTAGCAGAAGAGCTATTTTTGGATGAGGCAGCCCATCTCAACACTCTTCAATTCACAACACATAAGTAGTTGCCTACTCTGCATATGCAGGAGGAGGGATGATATGAAAAGTGTCTGCTAAATAAAGCAGTCTAATTAATAAAGCAACTGTCAAGAGCCTGCAATGCTAATTTCATCTAGTTGCATTCTCACACACCACCAAATAGGAAACAATCTCACCAGAGTAAAGTAGTTTCTAAATTACCTTTTAAGAGGAAGACAAGTGCACAAACTGCAATGAAATGAGGGCAATGCTGAAGGTTGAAACAATATCTGAAATTCAGAGCCTGCCTTTGATCCTTTTCAAAGATATCTCAGCCCTGCAGTCCCCCCCTGAGGCTGGAGAACAGCAATGGAAGTGACTAGTCCCTGCCCCATGTTGGAAGTCCCACTACAAATTGCATTCAGATTTGCATTCAAAGGTGTCCTGCCGAATGAGCTCTCCAAGAGAGCTAGAGTTTAAGTGTATAACATCATTCTTACTTTCTTTTAGGTAACTGGGTCTCTGGATCTCCAGCCACACGTTCCAAGACCCAAGAGGTAGGAAAGGTAACCTCAGCATAGGCTCTGGTTTCAGACCAGCTCAGGGTTCCAGTTCCAGCTGCACTGCTTTCCAGCTACATGGACTTAGATTGCCCAACTTCTCTGAGCTTCAGTTCTTCATCTGTAAAGTGAAAATAGCAGTATCTTTTGCAGAGTTTAAGCAAAGATGAACTCAGACAATATGTGTAAAACTCTGAATACAAAGTCCATTACATAGCAGGGTGTCACAGAAAGTATTATTTCACCCACCCACTAAGCTTAAAATCATCTGTAATTTGAAAATCCAAATGTTGCTTATTTTTTTCTGTTAGCATTTCTTTATTCTTAGATGGAATTTTGCATATATAAAGTGTTACTGTTAATAACTACAGGTTCATGTCTTCATTCAGTGAACATTTAGTAAGCACCAAAGGTGTGCCAAGCCAAAGAACTAAAGCTGCAGCTCAAGAGATACATGAAGCCCATGTCCTGCCCTTAGGAGTCCAAGACATTTCCTCATGTAGGCTAAGCAGAAAAGTGAAACATCTTTGCTATTGTCACAAGAGTCACCTGGGGCCCTACCATCTCTGGACAGTTGACTGTTGGTGTTAAGAGGGGATTGGCATCTGGCCCGTGAGACAGAACTACATTTAAGGATTCAAATGTAGTTGTTGGACATAGCCTAGTAGCTTAACAGATGTCCTGTAACAAAACTGACAACTAAACAGAAAGGGCCTCTCAGACTCTTCTGTTAGCTAGGCTTCAGACATGTCATGACCAAGCAATGCCACTATGAGGTGCTGGCAGAGACCTGAAAATGCTTCTTTTAATCTGCTATTTAGTGACCATCCACTCATTCATTTATTCCCATTCACCAAGCATTTCTGGAGCACCTGATACTACGTGCCAAATACTATGGTAGGTCCTACAGAAACAAAATAAATCAATTGCTCCTGTACACAAAGTGTTCACAATCTAATGAAACAAATAGACAAGTTAGATGCAGAGACAGATGGTACAACACCATTGGTGCCGTGATGGGGGTTGGAGGGCACAGGGGCTGTGGTAGCACAGTGGAGAGCTCTCCACACATCATGAAGGCCATCAGAAGAAGCATTGTGGAGATCAGGTGAGCTGAGTTGGGATACTCTTAGTCAGCTCAGGTTGCTGTAATAAATTACCGTAGATTGAGTGGCATAAACAGCAGTTATGGAGGCTGGAAGTCTGAGATCATGGTGCCAGCATAGTTGGGTTCTAGTGAGGTCTCTCTACGGAGTTGTAGATGGCTGACTTCTTGCTATGCCCTCACATGGCAAAAAGAGAACTAGCTAGCTCTCTGACCTCTCTGGCCTCTTCTTTTTTTTTTTTTTTTCCTCGAGATGGAGTCTTGCTCTGTCATCCAGGCTGGAGTGCAGTGGCATGATCTCAGCTCACTGCAACCTCCACCTCCTCAGCCTCCCAAGCAGCTGGGATTACAGGTGTGCACCACCATGTCTGGCTAATTTTTGTATTTTTAGTAGAGATGGGGTGTCACCATGTTGGCCTGGCTGTTCCCAAACTCCTGACCTTGTGCCTTGGCCTCCCAAAGTGCTGGGAGGCATGAGCCACCATACCCAGCCTGGCTTCTTATTATAGAGGCACTAATTTTATCTATAAGGACTCCAATTTCATGATATAATTACCTCCCAAAGGCCCTACCTCCAAATACTCTCACCCTGGGATTAGGGTTTCAGCATATGAATTTGGGAGATAAAGCATTCAGACCATTGCATTGTTCAAGTAATGAGGCAGAAAAAAAGAGAAGCAAATTCCTCTTTCCTCTGCCTTTTCTTCTACTGAGGCCCTCAAGGAATTGTATGATGCTCACATATGTTGGAGAGGACAATCTACATTACTGAGTTCACCCATTCAAATTCTAATCTCATCCAGACACTTTCACAGACAAACCCAGAATAATCTTTAACCAAATATCTGGGCATCCTCCAGCCCAGTCAAGCTGACATATAAAATTAACCATCACAGATGCAGACCAAAGTAAAAGGTGCAAGTCTATAAGCCAAGAAGCACAAAACAGGGCAAGACTTTGGAATGATTCTCTATGGCTGCCCCAGGGTATGAATGCAGAGGTTTGGCAACCAATGATGCAGAGTAGACAGAAGTCAGACCACTCATTTCCTTGAGAACACTCAAATACTTGCTGCAATAGAAACAATAATTTTTAAAAAACATGTCTCACTTCCTTCACCAGATGACCCATGAGAGAAAGACCTGGATGACTTTCAGTGGGTGAGCCCTACCTCCTTGGTTGAACTCTCACCCAAACACTTGGACCCCACCGCTATAGGGTGGGAAATATTGCCCATCCTTATGCACTCAGGTTAAATGCAAGAAATTATTAATGCCTGTGTCATCTGTGGCTACATCTAGGACAGTCTACCTGCACCACCTGCTTCCAGGATCACAAAGATAATCTGGCCCTCACTCCTTCCTCACAGCTATCATCTGGCCACTGGCTCACTCTCCTGGTGGTGGCACCTCAGGTTCAGAGGCATTCCACCACTTTGCTTGTTGGTCTGGTTCTCACTTCAATTATTATCACAAGCTGTTTGACTCAACACAAGGCCAGCATAGGTTGGGAAAGGAGCAGAATATAGAGGAAAGTGCAAGGACTTTGGGGCTAGTCCGGTTCTTCCACACACTATCCAGGTGACATCAGTGTAAGGCTAGGCCCCTTTACAAATCCAAACTTCATTCTTCTCATTGGCCAAAGGGAGATATTAATACTTCCTGGAGGGCTTGTCAGGAGACGCCACTACCCTACAAGTTCCTTGGGTCAGGGACTTTGCCCTGCTCTCTGTCATGGTTCTAATCCCTGATGATTATCTGGCATGCGAGAAAATGCCATGAAATATTCATGAGGGTATGCAAAGTGCCTAACTCATAGTTAGTTCTGAGTAAATGGGTGTGCCTATGTCCTGAAAGGGTGGCTGTTTCCCCCAGCACTAACACCACCACGAGAAGTGCTGGTGGGAGAAAAGCAAAGAGGACCCTCTGACTCAGACCCTCCCTCCAGGACTGCTTTGTTCTCCTTCAAGCCAGGAGATGGTGGAATATCTCCAGGTCCCAGAAGGCCCACCCAACCTCTCCAACAGAAAAATCTTTGGCTAGTTCAAGATGTGGCACGAAAATTAAGCCCACACATTAGAAACATTGCACCCACCACAATCAGCATGGATTTACCATGCACTTGAGTCTGACAGCATTGTTTAGACAAAGCTTTAAGTCTTAGCTTAACAAATTAAAACGTGTTGAATCAGTGAACAGATTATTGAATTTAGTCAAAGTTGATCTCCTTTTAGTGAAAAAAAAGCATGCATTGCACTTACATGAAATTTTTGCATACATGATCTTATGGGGTAGACTGGGAGTAACTTTCAATGCCATCTTTTACTGATGAGGAGCCTGAGGCTCAGGGAGGTTATATCGCTAGTAAGCTGCAGAGCCTTGTACAGAATATACAAGTTGGCCTGCACTGAGTTGCCTCTAAGAAGAGCAAAACACCTAGGTTTTCTTTTATTTGAGCCCATCAAGAAAGAGAATGGCACTATTCTGGGGTCAATAGTTCTCCATATTGTGTGAATATCGCTTTTCCTTTTCTGCTTTAAAAGCGACACCAAGGTGGTTTTTTTGCCAGCTAAAAATACTAGAGCTCGCTGTTCAACAGGAAATCTCTTGTAGAGAGGATCAAATATTTAAGACAGTGCATTTTTCCCCTTTAGAGCAGAGCTATGCAGAGGATAAAGATGTGTTACCTTCCTCATTCGTATGCAAGGAGGAGAGTTCGGATCCACAGTGTTGTAAACCTGGAGGAGTTAGATAACGAGCATTTCTCAATCCAGTGGCTCAAATTTCAACCAAATGTAACTTTTCTATCTTGCAAGACAGATGTGGCAATCCAGAAATATTATTATGAGAATGCAGGGAAAGGAGAAAGCATAGTTTGTAGTTACATGATAATGAAGGAATATCAAACTGTGCACAATAATACAGTGAATTAGGAGTCCAATGGGACAAGAAGTTTTTCCTGGGAGGACAGACGAGTGACACCAATACTCCTGTGACTGAGGAAAGAAGCATGTGCCCTGATGTTACGAAGGAGACACAGACATAAAAATCTAATATAAACATTCTTGGGCCCAGACTGAAGTGAAGGCAGAAAGGTTACCATTGACAATACAGATATAAAAATATCAATCTGCAATATAATTATAAATAAAACGGTTGTTAACTTTTACAACGTCTATATATATTTATGTAATGTCAAAGCTTACACATCACCAATCTTTATATCAACTTTTATATTGGCATTCTGAGAAAAACACCATATTTCCTGAAGTTTTTTTGTAAAATAATAGAGGAGCTGTGGCCATAAACATCCTTCAAATGCATAGATCTCATCTCTGCGTGTGTAAATGGTGTGTGTGCTGTGTACATAGACATGCTAATGAAAACATAAATAACTCACTGGAGACTCCAGAAATGGCCAAAGCAGCATTGCCAATTTGACCTTTAGCAGAAACAGCATGAAAGTATAACCACTGCATCCAAACGCTGCACCCACCCTGAATCTGGGAATGCAGGAAAGAATAGAATGCCCCGACTACTTTCTGTATGATAGTCTGGCCCAAAAAGTGCCTGGTCCAGCCTCAGGGAGACTGAGTTCAAGTCTACAGCTCAGTAATTTTTAGTCAAATCAAGCATCATTTTTTTTTTTTTTTGAGACTGAGTTTCACTCTTGTTACCCAAGCTGGAGTGCAATGGCCCGATCTCGGCTCACCGCAACCTCCGCCTCCTGGGTTCAGGCAATTCTCCTGCCTCAGCCTCCTGAGTAGCTGGGATTACAGGCACGCACCATCATGCCCAGCTAATTATTTTTAGTAGAGATGGGGTTTCACCATGTTGACCGGGATGGTCTCGATCTCTTGACCTCGTGATCCACCCGCCTTGGCCTCCCAAGGTGCTGGGATTACAGGCATGAGCCACCGTGCCTGGCCTCAAGCATCATTTTATGCCTCCAGATCTTCGCCCATAACAGAGGGATTCAAGTGTACATATAAGGTCAAACTCAAAAATCATGTGAAGGACTTTTTGAGATCCCAACCAGAAACCATTAAATGCATGAAATTCCACCTAAAAAGGTAACATGAGAAAGTGATGCACTTACTCAAAGGATAAAATTGTCACTATCATTTGCAGACCTTATTGGTTGCTACTGTCCTACAGGGCAACACCTGCAGGAGGAACAGCCATGGCTGTACAGGCAATGGGGCTGGGTTCAAACTCTGACCCAATCGCTTATCCGCTGTGTGACTACAGGCAAGTCACTTAACTTCTTTGAGATGTCATTGCATCATCTATAATATGAGAACAGCAGTATCCACCTAATGGTGGTATTGTAAGAATTAAACAGCCACAACTAGAATGGTGAATGCTCTGTAGTAGACAATAGATGAAGGATTCTCCTTTTTTCCCTACCTGGGTTCGTTTACAACTTGCACATGAAAATGGCCTCAAAATATCTACTCAATACATCAGCCAAGCTTGCCATGAGGATCCAATGAGAAAGTAGATGTGAAGACACCTTGAATATCTCATTTATCCCATGTGTGCTCACTGAGCATGTATATATAAGAGATGCTGTTGTAGGTGCCAAAAAAATGTGTTATTTAGACTTAATCATCAATACCATGCTAACATTGATGGGAGGGAGGCGGCTTTGCCCTCAACTCACAATCTTATCCATAAAGAAGGCAGTTTCTGGTCCCTCTTCCCACATGGGGAAGCACTCTCTCTCCTCACCCCAACTTGCTCTTCTCCGTTGGAAGAGTGATAGTGAAGACAAGGACCTTTTCCCAAACTCACTCCTTGTTGGGCATTTGTCTAAGGGCTTCACACATAGTTACTGATTTAGTTCTCACAACACCTTCAGCAGGTGGCATTTTTATTACTCCCATTTCACAGATGAAGAAATCAAGGCTGAGCTCTGTCATGTCACCTGACAGCAAAAGATGTGTGATCACTAAATGGCTGAGCCAGGGAGACATGGGAGGAGAGAGGCAGCTGTGTTTGCTCTGCAGACCCCAAGGACACTGATCCAGCCAGCCCATGGGCAAGAAAAACAGACAAATGCAAGGGGTAGTCCACCTCCTCCCCCAGCTGCAGGCCCAGGGGAAGAGCTGGGTGACGGTCAGGTACACGTCTAGAAGGTAAGCCCAGGTGCATGCATACCTGGCAGCAGGAAGCACAAGGGCCACTCTGAGGATACACGTGGAGGGAGAGACAGGAACCTGCTTTTCCGGTTCTGCGATTCTGTCTCTGGGTGCCTGGCATGGCTCACAGAGGGTCTGGACTCCACAACCAACCAGATTGGCACTTGCTATTAGACAACACCGCCTAGTGATTAAACTCACAGTCTCTGCCTGCATCCAAATCCTAGCTCAGGCTCTCCCTGCTTACTCAAAGGCCGGATTCAGGTGGGGTGTGAGAGCTACACTTTGCTCAACCCTAGACTATATTCTCCAATCTAAGGTTGACCTGAGTTTTGCTTTGTGGTTTCTGGACCTTGCCCAGGTTAATAAAGCTGATACAGTTTTCCTTTTAACTGTGTAACACCCCAAACCTCTAACAGCAAACTGTTTGGGGCCCTAAAAGAAATGTCCCTGGGTTTATTATAATTGTTCACAGGCCCAGGGATTCTCAGAGTGAGATCCTCAAACCAGTGGGATCAGCATGGCTTAGAAAATTATCTGGCCCAATTCCAGACCCACTGAGTCAGAAACTCTGGACCTGGGGCCCAGCAATCTGTGTGTGAACAACCCCTCCAGGTGACACTGATGCATGCTTAAGTTTGAGACCTAATCACAAGGACCATCAGTCAATCAATCAATTTTACCAGGCCCACTAGGTACTAAAAACAAGGCCTTGACATACTTTTTAGGGTGGAGCCTGCCATAAGATGATCCCCCACCTTCACCTCAGCGCACAATGATACCAATTTCCTTACACAGGAGCCATATGGATTTTGCTAATACAAACATAGTAACTAATCAGCTCACAAAGTTTCCATGAGGAAAAGTCCCAGTGGTGTTTTCCCATTACTAGGGATTGCTCCATTGCTGTTTCTAACGGAAGCATCATTTTTAAAAGAGAAAATACAAGCAGAAAGCATCAAAGCTAAAATAAATGATTGTCATATTTTGTGCTTCTTCACCTCTTCCCACCTGCCTGTCTTGTGCTAAACAAGTGTGCACACACGTAAGCACACACTCACACCTACAACACTCTGCCGGGACAAGACCCCAATCCAATCCGTTACGGTAAACTCAGCAGCGATGAGATTCCAATGAAAAAGGAAATTCATGCTCAAGTCAGGCCCTGGGGCAGTGCCCCCTTGCACACAGGCCCTCTGCCCCTCAGCCTTCAGGGTTTCCCTCTTCTCAGGGCAATATCCTCAGCTGTCCTCTTTTTATTGGGACCAAGAAACTCAGCCTATTTCCTCCTTTGGTCTTTGTCGCTGCCTCCATCCACTCTGCCCCGGAGCTGTCGTCCCCCAGGCAGGCAGATATCAGTCTGCAGGTCTCCTCTTGGTTCCCTGGCTATTCCCAGAAACAAACCAGAGTGTTAACTAGGAAGAGAAGACAGATCACAAAAGTCGGCAACAGAGAGCTGGGGCCTGAGGTTTCTGCCTTTTGCTTCCAGTTCTGGGAGAGGGTCAAACTAATCCTCTCCTTCTTTGACCCCCTCCTTCATGGGGGTGCGTGTTCACCTCTTCTTAGTAGCCACAGTCTCAGCTTAAGGTAAGGACAGGGCTTACTATTTATCAATTGCTCTGTGGCAGGTAGTAGGCTGAAATTAAATAGATATTAGCTGACGTAGTCCTCGTGACCACACTATGAGAAAGATATTCCTCTTTAACAAATGAGAAAACTGAGGCCAAGACTGAGGCAAAAGGACTTCCCTCACTCTCCATGCTGCCCTCCTGCCTATTCCTAGTTGAAAACACGTGTCAGAGCCTCGGGAGCTCTCGTTTCAAATCTACCTCTAGGTCAGCCCCAGCCTGGGTGACATCAGTACCCAGAGACTCCCTCCAAGGTTCACCATAGGGCACTGCTCAGTAGGGTCATGGCAATGGCCCCTGTCTGGAGGCAGCCAAGGCTGCTGAGCCTCGCCCTCCTGGCTCCCTGGCTCAGTTCCACACCCCTCTGTTAAATAACTCTGAAGAACCACATTCAATCCCTGGATCTCCTTGTTCCTGCAGCTGCCCATCTGAAATATAGAGACAAAAAGGCCTTCCTATCCACCTCACCATGCAGGTATAAGCCTCAGAAAAGGCAGACGGGAAAGATTGAAAGTATAATAAAAAGAGCATTACATTAAAAGCTTCAAAGGAAATATTGACCTATAGTAGATATCAGATCTAAAATCAAGGTATGATAGTCTTCAGTGTGAAAACTTCAAACTCGGTGATGAAACCAGTTAAATGACCAGTTGTCAATGAAGATATGAAAGAACCTAGCTATCGCACATTAAGGGATTTCTTTTTGAATGACTAGCCCATTAGACACGGTCGCTGGGAGCTGGGAGTCCCATCCCACCCACACAGGGTAGGGACGGAGAGGTGCTGCCCACTAATCCCAACAGGAGTGAGGCTTTGGCGTGTGCTCCTGATGATGGAGAACACCACAAACTCGGCCTGACTTGGCCCTGGAAAGCCAAACCTGACTGTGGCAGCAGAGTTCAGCCCCGTATCTGGGAATTAAGCCTGTGATCCAGAGTTGAATCATGATAGAAAGGTTGACCCAAGGTTGTTCTAAAATGGATCCATCCAAGGACGGGCCTCAGCATGGAGACACAGGAGGCTATGCAGGCAGAAGCAGCAGAGGCTGAGAAGACATTGGGAACATCCTCTTGAAAGAGAACAATTTTCCATGAAAGAGGAGCCCAGGGAAGCCACCAGTGAATTCATAAAAGTGGCCATAAGAGACAGTCTGTACTTGGGAGGCTGAGGCAGGAGAATCACTTGAACCTGGGAGATGGAGGTTACAGTGAGCTGAGATCACGACACTGCACTCCAGCCTGGCAACAGAACAAACAAGACTCCATCTCGAAGGAAGGAAGGAAGGAAGGAAGGAAGGAAGGAAGGAAGGAAGGAAGGAAGGAAGGAAGGAAGGAAGGAAGGGAGGGAGGGAGGGAGGGAGGGAGGGAGGGAGGGAGGGAGGGAGGGAGGGAGAAAGGGAGGGAGGGAGGGAGGGAGGGAGGGAGGGAGGGAAAAAAGAAAGAGAAAGAAAGAAAGAGAGAAAGAAAGAAAGAGAGAGAAAGAAAGAAAGAAAGAAAGAAAGAAAAAGAAAGAAAGAAAGAAAGAAAGAAAGAAAGAGAAAGAAAGAAAAAGAAAGAAAGAAAGAAAGAAAGAAAGAAAGAAAGAAAGAAAGAAAGAAAGAAAGAAAGAAAGAAAGAAAGAAAGAAAGAAAGAAAGAAAGAGACAGTCTGTGTGGTGAGAAAGGACAGAGTCATTTCCCTGAAGCATTAGTGGACTATGGACTTCATCCCCCATCCCTCACCTCCACCCCCACTTCTATGCTGGTGGGATCAGACACAGCAGCCAGAGAGTGGGTAAGGATGTGAGCTAGGGACAGAGAGATGCTGACCATACCTACCCCTGGAAAGCACATGTTCCACCTACCACCAGCCCCAGCTGGGTGGAGGGGAGACCTCAGCATTGAATGAGCAGGGCAGCACTCAACCCTATACCAGACTGGATACTCTATCTAACTGAGGCATGTTTTGTGACTTAAAGTGACTAAGGGCTTGGTATCACCTAAAAGACCACAAAAGCCATGAGACCTGCCCAATTTCCGTCTCCACTTAGCAGATGTAAAAGAATAGTAGAGAGAAAAATAAAGTTGCTTTCATTATTACAAGCCATTATTTCTGCTGACTTAAAATGCCAGCTACAAAGTTCTGTTTTATACCCTAACAGATGCCACCACCATTTACGCAGAAAGCCAAGCCAGAAACCTGGGTGGCCCTTCACTCCTCCTGTCTACTCACCTCCCCTGGTCAGTCCCTCACCATCAACACCTCTCTGAGCCATCACTTCTCAATCTCACAGACCTCCATCATCTTCCATCTGCCTACATGATGGGCCCGCCTCCTGATTCAGCCTCCCTGACTCTCAGCTTTCCCTGTTCAATCCACTCTCCTTATTGCAGCCAAAGCAATGTTTCCGAAATGCAAAGGGGACACCTCTGTGATGTTGAAAACACTTCGGTGGACCATAACTGCCTTCAGAATAAAGTCCAACCTTTTAGCTTGGCTTCTCAGATTTTTCAGATTCTGGGCCTGCCCCCCTCCCACCTCAGCCACCCTTGCTCCACTCACTGCCAGGTACCCCTTCAGTGTTCCACCAAAGGTTCCACTTCCTTCTGGTGTTTGCTCTCACTGTACTAGGAGACCCAATTCCAGGGCTGCTAACTGATGCACTGAGATGGGCTGTGAGACAATCTAAGTGCCCCTGGTTTTCTAACCCCTAAAGCTCTAACTAAACACACCAGCCATTATTGGTACAGCATACCAGTATAAGCCAGAAGAGTCTGTTTAAAGCCACACCATATAAGGGGAGTGGGGCAGGGCTTTTGCCTGGCTAACTAATCAGGTCTCAGTCCAAACATCACCTCTTCCAGGAAGCCTGCCTTGACTTCCTGACACTGGGCTAAGTTGCCCTGCACATTGGTCCATAACACAGTCTCACTACTGCCTTGCTTATCCCACTGTGTTTACCTGGTTGCAAGTTCCCTGAGGGCAGGGCTGTGTCCTATTCCCAGCTAGAGCTCAACCTTCCAACACCTCATCTATATAATAGGATAGTGAAAGTTTATCCCTCAGGGAGTTATTATTATAAAATGATAAAATTATTGCAAAGTATATAGTGTGGTATCTGGTATATAGGTAAATACTTAATAAATGTTATTTATTTTTATTATGCTCAACGCACGGTTGAATAAATGAGTCAATGGAAAGATTGATATCATTTTTACAATGTGGCATATATGTGGCCCCAGGAACAGCCTGTGGGCAAATGCAGGCTACTCACTAAATGACCTGTCAAGGTCTTTACATCCCTTTTGAGGCCCATGAATTACCCAAACGCCATCAAAACCGGAAAATTTACCCACATCAAGTGGTTGTCAGCCACAGAGATTGATAAGAGAGGAGAAGCGCTGGTGGTAAAACTACATTTCTAATTAGCTGGGAAGAGTCATCCTGTGTGCCTGTGTAAAAGGTCTTCAGGTAAACGCCTGTGTGATGCCTCCCTCACAGGGCTTGGGTGGCCAGCCAAGTGCTGATTTGCTTCTGCATTTCAACAATCTGTTTCTTACATTTGTTAAATTCTTCAGAATGAAACTACTTCCTGGTGGAACTCATTTTTTGCCCCCTTTCCTGCCTGTTTTCTCGTTTTCCGCCTGCGGCACAACTTGCTCTGTGGGCTGTGACTGTCACTTTCCAACATGTTCTCTCCCGCCCCGGGAACTGGGCTTCCCAATCCCCTCACTGACGGTGTGGGTGGAAGACAGATGGCTTAAGTGGTTCTGATAGCAGTGGCAGGAAAATCAGTCAGGTTTCTTTGGGGGACAAGGCTGGAGTTACAATATGAGAACCAGCTCAGGATACTGGGCCTCATGGTGCAGAAAGTGAGCCTGAGTCAGGATTGGGGTGGGAGTAGCATCATTTTCTTTTTTTCTGTTTTGTTTTTTGTTTGTTTTTGTCTGTTTTGAGATGAAGTCTCCCTCTGTCACCCAAGCTGGAGTACAGTGACACCATCTCGGCTCATTGCAACCTCCAGCTCCTAGATTCAAGCAATTCACCTGCCTCAGCTTCCTGAGTAGCTGGGAATACAGGTGTGTGCCACCATACCCAGCTATTTTTTTTTTTTTTTTGTATTTTTTTTTTTAATAGAGACAGGGTTTCATCATGTTTGCCAGGCTGGTCTCAAACTCCTGACCTCAAATCATCCACCCACCTCGGCCTCCCAAAGTGCTAGGAGTACAGACGTGAGCCTGTACTCCTGCTGGGAGAGTATCATTTTCCTATCTAAATCTCAGCACCCTAGGACTGGTGGCAGATGGTATACTGGAGCATAAATTGAAGCCCCAACTCCAGGGGAGAGTAAATGCAAGAAACACCAAATAATGCCTGGCATTTAATCAGCCAGGATTGGGTGTAGCACTGGGTCCCTTCACAGGTGTTATTTCATTTCATGCTCAGGACAACCTTGCAAGATCAGGGCTATCATTATCCTCATTCTACTGATGAGGAAACTGCAGCTGAAACGAATGTCATTCCCATCTTCCTCCATCAGAGCACCATGAATGTGGGCCCCATAAGAGAGACAGCTCAAAGCAAAAGTACATCCCCCGAAAACTTCAAAATCACTGTGACTAATACAGTTATGATTAGTTGTCAAAGAAAATATGACTGCTTCGGGCTTTCGTTACTTTTGAAAGTAGTATTTATGACAATGTTAATGTCTTCAAAATCCTGTCAGAGGCCAAATTTATCCACACAATGGCACTGGGCCCATAAGACAATCCAGGTGTTCTTTGTTTGCTAACCTCTAAAGCCCTAACCTCCAATCTTCCACTGTTGGACAAAACAATACTCTTGTACTGAAAGAAGCCAGAACAGCCTCGCTAAAGCCATCCTCTGTAAGAAAGTGGGGTGACTGCTCCCTTGACCCAACCGTCTCTCCACACCTGAACCCAGAGAAGCCCCAACCGAAAGACTTCTTTCTATGGTTTGAGTTGAGTGCTTTGTGTCTTGAGCCTATCTGGGGGTCCCTGCCTGTTCACAGTGGATAAAAAGAAGAGTTTTAAATAATTTTTAGCAGAAAGACTCCCCTTTCTGTTTGGGATTTGAGCTGCAAAGACAAGGATGGCCAACCAAACAGAAACAGGATGATACCTGAGGAGGATCTTAGAGTAATCACCAAAATCCATGTCTCCTCTCCCTCTAGGCAAGAGGAAGGATTTACAGTTAGGTAGGACCATGCAGGCTTGCAAGATGTGAGCTGAAGTGACCTGTGTCGCTTCCAACCTAAAGCATTTAACCCCTGTTGTAAGACCCTCCAGCGTTCTCCTCCTAACCCCAGTATTCTAGCAAGAAGTTCATGTATCTTAGATAGTGCAGCTACGTGACAGTGGAACCTCCATCAGCCCGCATCCACAAGAGACTGTGTGAAGCAGAGCCTTCTCTCAGACATACTGCACATGGAAAGTGAGAGGTCAATAAAGGCTTATAATGTTAACCTTAAGCATGGAGATGTGGGAGTTGCTTGTTACTGTATCATAAACTAGCCCAGCCTGACATATTCATGGTGTGAGACCCATTCCCCAGGAGCAGCAGAGCTCAAGGATGCTCCTGTTTTGTCCTTTCTTGTTCACTGCCCTTTCTGTAATAACAGTCAGGACAGTAGGTGACTCATATTTATCATGCTTTGGTAAGTGTAGTAGAGGGCAAGTTATACTCAAATGTAAGCAGTGAGAGCAGAGAGTAAGCTGTCTACCTTTTCTGAACTCTCCTCCAGACAGAATTAACATTCACCAGGCATTTATTTCGCCCTGGATACGTTAAGACTATTATTTCTCATCCCATGATGTCCCTGCAATGAAATTAGGTATTGTGCATATATCGAAACATCATGTTTTGGCTGGGAGTGGTGTCTCATGCCTGTAATCCCAACACCTTGGGACGCCAAGGCAGGTGGATCACCTGAGATCAGGAGTTTGAGACAACCTAGCCAACATGGTGAAACCCTGTCTCTACTAAAAATACAAAAAATTAAGCTGGCATGGTGGCAGGTGCCTGTAATCTCAGCTACTTGGGAGCTGAGGCAGAAGAATTGCTTGAACCAGGGAGGTGTGGAGGTTGCTGTAAGCTGAGATTGGATCACTGCACTCCAGCCTGGGCAACAAGAGGGAAACGCCATCATAAAATCATGTTGTATACCATAAATATATACGATGTTTATTGTCCATTTTAAAATTGATTAATTAAAAAAAAAATCAAAAATAGGTATTTTAGTCTCCACTTCACATATTAAGAAACTATGGTTTGTGGAGATTGGTTTATTTAAGTTCAACTAATGGAAATTGCGCTGTAAATTCAAGTGTCTCTGAGCCCAAAGGCTGTGATTTCCCACTACCTGACATGAGCCTGCACACGCAGTATACTCTGAATAAATGATAAGATAGACGATCAGACAGACAGATGACAGATAGATAAACAAAATGTTTAACTAACATATCTCTTCCATTAATAGTAGAGCCCCCAACCCCCAAACAAGCTGGTAATTGTGCAGGAAAATGGCACATTCCTCAAAAAACAAAAGGCTGAAATGAAAGCACCTTGGCAGCTACCTCAGTGTTGTAATTTTGAGAACAGGCTCTGCATTGAAATCTCAGGTTTCTGACCACTCATGATCTATGTGACTCTGGGTAAGCTGCTTAACCTCTCTGTGCCTCCCCTTCTTTAACTGTAAGATGGTGATTTAAATAGCACCTGCCTCCTTGGGTTTTCATGAGGACTAAGTGAGCTAGTATAGGTACAGGCCATGGAAGAAGGGCTGACATACAGCTACCCTCCAAGGCTGTGACCTCTGGGTGGGCTGTGAGCAAGTGGGAAGAGGACCCCTGGGGCAAAGAGCAACATCCTCAGCCCACTGTTCCGAGGGACAGTGCCATTCACCTCCTCCTCTTCAGGACCCACCAGAACCCCTGTTTCTTGGAGAAAGGGTGGTTGATGAGAGTGGCCCTGCATGCCTCACTAAATGGGTGGCCCTGCATGCCTCACTAAATGAACTTTACATAGAACATGAGATGATTCTGTACCCAAATCACAAGGCAAAATCCCAGCTCCTGGGTCATTCTGCAGGCAGTGAGGGCAGGACACAAGGCAGTGCCCAAGAGCACACACCACTGGGACATGCTGCACACCCCACTTGGCATTGTGATCCCCCAGACCAGCTGTGTGAAGCCCGAGTACAATTCCCCCCTGCCAATTGCTTTGTTCAACTTCATGACAGATATTCCTCAGGATCCTCTCTCAAAGACACCTCTTAACCTTGTTTTATTAGCTTCACAGCTGAGAAAAAAAAACAGATTATAATGGTACAATGATTATCATAACAATAATACTTTGAGATCATTATTTATATTATTTATATTATCTGCTTAACCCAAGAGAACATGTCACAGAAGATGAAGACCTCACACGAGTGTTGGCACACCCCGCAGCCCTGCTGAGCCAAGCCGGGCTCATAGTGGTAGGTGGTGTCTGAATGTTACAGATGAGTGAAGAGTCACAAATACAGTCAGAGCCTCAAACAAAAGGTCAACCAATCAACTGCCCGAGGCCAACCAGTGACTAGTTGAGAACAAGAATCTGAGTGCAGTAGCACAAGGGGCCCCAGTACACTTTCCAGAAACCACTGAAAGGCTTCAGTTCCTGGCTCCACGGCATCTGAAGGCTCTAGGCCCCAGGAGTGCAGGAAATTGTTCTCCTTTGCAGTTATGATGTCCAGTAGAGGATTTCCCACATGGTAATGATGTGATGTACTTGTGGAATGAATGAATGAATAATGTCCTCAGACTGGTGAGTGATCCAACAGAGAGGAGGCTGAGATGATCTAGCAACTGTGCCATTCATTCCTCCACGTTGCAGCGCACAGAGGAGGTCCATTTCATTTCCCTTTAAAATGATAAAAAGACCATTCCCTGGTCCTAATATGGTTCTTTCAAATTTTATATGCACATTAATTGCTTTTAAAAAATTATAGCAGATTATTTCCTCAGCCTTTCCTTTCCACAACCCCTTTTTTTAAGTGTTGGGAGATTAGTCCCCAATTCACTGTCTCTGTTTCCCATGCTCTGCTCCCTAAATTCAGTTTCTGGTGAAAAAGAGTTTGTCAAATTGGCTGAGGAGAGTGAATCCCTGTGGATTTGAAGATGTACCATGACGCAGTCTGCTGCAGACATAAATTTTATGTAGTCTACTGTTTTATCTTTTAATAATTCATTCAGATTTCACATTTCAGTTCCTAAAGTGCCTGTGTTTGCTTAATATGAAAATAATAGTATATAATACTTCACAATTAAGTTATTGGGTTTCTCCCTCTCCCTCACTTCTACCCAAAAAGTAAAGTCAATTGAACCTCCAAGAAGACATGCTGCGTTTAGGCTGTGCTCACAACCTGCCATACCGGAAGGATGCAGCACCCAAGTTTAAGTTGCACACACAGAGCCAAGTCCAACCTCCCAGGCATGTCCTGATGGCCTCGTATTCTCTGAGTTTCCCCACTCAGCCTCATCTCTCATCTCTCCCAGCTCACGTACCACAGTTTGACTTAACTAAGCATCTTGCACTTCCCTGAACTCACAGTTTCAGAAGTTGGCAACCAGAATTACTTCAACAGAGCAGGATAGCATTGCACTGGGCCCTGGGCCTGAGGTCAGTGGATATGTGAAATTCACATTGGTCTGCAAGCTTCTTTCCATGAGAAAAGTGCCATTAGGGTGCTTAATGTACTATATATACATGAATGGCAGAGACCTAGCAGCTTTCTGCCTTCTCTGAAGAGGAACAGGGGAGTTCTGAGAGCCTCTGATCTGCTTTCATGGGTCCTCTGCCAGCCAATGCCTCTGGTCCTAATGTAAATCTTTGCTGGCATCATCTTCAGGCCTGCAATTCATCCTGATCCTTAAACTTACATCTGTCAGTGCGATGCAAAACTAAACATTTGGCTTTATCATTTCTTTTTTCCATCATAAAAGCAATACATGACATTCAGAAAATACTAAAATGTACGACAATCACCCACCATCCCACCACACAGAGGAAACCAGTATTTGCATTTTGGAGCTGTTCTTCCTGTCTTTTTTCTCTATATAACTTTTACTTAGCTTTAATCATTAAGCATTCGTATTTTGTATCCCCCGCCTTTTCACACCACTTTAGCACATTAGAATTTGCACATGATAAAAAGTCCAAATTATTCCCAAATGCAAACAATAACTGTCTTGTTATTTCTAGGTCAAAAATGAGAGTGAGAAAAAGGAGTTAAGTACAGGATGCTAAAACCATTTTTCATGGCAGTTAAGCAAATCTGGAAAAGAATTCTTTGACATTGTGGGCCATTCTCTACCTCCAGGAAGGGTTTCTGCATGGCGATGAGTCCATCCCCTGAAGGTCACCTCTGACCATTCCTGATGGGTAGAACAAGTATCCTGTCTGATCCTAGGTTCCAATCCTTTAAGCAGCTGTGCTGATTTTTTCTGAGTCTTTGAACTCACTTGGGTTATTTCAGCTGCAGAGACCCACAAAGGATCATAATACTCCCTGAATATACTTCCAGTCTGCCCAGGATATTGTATCATTATCCAATATTAACAATGACTACTCAGCTCAGATTCCTTGGGATTCTGTGATGGTTAATTTTAGGTGTTAACTTGACTGAGCTACAGGATGCCCAGATAGCTGGTGAAACATTATTTCTGGATGCAGCTGTGAGGCTCTTTCTGGAAGAGATTACTATTTGAGTCAGTAGACTGAGCACAAGAGGTGGCCCTCACCCATATGAGCGGGCATCATCTAATCCACTGAGGGCCCAGATCACACAAAGGTGGAGAAAGGATGAATTCTGTCTCTCTTCCTGAGCTGGGTCATCCATCTTCTCCTGCCCTTAAGACACCAAAGCTCCTGGTTTCCAGGCCTTCAGACTCAGGTATTTACACCAGCATCTCCCACTCCCAGGTTTCAGGCCTTCAGTCCTAAACTGAGAGTTAAACCATCAGCCTTTCTGGTTCTCAGGTTTTCTGGCTTGGACTGGATTACACAGCTGACTTTCCTGGCTCTCCAGCCTGCAGATGCCATACTGTGGGACTTCTTGGCCTCCATAATAACTTGAGCATAATAAATCTCCTCTTGTCATCTGTACCTCTATATCTATCTACTTACCTACATATCCAATTGGTCTGTTCTCTATAGAATCCTAATACATCTTATTTTTCTATTTGTGTAGAAGTATTCACTTCCATGATGCAGTTTAAAGATCTCAGAGATAAGACTCAAGAAATCATGGATCAAATCCTATTTTTGCTAATGTCTGATCCTAGTTAATTCCAAAAGGGAGAGGCAGAAGAAGGAGAGAGTTGATAATTATAATAATTATAATGACGATGGCAATCTAGCAAATGCTGAATGATTATCACATACTCAACCATGTTCGAAGTGCTTTATATGCATTACCTCATTCAATCTTTACAATATCCTGTCAATGCCTTGCATCTAAAACTACCAAGAACACAGCTGTAATTGAACAAAGTAGAATTTATGGACTCATTGCAACAAGGGAGAACATATGCCATGGGGAGCTATGGGGCCTCTCAGTGAGAGAATATTAGAAAGGATTTGTAATAGGATTTGGGCTTGTGATAGGAGATTTCAAGGAGGGTCCAAGGAAGGGAGGATTGGCTCTGGATTGGATGCTTTTAGGAAGAGCAGGGTTAGTTCTCTAATTGGTTAACTGGATCATTCTTACCTAGAAGGTGGGATGAACAGGAGATTAAAGAGGTACTCGGTAAACATGCAGCAGTCACCTACATCAGCCAGCAGGGGGTGCTTACCATTTTCCTGGTTTGGACCATATCCTTCTTTTGAATGTAGTTAGGCATGATTATGAGGTGATCTCATTTACGTCTTACTCAATCACGGTCAGAGTGGCTTTGCTTTGTGTTGAGGTTTACTCACATTTTTTATGTTAAATAGGAGGACACCAAGGCCTAGCTGGGAGTGCAACGAGTGCCAAAAAAAAAAAAAAAAAAAAACCTTATTAAATGGGTACTGTTTACTATATTTATGTTAAGACAAAGAAATCCAGGCTTAGGTAGGCTGAGAAATTGGCTAAAGTTCCTACAGCTAGAAAGGAACAGGAATTGAACATAGGTCTGATGCAAAGCCAAAAGCCAAGTAACAATTACGCTGAATCTCATCTTCTTGTAGTGATTGCTATCTTGTTTTATTTTTATTTTTTTTGGATGAGTAATGCATGGAACATGGTCCAAAACTCAAAATGTGAAAAGGGCACCTAGTGAAAAGCAAGTCTCCCTCCCACTCCCAGCCTTTTCTCCAGGCCGCTTACCCTACGAGGAGACCACACTGTCGCCATTTCACCCAGGGTCTCTCATTCACGCCAGAATTTTGCCATGTGGATGGAACAAATCCATTTCAAAGGATCGCACTGGGAGAAACAGCCTCTGAGTTAATGACTCAACAAATTACTTGAGTAGTTTGTTTTGCTGACTCAACAAATATTGATTAAACACGTGCTATTTCCACACTGTGCCCAGCACTAGGGAAACAAACAATGAAGCCAACAAGCTGCTTGCCCTTGGGGGGCTCACAGTCTAGCAGAGAGGACCACATGGATGAATCAGGCCAGTGAGCTGTAGGGGAGGATGCAAAAGGAGCAGGCTGCCTTGTCAAGGATGGCAGAAGAAGACTGAAGGAGAAGACAACACCCAACCTGGATCCCAAGAATGACAGGGATTTACCAGGTGGACAGAGGTGAAGAGTGAACTCCAGAGAGAGAGAAATCAGTATGAGCAATGACATGAGTGTGAAAGAACATGGCATACACAGGAGACTGCCCATGCCTCTGAATGGCCGGAGCACAGGGCGCTTGGGGCAGGAGGCAAGAGAAGTGATGAGAAATGGAGCCAACGGTCCTGTCTCAAGAAGCCTTTGCAGGAAGCTAAAGAGAATATTGTCAGAATTAAATAAGATAGACAATGTGGAAAGGATTCAAAGAGCTTAAACACTCAGCACATGTGATGAATTAGATGGGTCACTAGGTCCTGCACCCTCAATTGTCATTCATCATTGTCCTTTTCTGAAGGTGCCGCTTCTTTTTTTTTTTGAGACGGAGTTTCACTCTTGTTACCCAGGCTGGAGTGCAATGGCACGGTCTCGGCTCACCGCAACCTCCGCCTCCTGGGTTCAAGCAATTCTCCTGCCTCAGCCTCCCGAGTAGCTGGGACTACAGGCACGCACCACCGTGCCCAGCTAATTTTTTGTATTTTGTATTTTTAGTAGAGATGGGGTTTCACCATGTTGACCAGGTTGGTCTCGATCTCTTGGCCTCGTGATCCACCCGCCTAGGTGCCGCTTCTAATCGTGGTCACCATTTGTGGGGGCACCAACCAAGGACAAAGATCACAGAGGACACTAGAAAGAAGCATGGTGACCACCTGTACCCTTGACATCGCAATTAGACCCACTGGACACCCACGCCCTAGGGCTCCATTTGCAAGTACTATTTGGTACTCGCAGGCATCCACGTTCTACTAAAGGTGCTTCTAGGATAAATTGTGTTTGAGAAAGAAGGCCTAAGGGTCATGTAATCCTCTCCCTCTTCAAAGAATCCTGAGTGTGGCCTTAGTGACACTGTAGACTGCCAGACATTGTATTTCTGAACCTCAATAGCAGAGGTTCACACGTAAGTGTTATTGGTGCTGCAGATGATGCTATTATTCATACAGCTTTTTAACCTAAAGATAGATCCTTCCAGAACAAATTGTTATAACAAAACTCTGTAACCCATCCGGGTTTTTGCCGTGATTTCCAGGAAGCTCCAAGCTAAATTTGACACCATAAAGAATACAGGCTTTAGAGTAGGACAGTGTCACTTACTATGTAAGTAACTTACATCTCTTTGAGGCTCAGTTTATTCATCTATGAAATGAAGATAATAATATAAACTGCCCAAAGTTAGAATTACATGAGAATGTAAATGTACAGAATAGCATAGCACCTGTCACATGCAATCAATATATTTTATCAATAAAAAGCAGTTGGTTTGGCCTATTTATTTGATATAGTTATTCCTTTATAAAATAGAAATTAAACACGTCATGTTAGGCCTCAACACAGAGTAAGTACTCATAAATAAATGTTCATTGTTTGCCAGTAAACAACTTCCCCAGTCAACAGTAGGCTTTCTTACTTTGGGATCTCCAAGTCTTTCACACAGATGTGAAAAACTCTGACGTAGCTTTCAATTTAACAAATCTTTACTGATTGTGTCCAATGTGTCAAGTACTATGTGACCTGCTGAGGTGACATTTAATAAACCAGGTCTCATTCCTGGCCAGGGAGCTTGTAGTCCAGAGGGAGAGATGAACATGCAGACACCTCCTTACAGGCAGGTGGAGTAGGTCCCACAGGCTCTTCTCAGAGCCCCGTCCAAGACAGAATCCCAAACCAGACAAACTGAGGGATGATAGGTAAGGGTCTCTTTATCTGTGAGTGGAGCCAAAACTGTTTGAGGTCGTACAAGATCCTCTTACTATCTGTGGTTGGAGCACCAATACTCTAATATTCTTTTTTCCCTAGGAAAAATGGTAACAGTCCATCAAGCCTTTATGCCCATCATTAGTTATACATCACTGTCATCATGTGCAAGCTAAGGGGAATCTGGACATCTCAAGGCCAGCCTCTTCAGATGAGGGACTCAGAAAGGAAGAGCAATTTGGTGAAAGTCCCATAGCCAATGAGTTGCCAAGTTGGCCCTTCAATTTAGGTCTCCTAACTCCTACAGATTTCTTCCACACCATGGGAAGAAGACCATGGCCCCAGAAGTGTGAGCCAGAGACAGCCAAGGCCAAGCCTTATTTATCAAAGATTCCCTGTTGCAGTGCACAGCATGCAGCAGAGATTTGGTCTCTAGGACCCAGGAGAGATCTTGCCTAGAGACAAGACCCCAGGAAAAGAAGCCTATAGCTGTGGGCTGCAAAGGTGTGAAGTGAAAAGGGGAGCACTCCAGGGAAAGTCAGGAAGTTTTGCTAATTGCATAGGCAGGATCTGGTGGGAACAGGGCCCCCAGCAGGACAGTTTCCTCTGTCAAAGTCTTATGCAGGGACCATCAATTACCCACTGAAGGCCAGCCACACCATTTAAAGACCCATGCCACATGCAGTTTTAAGTAAAAGTGCCATAACACAGCACCACCAACAATAGAGCTACTGGATTTTTAAAATTCTATCTGAACTCTACCTGTTGGCACAGCAGTAGGGGTCAGCAAACTACAGCCCGCAGATAGAACCCGACCCACCATGTTTTTGTAAATAAAGTTTTATTGGGACACAGCTCTGTCTATTCTTGTACATATTGTCCCTGACTGCTTTAACACCACAACAGGAGAGTTGAATAGTTCCATTAGCAACCATACAGCCCTGAAGAGCGTAAAGTATTTACTATCTGGCCCTTTAAGGAAAAGTTTGCCAACCCCTGGTATAGTAACCAGTGTGATCCTAGAGTAATGGACTTCCAATAACAAAAGGCACTTTCTGTTGTCTCAATTCTGTCTTTTCCCGTGAATTCAAACCAAAGCATCATTTCAAGTTCCCAAAATTCACAATGCTTGGGCTTGATGGGCTCCTTAAGTATTTGACAGGTGGTGTTGGGCTGCCTGACCTGCTTCCCTTTCCTGGAGCTTCTCCACTCTCTTCCCAAACCACAACCTGTCCAGGAAGCTCTGACCCCCATCTGCAGGCCCAGCCCAATCATCACCACTTTCTCGTAGCCTCCCCACTTCCCCTCACCTACTCCCATCTTATCTCTCTCTCTCTCACACACACACACACACCTGCCAGACAGAAGCAATTGTCCCTTTAGATGTATCCTCAAAACACACAACATATCACTCTGTTACAGCAGCTACCTTGTTACACTGTTTGTGCATTTACTTCTACAATATTTATGTGTATCCTCCATCGATAGTCATCTTTCAAAAAGGGACTGTATCTTATTCATCATCTTCATGCCTAGGAGAAGTCCTGACATATAGAAAATTAGAATGAAGCCCATTCAAAAGGAAAGGCATCTTCGCTATCATCCCATCATTTCATTTTACAAATTAGAACACCGAGGCTCAATGTCACAAGACTGGCCAGTGGCAGAGCCCTCTCAAGGGTCTCCCTCCACTAAGTCCAACCCTCATTCTAGTGCACCACACAGGAATGCAGAGATTCATGTGCATTAAAACAGCAGTCACTTATGAATGGTGGCCATTGTTTTCAAGGTAGCAGCAATGGGAATCTTCTCCTAAAGTGATACATCCATCCCCTGTCCCAGAAACCAAAAGCCAGCTCTGGTCTCCTGACAGCAGTGATGGGAGACAGCATGCTGCAGCCACAAGACTGCCTATGCACATGATGGACCAGTGGGCTGCAAAATTAAACTCCTCTTTTTAGAGCCCATTTGTGTGTTAAGGAAGAGAATAAATGAGCTAACCTCATGTCCAGTTAGAAAAATGCACCCAGACAGAAACTTTATTTGACTCTTTCAGGCCAGTGGGGGAAAATGAGCTTTGTAATTGAAATTGTAATAGAGTAAGTTGGGCCTGGTGGGGGTGAAAGCAGGATGTTCTTGGAGGTCATGTCATGAGAGATGGCATGCAAAAGTCATCAATACATTGGCAACTCAAATGTTTCTGTAAAAGAGCAAGAGAAAGCATTCTGGATGCCGTATGGTGGTTTCTGGGGGCACAGGAGTGGACTAGACTCCAGAACGCAGTGTGGGACTGGCCACCGTGGAATTGTTTTGTAACTAATTACAAGGCATGACCAACCTCTGCCATGTCTGCATTGTCCACACTCAGAGCCAGGCCCTATCTCTCCTGTGCCCCCTAAACCCATCCACATTAAGGAGGTACACATGCCTTACTTTGACTCCTCCTGGGTGCAAGGATATGAGCTGAGGTAATGTTTGCTCTCAGTTACACGTTTATTGAAAGCTCTCTCTGTGCCCAGAACTGGGCTGGGGACCTCATGGTGAATGAGACAGACAGTTTCTGCCATCAGAGCACTCACAGTGCACAGCCTTAGCAGACTCCTGCCAGTCCCAGTGGAAGAATATCAGGACCAGGTGGAGACAGGCGGCATTTTGGAAGAAGTCCCTCAAATTATCCCACACTGAGGCCAGCTGTGTAGAGTGGGACGAGAACTTGCTTTAAAGGCCAAGAGGTATGGAAGTCAGCATCAGCCTCCCAGCTCACAGACCTCAGACAGTTACTGATGTTGCCATATCCTCACAGATAAATGGGATAATAGTAATGTGGGAGCTGGTGGAGAGGATGATAGAAGCCACCGTGTGTCAGAGCTTAGCAGGGAGCCTGGGTGGCACTGTCGTTACGAGAAGAGCAGCATGGGCAAGGGAAGACTCTGAAGCATCCATCACTCTGACATGGCAGTGAGGGAGACCTTGGGGCTGGAATTGAGGCTCTGTCAGCTTCTACCACTAGCACCCTGCAAGGGCTAGACACACAGTTCTCATTCCTTTCTGTTTATTTCAAAGGAGCTTGCATTTTAAGGAGAATATAAATTCTCTCCTTTCCCCTGTTTTGAAAGGCAACAGGCACTCCCCTCATCATGCCTTTCTCTCCATCTTCCCATCTCCCACCATAGCCCAGCCCCACTTCTCAGCAGGGGCAGAAGTAACTTGAACTCTCCTCTCTTAGCTAAAATAAATGAATATGGCAGAGCATAGACTTTAGAATTAGACTATCCTAGGTTTAAAGTCCCAGCTGTAGCATTTACTGACCCAACCACATAACCTTGTGTCACAGTTCTCTCACCTGCAAAGGACAAATAATGACGATGCCACATTCTCAGAGGCCCACTGCAGGGATTGAACGCCCTGATGTGCGTGAAACGCTCCGCACCGTGTTTGGCGCATAGCAACACTTGATAAACATTGCCTGTGGACACTGCAGCCTGAAGCTGTTATTGTCAGCTTTCTTTTTCATGATGACATGGATAGTCCTGCCTTCTCAAGGTTGTTGTGAGAAGCCGTAAGAGGGAAGGCCCTTCCTACAGTGCTTGGCACGTAGTAGGCACCGAGTAAATGTTAGGTGCCCTCCTTCAAACAGGCACTAGAGTATCCCCAATATTTACTTTTACACTCGATGGGAAGCCTCAGGCTCAGTAGGGGCGTACAGATGACAGCGTCAGCACCAGACAGCCTTGCATCTGAGAGGAGGATACTGAGAGGGAAATGGGATTTAATGGACTCAACAGGAACCCCTGCTGCCTCGCGGCTTTCCTCCATCACTGCCTGTATAGTGACCTGCAGTGGCTTCTCAGACCCTGCAGGAGAGAAAACTCCCTCTGTCCCCGGCTGCCTCTGCCCACTCACCCTGCAGCATGCAAATGGGGCTGAAGTAGCAAAACGCTTTAACCAATAGGATGGGCTTATCTGCTCTTTACTTGTTTGTGACTTGTCTGTGCTGGGAAGAAAGCATAATTGGCCAGGCCTTGCACATAAACACCTTGCCTCTCACCTTCATTCATACATATCTGCTTTAGCCTTCACTTGCTGGACTTTTCTTCTTTCAAATAATTAATACAATAGTCACCATAATAGCTTTCATTTTTGAGTACTTATTATATACCAATCAGTCGGTATCTATGACATCATTTAACTCTCCCAAGAAGCCAATAATAAATATAACAACACTACTTGGGAAAGATAGAAACTGAGACACAAAGAGGTTAAGTAACTTGCCCAGATTCACACAGCTACCAAGTGAATGGAGGAGCCAAAATGTGAACCTAATCAGCCTGACTCCAGGAATCTCTTACCTACCAGGCTCTCTGCCTTCCTAATGGAGAAACTGAGGATTTGCCCCCCAAACCCAGGGCTGCCCATGCCAAGCCCACCCTCTTTGCCTGCAGCACTTGCCCTGCCTTGAGAATATGTGCCTGGAAAGTCCAGCTAGGGTGGAGGCATCCAGCTACATCCTCCAGTGGGCACATGGCACATCACACTTCTTTTGGTGCCCAGTCCATGAGGCTAGTGGCTCCCCAGGGCTGGGGGTGAGTATTGCTTTCAGCTTACGTCCAGGTAAAGAAAGTATATTCTAAGGATTCCACTCAGCCCTTCCTGCCATCATAGCCCTCTACTCTATGGGCCTGGGGCCAATGTGGAAATTCTGGTCATTGCTGCAAATGTCCATTTACGTAAAACCTCCAGGAACTGAGGAAATGACCACAGGGTGGGTCCACGAGCCTTCCTACTGGACCACAGTTTTTTGGGATTAGCATCCATAAAGAGCCAGCACCAAGTAATTTCCCAAGAGGTCTGGGCACTTCCATTCCCCTCTGCACAGTCACCATAGGGGACAGACACAGGGCTCTTTGGGACAGCTTAGGGGAAGATATAGGATGGAGCCACTCGTGGCTCTGCTAAAAGGACCGAGGACCCAACTTCCCCTTCAACCAAGGGCCTGTGGACCAACATAAGTCTGAAAAGTAGGAAAAAAGCAGTACTCTGCATTTTGGTGGCTCAAGTCAGGTTTCTGGACAACAAACCTAGAGATTTCCTGCTATGTAGGTCAAGCAATATTTCAGTAAGCTGCCTGTCGATTGCTTTTCTAGGGACAACTTCACTGCTAAAGATAACTGCAGGCCAAAACATTCGGGTTTCCAGTTTGTCCCTGCTGCCCATTATGATAAATGTGCTCAACTGGGCTCTGTAGTTCAGCCTCACCACGTGTCTCCTGCCACCCTGGGATCCCATCCTCACCCACTGAAATCAGGGAATTTGTCCAAGTGGCATGTTCCTCTGTTATCCCAGTCTCCAGAGGCAGCCACCACGGAGATTTCTAAGGCCACTGATGCATTTCCCAAAGTCTTCATGCAGGGATTGTCCATGGGGCCCCATCAGGAGCTGTAGGGGAAGATGGGAGATGTTGCCAAGAGCTCATAATAAGCCCATTTCAACATCCCAGCCTCTCTAAGCCTTTGGATTGCTTCCCCGCCTCCTCCCAGGATGGTGCAGGCATCCCAACCTCATTTAAATATGCAACACTGTGTACAGGTTTTGGCTTTATTCAACCAATCAAGCAAGCTATTAGATCCAATTTCATGTGCACAAGCCAACACATCAAACCTAAAATCTCAACTAGTAAGTATACTCACCAATAAATTCCTCCCAATCTATCATTACATGTCATCCTCCTCTAAGATCTTTAGAAGCCATGTCTGTATATTCCTAGGTTTCTAAGACACAAATTAACCAAATTGTACAATTGCCCTAGAAGACAAGCCTTCTGCTTGGTCAGACTTCATGGCTGTTCCCCTCATGCAGAACCCTGACTTCAGTTACAGGTATTTGGACAAATTTTCTGTTGATATAATTAAAATATGGCACAAATTTGGTAGCTTCAACCAACACATATTTATTACCTTAAAGTTCAGTGAGTCAGGAATTCAACACAGTTTACCCTGAGCTAAAACCAAGGTATCAGCAGGGCTGCTTTCCTTTCTGGAAGCTCTGGGAAGAAAACTGTTTACTTGCCATTTACAGCTTCTAGAAGCTGCCTGCAATCCTTGGCTAGGGCCCCTCCCTCCATCCTCAAAGCCAGCAGTGTGCACCTCTATGACCACGCTTCCATAGCCGCATCTCTCTCTGACTCTCTTCTGCCTTTTTTCTTCCACAGTTAAGGACCCTTGGGTTACACTGGGCCCATTCAGAAGATCCGAGATCATCTCTCCATCTCAAGGTCCTTGTAATCCCCTCTGCAAAGCTCCTCTTGCAACAGGTAACATGTTCATAGATTACAGAATTTAGGACGTAGACATCTTCAGGGGCATTATTCTGCCTAGTACAGCGTAGACTACCTCTGAGGCAATAAGTGGACATTGTTGTGCTACTTGAAGGGAATGAGGCTTCCCCCTGGGGTGGTAACTGGTTCAGAAGAGATTCTCCCAGTTCTTCATGCAAGGGACAGCTAATCTTCAGCCAGCAAGGGAGGTACAGGGACTCAGAGGTTTAATATTCTCAGCTTTGTCTGAGTCAAGCACTCCAGCAAGATTGATCCTGCAAATACAAGAAATTGGATATTATTTTAAGGCTGTCATAACTGTTCACCAGTTTTCTGGCCCTAATATGAGAGTGAGTTTAGCATTCTGAACTTTTCTTTCTATACATGCATCAATGCACTTAAAATTGGCCTCCCCTTCACCAGTCCTTGCAGTCATTATTATGCCAAATTAGTCAAGAGCAGCAGCCATGTGACCCCCAACACATGGGGCACTGCTTCGTAGGCACTTCATCAGTACAAGTGATAATTCAGGTAATTTTCTTACCACTGCATGTCAGGACATGCTAGCATCCCACTGCAATGGGCCAAGAGCTCAGCACTGCATTTAAGAGGAAGGACACCACCAAACCAATTCCAAAATCTTCTATTTGAGAATCCATTTCATGAGACCACTTTTGATAACACATCCTATATCAATCAGGGTAATGTCAGAATAACAGAAGTCACACTAAAGATTTCAACAGAGATAATTTAATATAGTGTAAATAACTGCTTATAAGAGCATTGAGAACTGAAAGTATGCAAAGGGATGCTGGGGTCCCCAAGATTACCCACCCCCAGGTTTGGTGATTCACCAGGAGAACCCACAGGATGCAAAACACAATGAGCAAAGGGAAAGGTGTGGTTGGCAAAGGCCAGGGAATCAGGCACAAGCTTGCAGAGTCCTCTCCTGGTGAAGTCACACAGGACACAACATCTCTAGCACTGAGCTGTGACAACAGTGTCAACATCTTCTACTGGGAAGCTTGTTGGAGACTAAGCACCCAGGATTTCTACTGGGGGCTAGTCACTCTCTGTCTAGCACATATAAAAATTCCAAACTCCAGGAGGAAAGCAGGGGTTCGGTATAAACCATATGATTTGTACAAACAGCTTAAGCACTCCTCAGTTTTAGGAATCATGGAGAATCTCCCGAAATCCAAGTTCCCAGATGCCAGCTGAGAGCCAACCTTGCAAACAGGTCTTTCTAAGAATAGCAGCAGGGCCTGCCCTATTAACTCTTTTCTGCACAAAAGGGAATGCAGAGATAGCACAGAACCAGTCACTGCAGAAAGCAGCTCTCACCCTAGACCTGAAGAGAGAAAAGACAAAGCTTGGAGCATCAGAACCTAGAAGTCTCCAGGACAAGTCTCCACCAGGCGGAGACCCATCCCTGTAAGAGTAGGGAGCTGTCCAGCTTCTGCTGGTACCTGAGAGGGAGCCAGGGAGGCTGCTAATGGGCATGCTGGGACAAAGGCGGAAGCTGGAAGCACCACACTGACCAGGGAAGGAACACCGCTGGGGTGGGGCTCGCAGGAACAAGAGGCAAAGAGGAAAGAGCAAGGCCTTTCCTCTCCTGCCCTCCTAACTCCCTGTATTATCCCTTAGTGTGGAGCCTAAGAGAAAGCAGCTGGTAATGCAGAAATATAGCCTGTAGAAATCCTGCCATAGGACCACAGAGCCAAGAGGGTTTGGAGTTGAGGGACAGCAGCCTACCAATTGGCACACTCATTATATGCCAGGCCTTCCGCCAAGAGATTTTGTATTTCATCTCAGTTAATTGAGTCTTTACAACAAACCAGAGGCAGGTCTTCCTATCCCCACTTTAAAAGAAAAAGAAATGGAGGCTCAGAGGGGTTAAGTAACTTTCCCAATGTCACCCAGCTTGTAAGCGGCAGGACTGAGTTCCAAAGCCCTCGTTTTCTCTACTGTATCACCTGGATTCCCAACTCTGACTGCACTGGCAAGTCGTCTGGGAGAACATTTGCCAGAAAAGATACATCAGAGCAGGAAGGGAAGAAAAGTCACCCTAAATGAACAAGATGGTCGCTAGCCTCAAAGTGTGAGCCACACACCTGGACCCTGTGTGTGTCAGCAGACACCATCCTCATCCATATCCACCATGTGCCCACTTTCCCTGTCCCGACCAGCCCACTGCAGACCCTACCCAGACCGGGCTGTTTTGTGGCTGCCACCAAGAATCCCAAGTCCTTCCAGCAGAAGCAAGCCGCTGCCTGGGGCTAGGTTCCTGGATGTGCCTCTCCTGGGTGATGGCAAGAGATGCAAACCAAACAGAAGAAAATTCCAAATCACTGTGTCCTGGGAATATTCCTCAAAGTCTTTGTAAAATGTCTAGGAAGCATTTTCAATGTTCTTCCATTGCAGAAGATAGGCTGAGTGCTCCTATGAGAAGAGGAGAGTAGGGCTCAGAGCCCTTTGGCCCATGCAGGAGCAAAATATGCCCTGTCGTGAAGGAGAATGCCCACGGAGTTTGCTATAAAGCTGTGACCACTATGCACAAGCACAGGAAAGGCCAGAGACGCTGCTGAGACAGAGCGTCTGCAAAACAGCCACCCCGGGTAACAGACGTCGAAAGCATCAGCAGTGATCTGTTATTCTTACAAGCAGCAACAGGGCTCCCAACAGGCCTAGAACAACAAAATTAATGGATTGGAAAGCAAGAATCTAATGTACGAGCTCTCAAAATTCCCAGACTAGCTGACTCACTGTGTACCTCCAGTAAGTCACAGCTCTTGGGTTTGAGGTGGCTGGGACATCACCGGGGCTGAGGGAGGATGCAAGAGCATCCAGGGGATGGGAACAGGGGAGGGGGCGATGCAGACAGCAGATGAACCAGCACTAGCTCTTCCAATGAAGCAAAACACCATTTTCACACAAAGTTTTTTTGAACTTCAGCAAAACAAATAGTATTTACACAAACAGCATCCAAAATATAAACTCCATAATGAGAGAGCAAAGAAGTCTACCCAGTTCACCCGCTTGATGGTTAAATCATTTTTTATTGAATTCAAGTTTCATGGCCCATTAAAGGCCTGGAGGGAGAATTCTCAGGGAAGCTTTTGGACTAATGAATGTTCTGCAAATTGTTTTTCTAAAAGATTCGTCGTTCTTTTTTTCTGAGAATTCTAAGAACCTTTGGCTCGCATGATTTGGCGCTGCATTGGAAAAACAGCAACTATTTTAATTGAACCTAATTTATTTCCATTATTAAGAGATGTTGGTGTTTTGTATCTTCCTAACACGTTTTTGACACTGATATGAATATTCTGTCATCAATCAAAATATCACAACCTCCTACACTTGTCTTTCTGCATTTATCAGATACCCTCTGACAAGTGTTCTCTCACCTCCTCCGCAAAGATGTGGGCCTGCCTTCCCAGACCTAGCCACCCAAAGAAAACAGAACCTGCAGATAGTCCTATGCCATGCACTAACCGCCTTCAGCCTCAGTCCTAGTGCCAGGATAGAGGAGGACACAGAGGAGCAGCAGAGCACCCCCCAGAAGTCCCTTTCTCTGCCAGGCAAGGTGGATGCCCCCAGTCCAGACCACCCCTACTTCAGGGGAGGGGGTGAGTCTGGCAAGCTGGGATCTTCCCTGGAACTTCTCCCCTAGAGCTACCAGGAGAGTCTTCATTCTGTTGGGTCAGCAAGCTGGTGAGGTGTGGCTGGGAGATGCTGTGCTTTCCCGGTGATGGGAGCCTGTAGCAGCAAGGAAGAGAGACACATTTAAATTTTGCTGTAAGACTTTTCAGTCTTAGGAGTCAATAAATTGTCTGAATTGCTCGTTGGCCTGGGGTGGGTTTGTCACTTCCACTGAAGGAGCCTATGGTGTGTGCAGCTGGAAGTCAACCCATCAGCTACTTTTTATTGAGTGCTTTCCAGGGGCCGAGCCCTGCTCTAGGTTCTGGGAATACAGCCAGGATCAAAACAGACGCACTGTCCTTAGGTGCAGAGACAGACAAATTAACAAATATATATATACAATGGCAAGTGACACTGAGTGCCCTGGAAAAACAAAATAGCATATGGGATAGAGAGCAGGAGCAGGAGAAGCCACAAGATTTCCTTACTTCAAAATCATCCCACCTAGATGCTGAAGAAAGATGTGGACTTCCAGAGAAAATGCAGCGTGGAGTTAAATGAAAATGCATTGTGGGGTAGGAAAATAATGGTGGGAGTGGGGAAGAGTCAGTACAAGGCATGACAGCCACACTAAATCAGTAATTTGGATTTTGTCTTCCAGGCAAAGGTGGCCATTGGATTGGCACGATGAATGGTGTGTGTTGGGGAGATCATGATGTGCCCTGGGAGGAAGAGTGGTAGGGCAAGTGGGGAGGGGAGCAACCCAAGGGGCAGCCCTGTCATCGTCATTCACATTAGAGCAGCATGCATGCCAGGGGAGACTCCTGGGCCGATTTGGACACCCAGTGAGGTTTCACCAAAAGCACCTGCTGGGCCATTGAATGTGGAAGGGGAGAAAGAACAGGCAGGGAGGTAACTTGGGTTTCCTGTTGCACAACAGGCTGGTGGGAGGGGGATTTTCCCATAGAAATCACAGTATGAAAAGAGTATGGGGGGCATAATAGATTCAGATTTGATATTATTGAACTAAAAATTAAGGGAATGTTCAAATCAGACACTCAATACGCAGTCGTATATACTCAATCCTTGGTTCATGAGTGAAGAAGGATCCTCAGAGCTCTGTGATCCTAATGTTACCACCCAGTGCCCAAATCCCCATCAAAGGTGTGAAGAGGTCTCCACCTGGCTCTCCGTGGCATGCAAAAATTCCCTCTCCCTCTTTCCACCCAACACACACAGCATTGCCACCACCTTCTGACTTCCACCCACCAGTGCCCACACCATCACACCGTCCCATGTAACCTAAGTGCCCTAACCCCACTACAGTGCTGGACTTCTCCCCCAGACTCTTCCCCTCCAGCTCTTTATGTCCTGAGTCAAGCCCACCTCCCACCTCCACAACTCCCATCACATTCTCAAACCCCCAGCCAGGATTCAGCAAAATCCCCCATATTCTCCAACTGCTTCTGAATCCACGGTGATGGGACTTACAGTTCATTGATCGACTATCTGTTCACTGCTTCATCTCCAACACCTCCTGCCTTCTCACCCTCACTTCCACGTGTCTCTCACCATTGCTGCCAGGTGTACGCCGCACCCTCGCAGTCCTTGCCCTGCTTTCCCTTCATTGTTTTTGCTGGGAAAACCTGGCCCTAGTTCAATTGTTTTGTCTACATCGTCACACTGAAATCCCAGAAGTCGGGGAATACGGCTGGACAGAAACACAGCTACTGGTCTCACTTTAACTGTTGCTGCTGCCTAAAGAGGCTACTACACGTGCAGTCCTTTCACTCTCCCACTCCTTCTCATGTTTCTCCTCGCCTGCTGCCTCTCACCCCACTGGAAGGTAGAGAGCACTGAGAAACTGTCACAAGCTCCCCTTCTGCATCCTGCGCCCTTGCTCCCTCCTGCTCCAGAGGCTCTGGTCTCCTGCTATGGCCGGTCTCTGATCCTCTGAGGTTTCACCCACTCACAGCCCCTCACACCTGCCCAGTGACATTGTCCCCTCCCATCACTCCCTCATCATCGGTTGCTCTACTCTCTAGTGGTCATGTCTGTCAGTGCACACACAGGATGCCGATGCCGTTTCTCCATTTTAAGAAAACAAATGAACAGAAGGTTCTTTTGGCTCCATATCTGCCTCTAGCTACTTTCAATTTTCAGCAAAGCTCAGAAAGAGCTATTGAAACTCTCCCCCATTTCTCCCCTCGCTTCTCTGTTGAGCACACTCCAGCTCAGCTTCTGCCCGGTGCTCCATCAAAACTGCTCTTGTCAAGGGAACTGACAACCTCCATGCTGCTGAACCCAGTGATCAATTGAAGACCCTCACCTGAACCTGACCTTTCAGCTTTATTTGATGCCATTTCTCCCTCCTCCTTAAAATGCTTTCTTTGCCTGCTTCCAGGCAAGTGTTCTCTCTTGGTTCTTCTCTACCCTTCCCGTCTGTCCTCCGCAGCTCCCAGAGCTATCCTCAGACTATTCTATCTATACCCACTCCCAAATTGGTCACCTTTAATACCATTTATAATGCTATTACCTCTCAAATGTAGATCACTTGCTTGACCTCCCCATTGAACTACAAATTTGTATACCTCGCTGACCCCTGGACATTTCCATCTGAGTGTCTAATGGGTATTCAATCAAAACCTTGACGTTCACCACCTCCCTCACCAGCTTCCCCTGCAGACTTCCCCATCTTAGTAAATAGCATTTCCATCCTACCAGTTGCTGCTGCCAAAAACCTCCCAGTCCTCCCATACGCCTTACTTTCTCTAATACCCCATATCTGATCTACTAGCAATTTCTGTTGGCCTTACCTTCAAAATCATCTAGAATCCACTCACCATCTCTCCACCAGCTATCCTAGCCCAAGCACACATTATCTCTAGTGTGTTCGTGCAAGAACCTGCTAACTCAGCTTCTCACTTCTTTGTCCCCCAAGGTCTACTTACCCTGATCGCCAGAATGATGACGCCACTCAGTTCTTCCCATAGCCATCCTGACATGAGCCAGTTCTTGACAGTGCCCCATGGGGCTGTGCACTAACTCTGATCATCTTTCCTGCAATGCTCTTAGTCGCACCCTCTAGTTCAGCCATACTGATCTTCTTGTTCTTCTACCAAGAAGCCAAGCACAATCCTGTCTTCTGGTCATTTCAAATGAAATCAGCCCCTCCAGCTCAGGAAGCTCCTCTCCAGTTATCTGCATATATATGCACACTCTCACTTCCTCTCAGTTCTTTCTCAAGTGTTACCATTTCAAAAGGGCCGTCCCTGATCATGCAATGCAAAATAACATCCCCACTCCACTCTTCCCCACCACCACCGACGCCATTGCTCTTTTTTCCCTAGATCACACGCTCTTACTTCACAACATGGGTGACCTATAGATCTTCTATGGTTCTTTGTTGTTTCTCCTTCATGATGTCTTTCTTGAGTCCCAACCTGCAGTGCCTTGACCAGGGCTTGCTGTGTCCACAGGGATTCTGGTTAACAGCACTGCACCTCCCAGAGGGATTGTATTCTGCTTGGGACTCCAAATGGTGGAGTTAAGGTATTGCGTCTGTCATTTCTGGTGGGGAGGTATACTAGGGTACCAAAAATACCTACATTTGAGGTCACCACTGATAATGCCCACAAGGACTTAGAAGAAACGGAGGTTTTACCCTAGTCTTCTTGGTCTGTGATCTCTTAGCTCGTCTGCCAGACTTCACAGGACCTGGCACTACAGAAAATCAGAAAGGACCATGTTTCTCCCTTTTCAGCCTTTCCATCGTGCCCTTCAGTGGTCAGCAGCACAGTGCCTTCTGGGGGATAGGCGGGAATCTCACTTCTGCTCCTGTCCCTGTCTCTCCATCCTCATAGTCAGGTGGCAGCAGCCTCACATCTCTGCCTGGGGAGATGCAGCACCAGCTACCCCCACTCAGATCCCAACTGCCAACCCAGCCTGCCCCTTGAAGAATGTAGATCTGTAAGTGAGAGAGCTCAGGCCTGTTCCTGCCCTCAGCCTCTCTCACTAGAACAGCAGAAACTCCCTCAGGACTTGCTTTCTCCTACCCTTCAGCACAGACCTTGTTCTCCTTTCAGGTTAAGTTGTTCCTGCTATAAAAATGATTAGTTAATTGGGTGTAGGCAGTACAAAACAGAAGGGGCCGTGAGCATGGACAGCTGAAAGTGGTTTCTCAAATTATTCCCATTAATGTTGAGAATAAATTCCCAGGATGCTAAGTCTTCAGTGCACAGGAGTTGTCTTAGAAATTAGAAGCTGCATTAACCACTTCTGCACATTCTTCTGCCACCTCAGAACCACGCCACCCGTGAGAGGGCCCTTCATCCCAAGGCTCACCCTCGGAAGCCCAGGGCACCGGCGACAGGAGCTTAATTACAGACACTTTCAAAGCTGGGGCTGCCACCCCTCTCAAGTCTCCATCAAATCAATGAGGACTGAGCAGCGTTCGGTGAGCTAATGAGGAACCTGCCACCTGCCTCTCTGGAATCCCCTCAGGTGGGCATTATGCTTGCTGTGAAAAGGGGAGCAGCTCAACCCAGAACTGGTCCCTTTCAGATCAACTTCATTTCAACACATAGCCACTCATACGCCGGGTAAGATTAGAAAATAATGATGCTTGTCTATTAATTGGCCTTTGTGGTAAGTTAGCAGTGGTGAGCTGCTGGTGAGCCTGCTAGAAGAAAATTACACTTATTTTTACTGAAGGGTAAAATAGCCCTTTTCATCCTTTTTCAGGAGAAAAGGAAATGAGAAATGTTTCAAATTAGTCAGTGGGAATAAAGGAAGTCAGGGGTGGCGGTAGGGAGGGTAAATGTTTTGCATCTGGTTTCAGTGCATTCCTATATTAGACCTCTTCTAATTATGAATTCTTATTTCAGTTATTATTGGGAAAATGGTCGTCAATTGCTAAATTACCATGTTTCACTCACTCCACTAAGAAGAAATTATTTGAGCCAGCAATGCTTAAGCTAATTTTGCCTTTGAATTTCCCTTTGTATTGCTAAGCAGAAAGGTGTACCACTAGGCTCAAGTGAAATTTGGCCTCCCTGCATAGAAAACAACACATTCCTCCCAGGGCCCTGCAGCAGTGGATGTGAAGTCACCAGCGAACTATTAGCAAAGACAGAGTCCTACTGACAATGAGGAGACGACTTCACTGCAGATGTCGAGCAGAGCCCTGACCTCCTTGGTTTTAAGGCAGTAAGTCCTGCCTTTGCATTCTAAGGCAAGGCCACTTAGTACATCATTTCATGTGTTTTTAGAAAAAAACACATAGGCATTAGATACCTTCCCCAGTCCCAAAGCCCCACCTTGCCTCTTCCCAAGTCTCCATTGGATTCTGTTTGTGAGATTTGAGAAGCCAAGTCTTACAGTTCTGACCAGGATCCTAAGCAAGAAGGAAAGCAGGCATTTACTTCCTGGGAAGTCTGTGCTCCCAGAAGAGTGAAATGTTCTCTGGTCCAAAAGGAAGGAGAGAGTTTAAGGGGCAATGAAGGGGAAAGAGCACCCTCCAGGGTCAGGCAAACCTGAGTTCAATTCTGCCTCCGCCTTTGCACAGTGTGATACCTACTGCAAGGTACTCAACCTCTTTTCCTGAAAAAATTGAGGAAGCCTCAGTTTCCTCCCAGATCATATGAGGTGCAAGTACCTACTGCACATTTTTGTTCTGAAGCTTCAGGCCGTTATATACATAGGGCTTTTGGTAGATGAAGCTATGGAAGCCCAGAGAGGGAAATAAACGGCCAATGCACACACAGTAAGTGACTGATCTAGCTGGAATCAGAGACCCCCTCAAGGCTGAGTCTTTCCATCGTACCCCTTCTCCTGGCAACTCAGATTTCAAAGTTCAGCCACAGTAACTCATGAAAAAATGTAGATTACTTTATTAATCATTTCTTATATTGATTACACACCAAAATAATATTTTTGGATACATTTGTTCAAACAAAGTAACATTACTAAATTTAATTTCACCTTTCTTTTTCCTTTTTTTTTTTAAGACAGAGTTTCGCTCTTGTTACCCAGGCTGGAGTGCAATGATGCGATCTCAGCTCACTGCAACCTCCGCCTCCTGGGTTCAGGCAATTCTCCTGCCTCAGCCTCCTGAGTAGCTGGGACTACAGGTGCAAGCCACCATGCCCAGCTAATTTTTGTATTTTTAGTAGAGATGGGGTTTCACCTTGTTGACCAGCATGCTCTCGATCTCTTGACCTCTTGATCCACCCACCTCGGCCTCCCAAAGTGCTGGGACTATAGGTGGGAGCCACCGCACCCGGCCCTCTTTTTCCTTTTTTTAACATGACTACTAGTGGACTTAAATTTGCTGATGTGGGTTGCATTATATTTCTAGTGGATGGTGCAGAACTAAAGCATAATCCAGTCTCTTCAGTTGCCTTGACCATGTCTTTCTGCAGTTACAGAGTTCAAACAGGCACGAGTAGTTTTTCCTCTTCGCCTCTAGTTAATAACCATTGTTCTGAGTCTTTTGTTCAAGAAAAAATGCCCCTGAAGTGACAGGAGATGGTGCTATACCTGATGCTGTCTGGCAGCAGCTGACCCCAGGCTCTTCGCCCTCCCTTTCAGGGAAATTGCGATTTCAGAGAAGCCCCCAAAGGTAGGTTCCTGTTTCTTTGTCTAATCGACTTCACACCTCTCTGCTAATCACATTATTAGACCCACCTTAGTACAGATGTTTCATTCAACAATATTTATCTATATGTGCTAGGCACCATTCTGGGCCCTAGGTATTCAAATCTAAGTGATATTGTTGAGCTCCCTGCCCCATGGAGTTTACATTCCAGTAACAAGTGGATCCAGTTAAGATGTCTTTAGCTGGAGAAAACAGAAAGCCCTGATTCCGATAGTCTTAAACAGTAAGGAAGTGTGTGTCTTCACATATGGAGAAGTCCAGAAGGACAGGAACTCCAGCTGTGGGTTCTGGGAGCCTGGCTCTGCTTTGCTGAGCTTTTCTTTGTCCTGCCTTATTCCATACCTAAGTCTCATTCTCAGGCTGCTTAGGAGGATGCTCACTTTGCTTCACAGGGTTAGGATTAGAGGTAAGGGAACCAAAAATCCCTGCCTCTCTTCTCCCTTCTTTTCTGCTCCCTGTCCTCTCTGCCTCTTCTTCCTCCTCTACCTTTATATATTCTCCACTCCCTCATCCCCAGCTCTCAATCTAACATGAGGTCTGGCTCTGAGCCCTACTTCTTGGTCACAGCTCTTCAGTACCAAGTTCTAATGGCTTTCCTAAGTAAGACAAAGCAAATGAATCACAAGGATGCAAGGCTCTTTTCTTCCAATGTATTGAGTAAATATGTCAATATGTACAAGTCCCAGCCCCTCTGTGGCAGCCAGGGAAGGGCACTCCTAGCTTCTGGCCAAAGCAAATGGACAAAGGCTTTGGAAGACAGAGCCCAGGCGTGGGTGAGAGCACCACTTATCCAAAGTGGCAACACCTAGGCTTCCCTCTTTACATATCAGGCAGAGCTGAGACCCAACTAACAGCCAAGCCATGCTCCACCATATGACATTCTTCATCCTGTAAGAAACTCAGGCTCTGAGAAGACCCTGCTGAGTGCCTGCCCAGGGGCAGTGGCAAGGGCACTAAGTGACTCATGCCTCACCCCCTTCTTCGGCTGCTTTGCTGGAGTCACAGGCTGCTGCATTCTTCAGCGTCGTGTGCTGAGGACTTCATGTGACTGAGTCATGAGCTAAGGAGGACTGAAACAACCTGTCCTGTCACCTCACCCCTTGATAGCGCCAAATGACTAAGAGAACTTTCTAGAATTCTTGGCCAAAACTGAACTCCACATCTTCCCCTTAAACCACTTCCCTTCTCTTAATTTTCCCATTCTTCCAATCGCAGCACCACTTCTCTCCCAGGTTCAAAAATCTCCCCTTCCTGCTCACAGCACAGACTACTCTGAGGTTGCTCACCTCCACTCACTACCTCCTCTCCCATCACTTTTTGTGTAATTCTGACAAGAGTTGCCTACTTAGGACCCCAGCTCCAGTTACAATAGCCTTCTTACTTCAAAGTCTTATGCTTCCCCTGCCTAATGAAACCAGAGTTCCTCATGCATCAAAGAAGACAGCTTTAGAACTGCATTCCCAAGAAGAAATCCTGTGTTCAGGGGCTCTGTGTCCAGACTGACCAACAAGCCCAATGAGTAAAGACGTTCTGGGCAGAAGGGGTTCGAATTTAATAATAAAGCTATGGCAAACTGGCACCAACTCCATGCCAAGCTCCTTACACATATATTTTTTTCTTTTCTTTTTTTTTTTTTTTTTTTTTTGAGGTAGAGTCTTGCTCTGTTTCCCAGGCTGGAGTGCAGTGGCACCATCTTGACTCACTGCAACCTCCACCTCCTGGGTTCAAGCAATTCTCCCTGCTTCAGCCTCCCAAGTAGCTGAGATTACAGGCAACTGCCACCATGCCTGGCTAATTTTGTATTTTTTTTCTTTTAGTAGAGATGGGATTTCACCATGTTGGCCAGGCTGGTCTTGAATTCCTGACTTCAGGCGATCCACCTGCCTCGGCCTCCCAAAGTGCTGGGATTACAGGCATGAGCCACCACACCTGGTCTTACACACATTTTCTTATTAATTCCAGCATAAAAGCTAAAAGTAGGCATTCTGATCCCACTTTATAAAAGGGAAAACTGAGGCTGAGAGAGGAAAAAGTATTTCTGCAGAGTCACGGAGCTGGCATGTGGCTGAGCCTCATTCTGCCTCTGCTATCTGAGCCCATGCCGGTACCTCGCTGTTGTGCCTTGCTCCTTTCATCACCGAGGACAACATGCAGAGGAAAGGGTGTGGCTCTGCTCACCACCATCTGCTCTGTGCCTAGAACAGGGCCTGCCACACTGTGGGTGCCCATTAACATGGGTGGCGTGAAGAAATGCTAGAAATGGAGCAACATTCCCAGGACAATGCCTATTTGTAGCAAAGTGAACAGGAATGCAGGTTGGGCCAGACTGTGAAGGGTTTACATGTCTTGGTGACAATAATAATAATAAATTGATTTCTATAGACAAAGAGAAGTCACTGCAGCTTTTAAACTGATGAACCTCTTTTCATCAGCTGCACCCTGAATCTGCTATCAAGAATCTTACAAGAAAAACTAACATAAGAGGGAGTCCCTCCTGGCAGCTTCCTTGCTTGTTAAAATTCTCTGTGAATGATCTGTCTCAAACAAGACATGAAATTACCGATTTTTGCTCTATCTTCTCTGATTTGCACAGAGCTGCCCTTTTGGAGATCCACAAATGTGCAATTGTCATGCTGCCATTAAGTCTTCCAAAATATTGATTTCAAATGTGAATTCCCATCCTCACCAATTATCTTCAAAAGAAGAAGTATGTCAGGGAAAAACATCGTGTTTCCCCACCCTTTGCTCTGTAGCCAGAGCATTTGTAAATGTAACATTAAGTTGAGAAAACAGCTGGTGTTTCAACCCAAACTTTAGAGCTGGAGGAACTGAGACCTGGTATAAAGATATGGTGTCCAAGGAACAGCAATCCTCAGGGCCCACAGGGCTGGGCTCCCTTCATTCCATGGAAGGGACCCTTGCAATCACGTTCAGTAGGATCTGTTGCTGTTCTGTTTCCCCTCCTCCAGAATCAGGCCAAGTCAGTCCCAAAACTTTTTCTGAAGCTACTGGAAAAGAAGTGCCCCCTCCTCATTAGCATAATCTGGAGCTGACAGCAGCTGTCCACCACCCCAGAGAAGTCAGTCTGAGAATAAAGCCTCTCGTCAGTCTGAGTCAGTCTGAGAATAAAGGTAAATAGAAACCATCAATAGAAGAGATGGCTTCCCACTGACGCATCCTGTGCCTGACGCCAGATTCACTTCCTCAATTTCCCAGCTTCGTAAGCTCATATTGGCCCACTACTCACCCTACACCCAGCAATCACATCCAACTTTCTTAAGCTGATTTGATCACATTTCAGCTACTTGTAACGAAAGAGTCTTCTTTACAGACATAAAGAAATATTCCGCATATTCTAAGTGCAGAAAAGGGGGAATGTGTGAGAAATGGATTTAGCACAGAGAAAAGAGTAAATAACATGTGGGATGAGAAGTGTGGACAATGGGAAAAAGCAGAGTTCTGCAAATCACAACTCGAGAGGTTAAAGGCAAGGAGGCAAACCAGGCAGGAGTCCTGCCAACATGAGGAACATGAAGCTCACGCTCCCAGGGGTGCACAGCAGCAGACAGCCCCCTACCACCACGTGGGACCAGGGCTGTCAGACCAGAGCATGGCTTCTACAAGGGGCCAAGGGAGCACTGAAGGGTTTGAATCCCAGGGAGTTGCCATCTGCCTGGAGCTTTTAGAAATCATTATGTTGTAAATGGATTGGGGTGGCAGGACCAGAGACAGAGTGAGGCTTCGCCAAGAAGCAAAGGGAACCTCCTTGCTGTTTCCAGATACCACTCAGCTATCACCACCTGTGGACACTGCTGGGGGAATTGTCACAAACAGGCTCTTCCCTTGCACGCATAGTTGCAGCTCCCCATTAGGTCAGAGGGCCTGTGAGTTAGGCCTACATCTTGTACACCATCCAATCTCCCCCAGCATCTGGCACAGAGCTGGTGCAACAGTGTCACTTCTGTGATAACATCTTATATTTACGTGGTGTCACATGGTTTAACACATTCAGCAGTGAGGCCTTGTCTGAGCTCCAGAAGGTAATTCCAGCAGAGATGTTTTCACTGCTGGAAAATGAAAGGTTGGGGACTTGAAGTGCCTCTCTCAAGGGCTTAACTAAGTCTTTTGAGTCCCAGGGCAGTGGCCCTTGTCCACCATGCCAGTGGTCCTTGCCTGCCTGGCCCATCTACAACCAGTCACCCACAGAGGCAGGGCCAGGTGAAATCTCTTCAGCCAAGAAGTAGTAAGTGGCCTTAGGCTGCCTAAATGTCACTTTCTCCAAATGCCAGAGACACCCCTGCAGTCCTCTCCAATAGAACCTGGTGCTTTCCTTTTATGGCACTTGCAGTTTCAAATAATTTACTTGTAGGTATGCTTGTTTATTACCTGTCCCCTCCCTTGGACTATATGCTTTGTAAGAGCAGGGGCTGTGTTCTTTTTGTTAACCATCGATAAACCATGTCTGGCGTGGAATAAGCCCTCAATATGTTGATAACGTGAGTGAATAACAGAATAAAGGAGATGGAGCCAGGACTTTGACCTCAACATCTCAGGTTTCCTTTGAGCCGCCTTCAGCCTATGAGTATGGGGCCAGCCATGAGATTCAGACCTATGCAGAGGAGACCAGGTCTAAAGCCCGCATCATGCTCTCCTTTACCCTGGCACCTCCCAGCACCATCTCCCAGGCCCTAAACCACCCAAGTGTCCAGATCTCATCTGGGCAATGGTGCCTGTGGTGTGTCTCTTCTTGGGGGCTGATTAGAAAGACATGCACAAGTGGAGCTTAAAGCTACTGAGCTTACACCTGCTCTGTTCTGTTCACACCCTTCTCTGACTCTCGGTGGGATCTATAATGTATGTGTTTGGCATAGTCAAGTGTTGATTAATAATCTGCCTACAAAGAAGAATACATAGGAATCTGGAGCCATCGAGCAGGGTACAGCTTTTGATCTGTGCATTATGGAAGATGAAACTAAAAGATGAAAGGGTGCAGAGAGCCTGAGGGACTGGAGGAGTTGTCCAGGACAGGAGTCCACAACCAGCAGGCAGAGATTCACCCTCCACACTGCTGGGGCTGCCTCTCAAAAGTGCACGAGGATGCTGCCTCTTTCCCCTGGAAGCCCTCTGGGCTGCCCCACCAGGCCCGTAGCGGAAGTTCTTAGCTTCTGCCTTGGAACATACCAAGGCATGAATTGCAATCACCCATGAGGTATGCTGCAAGTAATTCATTATTAATAGAAATTAAAACTTAGAAATGAGATTTTTGTTTGTAATGTGGAAAAACTCTCCCTAAAAGGTCTTGATTCTCACGCTGTGTCCTTGAGTAGGAAAGAAAGCAGGCTCTAGCCCTGGTGAACAGGACTGTATCTGACCCCAGTGTGAGTAGGAAAGCATGGTCCATGGGAATGCAACTCTAATGCCGTGGCTGCAAATGTGGCTGAGATCACTGACCTACAGAATAAAACCCCAGGTCCTGAGCATGGGCATGAGACCTTCTGAGCTCCAGTGCCCCAACGTGGACCATTCCCCCTCCACCCCTCAGCTCCTGTGGTCAATCCACACTGTCTGGGCCCCTCCACACACCCTTGTTCTCTTTCCTTTCTGCTTCTATCCCTGACAGAATGCCCCTTTCCCTTTGTTTGCCAGCTCATATTTCAAGACTTAGCCATAGGGCCTTCCAGAGTCCTGAAATCACGTTGTCTCTTAGCTGCTTTGATTCCTCACACCCCACATTCTCTCATATGCCTGCTCACTCTTTCCCAGTCTCTTGCTGGCTTCTCCACCTCCATCCACCCTGTGAATTTTGGAGTGCCCTGGGCTTCCTCTTGAGCCTTTTCTCTATCTGCATTCCCTAAGTGTTGGTGTTCCTAGGTAATCCCACACGTTAGTTGCCTTCTATGTGATGGTAACTCCCAAATGCAAATCTCTGAACCTCAGCTTTCTCTAGAGCTCCACTATCCAACATGGTAGCCCCCAGCTACACGTGTCTACTGGGCACTTGAAATGTGGCTGGACTAAACTGAGATTTGCTGAAAGTCAGAAATGTGCTCCAGATTTTGAAGAATTAGTACCCAAAAGATGTAGAATATCTCACTAATTATTTTATATTGATTGCAGGTTGAAATTATAATATTTGGGAAATACAGGATTAAATCAAATAAATATCAAAATGACTTCTACATTTTCATTCTTACCCTTTTTTAATGTATATTTTATTGTGTTTTAGGTTTTGGGGTACATGTGAAGAACATGCAAGATTGTTGCATAAGTACACACATGGCAGTGTGGCTTGCTGCCTTCCTCCCCACCACCTATATCTGGCATTCCTCCCCGTGCTATCCCTCCCCAACTCCCCACCCCGCACTGTCCCTCCCCTAGTTCCCCCCAACAGACCCCAGTGTGTGATGCTCCCCTCCCTGTGTCCATGTGTTCTCATTGTTCAACACCCACCTATGAGGGAGAACATGGGGTGTTCGATTTTCTGTTCCGGTGTCAGTTTGCTGAGATTGATGGTTCCCAGGTTCATCCATGTCCCTACAAAGGACATGAACTCATCGTTTTTTATGGCTGCATAGTAGTCTGTGGTGTATATGTGCCACATTTTCCCTGTCCAGTCTATCATTGATGGGCATTTGGGTTGGTTCCAAGCCTTTGCTATTGTAAACAGTGCTGCAGTGAACATTCGTGTGCATGTGTCCTTAATGTGGCTTCTAGTGAATGTAAAAATCACATATGTTGGCTCACATTTGTGGCTCACATTGTATTTTCATTGGACAGCACGGATCTAGGGCACCAGACTCCTTCCTTCTCTACTTGGACCCAACATCTCTACTTGAATGTCCAAGAGAACACTCACTTTGAAAGGATCAGATGGAACTTTTTATTTTCTACTCCATGCAAGGTACATGGCACCACAATTTCCCTCGTTGCTATGTTAAAAGCCCAATAATTAAATCCTTACATCCTCCTTTTTCTTCACTTCTACATCCAGCTCCTTTGCAAGTCCCAATGGTTCCTCCAAAACACACTCTCAACCTGAGCGTGTGTCTCCAATCCCAGCACAATCAACTCCAGCCCCTGCAGTGCTTTCTGCAGCCACGGCAGGAAGCTCCACACCACCTCCCACTCCTCCCTTGCTCCTCACTACTTACCCTCCACCCAGCAGCCAGAATGGTCTTCTCCCAACACTAACAAGGCCAACCCTGACAAAAGTCTTTGAAACCTTCTAATTGTACTTAAAAAGTCTCGATCACAGCCTACGAGGTCCTACAAGACCCGTAGTGACCTGGCCTCTGCTCTCCTCTTTGGCCTTAATGGCCTCTCCTCCCTGCCCCAGCCCATTGGTATTTCCCAAACTCGTCAAGCTCATTTTCCCTCGTGCCCTGTGCACCTGCTGTTCTCTCTGCCTCTAGTGCTCTTCCCCGCTCTTCAGCATGGCATGATGCCTCATCATGGAGGCATGCCTGGGCTGCTGTGGGCTCTATCCCAGCTCCCCATTTTCACCTTCTCAGTCCTATCACTCTCTAAAGTTATCGTATTTATGTTTTTGCTCACTTGCCAGTTGTTCACCTCCTCCTTCAGAAAGAAAACTCCCCAATGGCAGAGGCCCTATCTGCAAGCTCCACTGCTGTGCTGCCAGGCCCTGGAGCTGTTCCTGGCCACAGAAACCCTTGTGAATGAATGAAGATTTATTGAATGAATAAATGCACACAGAAATGCTACACATCCCTCCTTTGAAACCCCCAAAATATTTGTGATTGTCTCCAGCCTGTATATTTCCATTATGTATCTCTCTATATATCCACCTCCCCAGCTGTATTAGTCTATTCTCACGCTGTTAATCAAGAACTGCCAAAGATTGGGTAATTTATGAAGGAAGAGGTTTAATTGACTCACAGTTCTGCAGAGTGGAGGATGCCTCGGGAAACTTACAATCATGGTGGAAGGGGAAGCAAACACATCCTTCTTCATATGGCAGCAGCAAGGAGAAGTGCCAAGCAAAAGGGGAGAAAGCCCCTTATAAAACCATCAGGTCTCATGAGAACAAACTCACTACCATGGAAACACCATAAGGGTAACCGCCCCCATGATTCAATTACCTCCCACCAGGTACCTCCCATTACACGTTGGCATTATGGGAACTACAATTCAAGATGAGATTTGGATGGGGACATAGTGAAGCCATATTGCCAGCTCAACAATGAGCTGACAGGTTGAGCAAGGTGAGGCTGCTTCTGACTTACTTTGTCTCCCAACACCTATCTCAGGGAAAAGCACACAAGGGGTACTTGGTGAGCTCTTATTGAATCCAAATTATCTGCTGGTAGCTCTTGACTCCACTACATTTCTCAGAGCTGGTTGGCTGCCACAGGACACACCCACTCAGGCTTGCCACGAAGGCAGGAGCTGACCCTGTTCCAGGTTTCTACATGCTATCAGTGGCCTCCTCCTCCACAGTGTGCTCCCATGTCCATGCAGAGACAGGTAAAGCCAGAACTGGGGGAAAAAAAAAAAAGGGCAGAGCACATGGACAGATAGGAGCTGCCTGTGTTTCTGACACCTTTTCACCTCCTGGGTCAACCCTGTCTGAGACTCAACTTCATTTCTGCCCTTATAGTCCAGGACATTAACTCTGTTTCCTTATAATAAACTCCCCTTTCTTGTTCAAACTAGCTCCAGTGGATATCTACTCTTTGCAACCAGGAATCCTTGCAAACACAGGCACCCAGCAGGAAAGAGAGTCCACGTACCCTTTGTCCCTATGCTGCTCAAGGTCTCAGGTTTGCAAGCAATCCCTCCCCATAGTGATCTCAGCCTGGGGAAATAAAAAGTAGCTCCTCCTTGCAAAAATGCTGAGTCCCAGCATAGAATGGGTGCCCACTTCCTTCTTCGACTGCTCAATGCTGTGACCCAGGACAAGGGTCTCTTGAGTCTTTGAGGACATTGATGTGAACAATTCATGTGTATCTTGGATTATGTAGCAAGTAGCATCCTAAAAACTGTATGTGAATCATATTTTTTAAAATACAGTCCCATTTCCCCAGTGATGTGGCCATTTGCTCAGAGATGCTTTCTCTTCCTTTCTGATTTATCTTCAACTGGCAGCAGCAAACTATAACCCTAGCTTCACATTTCTCTTCTTCCCAAGTGGCTCATCAATCAATCAACAAAATTTTCATTCAGAGCCTATTATGTATAAGACATTGTTCATTATCTGTAAAGAGAGGAGGGAATGCATCGAATGCACTAGGGGAACCTGCTATCTGTGAATCCTCTATAAAACGATGTGAATAGTCAACCTCTTATTTATCTCTACTGTAAATTCAGATTTTCCTATCAGGTTTTACCAAAGAGGTGCCCATGTGTACTGAAGAGCCTTTCTAGGTTACCATAGAAATGGAGAGTCATAAAAGGATATTTAGAAATCTAAGCACTTCTATAAATCTTTAATAATAGCAATCACAATTGTTTGGAGCAATAATTGAGGCTATTCGTGGTGTGTTCGAAGGAAAAAACACAAACAACTCACCAATCTGCAATTCCTGGCAAAGACAGAGCAAACTAAGACAAAGTTAAATAAATCCTTTAAAAATAAGTTGTGTCAGGTCAACATAATTTTTCTTTGTGTCAGAAGACAGACTTCTACAACTGCAGGAACCACAGGCCAGCCACCACCATCTCTACAGCCTGGACTTTTCCTATTGTCTGTGGCACCCAAGAGACTTCATGGAGCACCTCAACAGCTTCTACTCAGCTTCAGAAGAAAATACCCAAATTTGTGTCATATATTTATAATTCACCTGGTCTACAAAGGATTCTGAGGAACCTTATAAAAGATGGTGCAGCACCAAAAGGTAAATACAATCATCCGTCCATATCCACAGGTTCTGCATTCCCAGGTTCAACCAACTGCAGATTGAAAATAATCAGAAAAAAAGTGAAAATAACAAAAAATTAAAAGCACAAATAAAAACAATATCATATAACAGCTATTAAGCATTTACATGGTATTAGGTATCATATGTAATCTAGAGATAATTTAAAATATATGGAAAGATGTGTGTAGGTTACAAGCAAATCCTTATACCATTTTACACATGGAACTTGAGCACCCACAGATTTCTGGTATCTTTAGGGGGTCCTGGAACTAATCCCCCCCCCCCCCACAGTGGATATCAAGGGAAGACTATAATAAAAAGGAGAAGCATCACAGAAAAGGGCTTACTGGAGAATTTTTTATTGTTTGCAAATCATAAACATGAACTCAAGCCAGCTTTATAAGAAAAAGAAAGCAGTAAAATTTTGCAATAACAAATACTTAAGATTTATCTGTGGAAATCAAAACTGAGGATGTAACTGGCCCCAGGAAGGACAATCACCAGCAACAAGGCTTTCTTCTGGATCCCAGGGAGTATCAGCTGCCTGTCCCCCAGCTCTCTTTCTCTCAGGGCATTTACTTTCTCTTCTTTATCACAAAACTGGCTTTCCTGCTGCCCATCAGATGGTTGCCTTCAGCCTCAAAGTCTACTTTTCAGGGCTCCAGCCACCGGGAGAGATGCCCTCTTGGTCCACCCCAAACTCCCAGAGAGAACTGAGTTTGACCCAGCTTATCACAGATGACTGCTGCTTATTCAGAGATTGGTTGAACCAGAAAGTAGATCTGCCTTAGTCAACTCAGACTACCATAACAGAACACCATAGACTTAAACAGCAGGAATTTATTTCTCACAATTCTGGAGACTAGAAGTCCAAGATTGAGGCACCAGCAGGGTTAGTGTCTGGTAAGGGCTCTCTTGAGTTGCAGGTGGCCACCTTCATGTTGGACCCTCACATGGCCTTTTCTGGGTGCATGCAGATGGAGACAGAGAGAGGAAGCAAGCTTTCTGGTGTCTCATAATTCCATCATGAGGGCCCCATCCTCATGATCTCATCTAAACTTAAATACCTTCCAAAAGCCCCATCCTTAAATATCATCACATTGGAGGTTAGGGCTTCAACATACTAATTTGGGGGCAGGCGGTGGAGGAGGGAGGGCAAAAAAATTCTGTCCATAGAAGTGCATGAAATTGTTCAAAATGACAGCTTGGGGTCCACCACCAGGGGTGAGGAGGCATAGCCAATGTGGACTCAGCTGCAATTCCAAAGGCATCCTTTACAAAAATCAAAGTATGTGAATGCCTGCTTTAAGAATAGCTCTAATGATATACTAATGCCTTCTAAAGGGAAGTCGAAAGTCATTTGTTACTTTTTCTGGGTTGAATACGCAGCGCACATTCTCCTTCCTCTTGCAGTTGCTCTAATCTGCCCATCTCCCAGCCACTCTCCTTCATTCATTGAAGGCTTGCACTTATGTGCTTTTTCTACCTCAGGCTTTGCCATCATCCTGGGTGGTGTCAGCCAAATGGATGACCCCACAGATGGCCTCTTAATTCTGTTTCTTGACCAACTAATTTCCAGTGGTCCTCTCACTTCAGTAAATGCTATGCTTCTAGAATCACTAATGCAAGCACTTTCAGCCACAATCTCTTCCCCTCCATCTTGCTCACTCAACTCCTCTTACTCTGACACTTCTTGAACTGTAGTTTCTCTCTAGTCATCAGCCTTCTCCTTTCTTCATTTACGAACTCAACTTGGACTCCATGATCCATGATTTTAACAATATTTAACAATATATCTGCTGCTTTTTATTTGTACCATCCAGATAAAACCCAAGCCCATAAAAATTCAACTGGGTGCTACCTTCTAGCCTCTGTCTAAGCTGGAAAAGCCAACCGTGGTACCTTAGGACCACTACACATCCTTGATCCTCAACTTCAAGTGAGCCAGTACTCTGCGAAGCAAACCTACTGCATCATCTCTTGCCATTCTTCATAGTAATTTTTTCAAACTTTATCCTTCTCAAGCTTCCACCCCTGCTATCCACCCACACTATTCTGTCTCATCAGGGTATCTTGCCTCCTACTTCACAGAGAAAACAGATGCTCTTAGACAGGAAACCCCCATAATCAAACACACAGATGTGAGGAAATCCTCCCTTTCTCTCTTTCTCTCCTACAGCACAAGAGGAGTTGAAACAACTCTCCATCCAACTGATCTTTGCATCCCACTGCCACCTATCACCTATGGAATCTCTTAATACCATTTATTCTTTTCCTTACAATATTCACAAACTCTCTCCAATTGATCTTTCCTGGCTTTTAAGCATCTGCCCATCTTCATTGCCAGAGTCCAGTTTCAGCTACTCCCCCATCTCTCTCTTCCCCTTCATAGTCAACCCTTAAGGAAGAGTTGCCTTCACTCGCCATTGTCATGCCTTCATACCCCATGCATTCCACAGCCCACTCTAGTCTGGATCTGATGCCTGTCATTCTACGTAAATAGCCCCTTTTAATATCTCCAATAACGTCCATGCAGCCATGGTGGACATTTTCCATGCCTCATCTTAGTGGACATTTCAATAGCACTTGAAATTTGTCCTTTCCTCTCTTCTGAAAGACTTTTTCTTAAACTTTCATAACCTAACACCCTTCTTGTTGTTCTGTTTCTTCTTCGCTGGCCGTACTTCTATTTCCTTTGCAAGTTTATCCTTCTCCTCAGCCCAAACATAATGGAATCCCTCAAAACCTCATCCCAGGCATTCCTTCTTATCTCAATTAACACTCTCTTTCATCCCACAGCTGCAGTTACCACCAAAAAAAAAAATGACTCACATATTCATAAAAGCAGCCCACACCTCTTTTCTGAGTTCTAGGTCTTCATGTAAAACTGCTTAACGAGCATCTCTCTGTGGTTGTTCCTAAAACATCTCATACACAAAAGCTCTAAAACTAAACTTTTGTTCTACCCACCAGCTTCTCATTCTGCTCTCTTCCAGCAGTTATATCTCATTCAGTAACATTATTGACAAACCTATGGTTCAAGCCAGAACTGTTAGTGTCATCCTGACACCACCTTTTCCTCACTTGCGATGTCAAATGTATCACCAAGCCTACTGGCTTTACTCTCCCACTATCTCTTGAACCATCTAGTTTTCTCTGTCACTGCCAGCATCCTAACCTATCTCATGGCTGGACTATTTCAAAAATCTTCTACTCTGGGATTGCTCTAATTAGCCCTCCACACTGCAGCCAGAGTGATTGTTTTTCCTAAATGCAAATCTGATCACATGCCTCATCCACCCCTCTTTACTCTCTGACCCCAAACTTATATGAAAGGATTTATGTTCCTCCTTGGGGCCACTACAGCATCTAATCTTCTTCCTCCCAAAGGACACATCCTGTCTCACTTCAAATTGTTGATTACATCATACACGCACACACTTGCAAACATGTGCAACACAACCACTGTGAGCTCCTTAAGGCAGAAGCCTCACATTAAGCATCTCTGTAGCCCATGATGGCCTTCAGGAAAGTCATACGGAAATGAATTAACTGAATTATGCTGAAGCCATTCATTTCTCACAGAAGAAAACTTAGAGGGTCTGAGGTCTTCTTAAACATCAAATTGTCTCCACTAGTCAATACATGAGTTAAAAGTTGAGATGTTGTCAAACTGCTTCATAGTTTCTAAATAGTCCCTGTATCTGCTCTGTAATGACTTTGAGTGATGACATGAAACAGAGTCCATGCCCAGTATGGGATGACATGAAGAAGGATATGGAGAATACGTGTGAATGGTGGTGGGCAGCTGGGGCCAGGGAGTGGTGACCCAGCTGGAAATCAGGGAAGGAGGCAGGAGAGCAAGGGCTGTTATTTGCAGATAGTAAATGTTTCCACTTGGATCCTCAGCTCAGCCTCCTCTCCTCTAATGACTTTTATGAGTACCTACCCAGATCATGCACATCTCTTCTTGGCAGCAGATGGCAGCAATAATAAGCCACAGTGGCAAGCTAAATGCTGACAGGTGGTAGGGAAATGGGCTCCTCTCCTCCTTAAAAAGAAAGCTTGTCTTGGAGATGAAGCAAATGGATGAAAACCATGCAGAGATGTGTCTTTTTCAATGAGGCACAAGTCTTTCAAAGTGACTTCCAATGACTTTACCTATAGACCAAGAGTACACAGAGAGGAAGTCTTTGTAAAAGTATTTCTATGAAGCCAGCCCTGATGTCCCAATGATTAGAATCTGACTCCAGACCACAGATAATGGACTCCAAGGAAACGAGAGACCCACAGATGGTCCACCCACCCTTCAATGGCACCTCTTTACTTGGTTCCCATGGCATACTGAGCACACCTATCTCTGAACTTCCATACGGTTTTCTAAAAGCCCTATAAACATCTGTCCTCCCCCTCCCATTAATCCATAAGCTTCATGGGGAAAGGTACCATGTCATTTTCAACTCTACTATTCCCTAGCGCCCATCAAAATGCTTGATATTTAGTGGGAAATTTGGCAAAATGAAAAGAATAAGCTCAACAAGATCCTGGATTTGAATCTTTCCATTCACACAATATTAAGCAAGACATTCAACCTCCCTGGGCCCTGTTTCTTCATTTGTAAAACTGTACACCTGCCCTGAAGAGTAAACACAAGAATTAAACTTAGTTCAGAATTTTAAATCCTGAACACAGCTCCTAGAAAAATGCCTAACACATAGTAGAAACTAGCATTAATTGAACTACTCAAGGAACTAACTCCCTACTCCGCCCCATTTGAAATATTGGAAGGAAATGAGACTCGTTTAGTTCAGAGATCAGTGAGGTATTTTATATTTACAGAAAAAAAACGAATTAACACATTGAGCACCTGGCATGGCCAGGCACTCTGCCAGGAACATTCCTCACCATAGCCCTTTGGGTTGGCCATTACTATCCCATATTACAGATGAGTACATTGGGGCTCAAGGATGTTGTATGACTTGCCCAGGATGAAAGTTAATGAATGTCCAAGATAGGCTAGGATCACTGATCTTTGAAACTCTAGAGGGTCAGTTCTTTTTCTTTCATCACAAAAGGAAATCTGATGAAGAATAAGGAAGTCACCAATTCACAAAGCCAATCCCAAAGGAAGAGTGGCTGGGACTGCTGCTGGGACACATTCATCCACAGAGTACACACACAGGGAGCCCTCTGGGCAAGATAAGGGGTACAATTACATGGCCAACACTTTACTTCTTGACTTTTCCCAAAATGTTTGCCATTGTATAAGTAAGAAAACATGAATACATTGCCTATTTTCATCCACTGGATTTTCTATTTAAATGCACACATGAACATTTAAATCCCCAGCTTAAAACTCTTCAAAGCCTCCCCACAATCAAAGTCCAATCTTTTACAGCATTGTTGCAATCACTCATCTCATCTCCAGACACCTTGCTGCCTCTCAATTCATTATTTAGCCACACCCAGTGGTTTTCAGTGAAACCAAATACAATATGCCGTGTCTTCCATTCTTACCGTCCACATCTAACTCACCCTTCCTTTCCTTTAAAATTCGATTCAGACATGTATTCTCCCAGGGAGTTTTTCCTAAACCTTCTGTCTAGGTTTAGCTCCTATAATAATTTCTGAATTTCTCTCTCTAGTCCTGCAATTGCCATGTTTTATACATTTTATACATATCTACTCACACATTTGTCTCTTGAAACTGAGTGGGAGCTGCATGAGGAGATTATATATATATATATATATATATATATATATATATATCTTAATTCACTTTTTTAACCATGTCACCTGTCTCAATGACACATATAGAAAGAGCTCAGAAATATTTTTGAATAAAGAATTGTATTCCCAGCAAGAGCTAAACATCCCAGGAAATGCATTATAATGGGGGCTATGTGTTGTTATACATTTATTTAAACCCTACAACACCATTGTGAACCCTTTTGTAATCTATGGTCTTTGGGTGATTATGATGTGTCATTGAAAATTCATCAATTAATAAATGTATTACTTTTTGTTGGGGGATGTGGATAATTACAGAAGCTATGCACATGTAGGGACAGAGAATATGTGGAAAATCTCTGTATCCTCCTCCTTTCAGTTTTGCTGTGAACCTAAAAAAACAAAAAATAAAACACATCACCACTGTATTCCCAAGTGATAGAGAAGCAACCCAGAAAACATACAAGAAGTAAAGGAACGGTGTTGACCCAAAACAAAGAGTAATTCCATGGTAATTGAATGGATAACACAAGTGTAATGGAAGATGCCAAGTGAGCTCAAAGTGCTTGATGAGTGGATTGCATGAGGGAAGGCTGTAAGGAGACTCTGAGCACTTTTCTGCAAATATGTGTTCATGTCTTTGCAGAAATTTGACCTGAACACCCTTTGTGAACTGTATCCCACTCCTTCCCAGTAGTCTGAACTGTCTGACATGAGCTAACTTCCAGGGACTTACATAGAGGAGGGAAATCCTAGGGTGGGGAAAAGAAGTTGGTCAGTTGTCATGGAGACACTACTGATAGAAGGTGATAGTCATTGGAGCAAGAGGTATGATGCCAACCATCACGTGGGAGAAAGAAAACCAACCATTGACAGTGGTATTTCTTTGCTAAGTGTTTTTAAGAAGAGGTGAGCTCAGAAAGCTCAGACACCAAACTCTCCATGTGTACAGTGGGGTAGTAATAGGCAGCCAGCAGTGCTGCCATGAGTGTTCAACGTGATCCTGAATATAACAGGTCTAACGCAGTGTTGGGCACATTTAACACACAGTAGCTACTATTAACTGGTCAGTTAATTTCCCATCAGTTCCTTTTATTTCTGAAAGTCGAAATTCCCTAGAAAATGTCTTTTGAATTTGAAAGTGAGGAGACAAGTAAAAATTGTTTCTCCAGTGGAGTCTCCACTGGCAGATTTGTTTTCCCTGAAGTGCCTCTTTTATTTAATCCATGATATTATTCCAGTGTATCCATTACAGCAAATACTCTTAAGAAGAAAGGCTTGAATTCAGAAATAAATTGCACTCACAGATCATGTCTGAGAATGTGCATCATTAGTGTTTAACTGGCAAAACCAGATACAAGAAAGATAGATGATCCCATCGGAAAAAGCCAAATCGGATTTTGAAGATAATTTGACTTGCCCCCTTTTTCTTTTTCTTTCCGCCAAAGGAAAAGCAAAAATTAAATGGCTTCGCATATGGTTTTTGTGCATTTCCAACAAGTGAGGAGAGGCGTACCAGTCCCCAGCTGGTCAGCTCTGCACTCCCTTTATCTGTTATTGACAGGAGCTCAGGGAGAAAGCCTGGAATGGAAGCAACTCCTCATGTTTGCATCGAGTAATGTTAATATTTGTTTGCATCCCTCCCTCTCTTCTTAGAATTGAAAAACAGCCATCTATTTCCTTTAGACCAGAATCTATTATTTATGAATTATTTCTCTATTCCTCACTTTGCTCTGAAATGTGGTACTGCCAAACCCTTCCAGCTGATCAAGGGTTTCAAACAAACGGACTGCAAAGACAGGACAGCATCCGAAAATAGAAATTAAATACATTTATCCTTATTCCACCTGACAAAGGAATTATGCTGAATGGCATGATTTTTACCTACACACAGGAAAAAAATGGAGAAGAAAAGCAAACCTATATTTGAATGCTCCCAGCCTCCCCTTTTTATTGGCCCCACAGTGCTCTTCTTCCCTCTCCTCTGACCCCCCGGGGCCCTGGCCTGGCCAGCTCCCACCTGCTTTCCAGGCAGGTTGTGTTACAGAACACCAGAGCTCATTACGGCTCCTGAGTGCCGCCGTCCAGTCCCTGAACAGGATCCAAAAATAAAACACAAAGAAAGACCAGAGGCAGAAGTAGCCCAGACCCAAAAGGAAAGTGCAAAAAAAGACCTGGGCAAAGTAAAGCAGAGATCCTGGGAAGTTTTCCCCAAGAAAGACCCAGGGTTTTGTGACTTCTCTAATTGATCCCACAGCCCGATACATCTGGGCTGAAAACACAGGCCTAGTCACAGGGCTTAAGTTTACTTTAAAGACAAAGAACTCCATCCCGGTGTCCCTCCACCATGGTGAGCCTGGGGTCCGTCTCCATTCTTCCCAGTGAAACTCTCCTATTTCCGTGGTTTAACTAGACATATTAGTCTAGTGGTTTGAGCACAAGAATACAACATCAAAAACTATACATATACACCTAAACCCACATGCACACATACCTTTAAAATTTCAAGTATACTTGTATTGTCCAAGCAAATATGTATCTATTCATTAATATATTCTGAAAACTAGCCACAGTTACACGAGGTAATGTTTCAAACTTTAGACAACTTTAAGTCTCCAGAATCCAGCTACAATTAAGAAGTCTTAATGAATGGCCAAGCCACTAAATGCAGTCCCTGACTGTCCCACATGTCCCTGGAGTCTAATCTAGTCCGTGAAGTAGAATTGTGGGCCTGGGGCTAGCGGCAAAACTCTCAATGCTTCAGAGCTGCGGTTGCAGAAAAAAAATAGGAAATGGCCACATTGAGAGGAAAAGAGTAAGCTAGAAAAGAGGAGGCACACAGCATCAAATCAAAAATTCAGCCTACGCTAGCTGCTGGGAGCCAGAGGAGTCAAACACCAGGCAGATAAGAATGACGACTTATGATTGGTGCTGGCACGTGGGTCCAGGGTGAATACTGAAACCTTGAGCAGTGCCCGCAGTGGATAAAGTTTACATGTTGCCTGGTGCCTGTGAGCCAGCAGCCTGGGTTTCTTTAGAGGCCTAGAGATGCAGAGCAAGACACACAGCAATTGCCCCAGGTCTCCGTGTTGAACAGCAGTTGAACAAGCTGGAGTTTCTCATCTTCCTGCTTAGAGCAGATCAAAAGCAGCAAATTACAAGTGAAGAGCAAGAAGCTGACACTGTTATTCATGACACAGCAGCAGGGAGTAACAGCGGGAATGTGACAAAAGGAAAAGAAACTCCCTAAATTAAGAAAGGACATAGACGAGAACTCTAAGCACAGCCCAGTCACTTCCTAGGGCCCTGATGATATCACTTATCTCACAACAATGTGGCTCCCTCATCTGTTAGATATCATTGATGTCACCTGTTCATGGGGCTGCCATGAGGGTTTAATGAAACATGGATCTGAAAAGGCAGTCAGTGCCTGCTACATAGAAGAAGCCCCAAAACATTGTTTCTTTCATCTGTTCCCATGTGGATTCGCTTCGGTCCACTTGCCTGACAAAGCACTTGACCCTTAGCTGTTCTCCCAGAGAACCAGGGAGGAATGTTCCCATTACCTTATATGGGGGAGAGAAGGAAGACTAAAGGGTGAAACCACACTGACAACTTTAAAAAGCCAGATATGACTGATATAACCAGGCTTTGTGTCCCCACTCAAATTTCATCTTGAACTGTAATCTCACCATCCAACATGTCAAGGGAAAGATCGGGTGGAGGTAATTGAATCATGGAGGTGGTTTCTTGTGAGAGAAATTGAATCATGGAGGTGGTTATTGTGAGATCTGATGGTTTTATAGAGTTCTTTCCCCTTTGCTGGCATTTCTTCCTCATGCTGCTTTGTGAAGAGGGTGCCTTCCTTCCCCTTCACCTTCTGCCATGATGGTAAGATTCCTGAGGCCTCCCTAGCAATGCTGATCCATGAGTCAATTACACCTCTTTCTTTTATAAATTTCCCAGTCTCAAGCAGTACTTTATAGTGGTATGAAAAGGGACTGATACCTTTTAAATGGAGAGTCAAGTGTGAAATTTCTTGGCATGACACCTTGGATACCAACTAACAGGTGCCACCACTGTTGTTGTTTTGACAATCTGCAAGAGAAGAAGAGGCTTCACCCCTAGTCCTAGTTGGGCTGCTATAGCAAAATACCCCAGAGTGGGTGGCTTATACACAACAGAAATTTATTCCTCACGGTTCTGGGAGGTCCAAGATCAAGATGCTGGCAGAGTTAGTGTCTGGTGAGGGCTGGCTTCCTGATTCTTAAACAACATCTTTCTCACATGGTGGAAGGAGGAAGGGGTTTCTCTGGGGTATCTTTTAGAAAAGCTTGGACCTCATTCACAAGAGCTCCACCCTCATGACCTAATCACCTCTCAGAGGCCCTGCCTCCCAACACTGTCACCTTGGGGATTAGGGTCTCAGAATATGAACTTAGGCAGGGACACATATATTCAGACCATAGCACCCTTTTATGAAATATCCTGCCAGGGTTTGAATGTATCCCCCAAATTCATGTGTTGGAAAAATAATCCTCAATGCAACAGTGCTGGGAGGTGGAGCTTAATGGAAGGTAATTGAGTCACGAGGGCGGAACCTCACAGTGGGCCTTACAAGTTGTGCTACTAAGACTGGGCTTTACTGCAGGGCCATTGGAGGGTTTCACACTGTGGAGTGGCAGGTCACGTTTGCACTCTGGAAACACCACTCACCCGCTATGGCAAGCCATCTGTGGCTTCAAGGGAACTTCCACATTGCTCCTTAGCATTGCAATGTCTGGGGAGAAATAGAATGCAAGCTATATGTGATGTAATTTTAAATTTTCTTTCATAAACATAAAAAGAAGCAGACAAAATTAACTTTGATAATATTTTTAACCTAACATCTTCCAGATATTATCAATTAAATGTGTTATTAATATACAAAATGGTTAACACAGTATTTTACTTTTGTATCCATACTTAGCTTTTGAAATCTGGTGTGTATTTTGAACATACAAAACATCTCAATTCTAACAAGCCACATTTCACATGGTAGCTAAAGGTTACCACAGTGGAGAGTGCAGATCAGTCGCACCCTCTGGTGACCTGGGTTTAAGCAGCATTTTTGGAAAGAATCTCCACTGGATGTAAAAAGCATCGAAAAGTCATTATGAGGAAGCTGGGAGAGACACATGCAGATTGACCATCCGACTTCACCAATAAACCCCAGTGTGCCCTCCCAGAACTTTCAGAATCTTTGTCTTATTTGCCATAAATCTTACCCTCAGTCAAAACAAAATGCCATTCTCTGGTGCCCTGGAGAACATGGGAGTCTGGGAAATGAAACTTGGAGGAAATACTGAAGGGTCTTCAGGAGAACTCATCTGTTCTCTCTGTGCCACCTTGGGACCTCCACCAGGAGGGCATTAAAGCACCTGGTTCCCAGGGTAGAACTGTTTTCCTGCCAGAGAAGCACCCAGAGGGTCCCTGGCACCATTTCTTCAAGGCAACAAGAATCAGTTGGTGACCAGCACCAGTGAATACCTCGTTTCCACACCAAACTCTTTGGATATTCTCCGATAGCAGATTGCTCTTACAAATCTGCTGTTAGAGAAACAGACAAAACAAAAACACTGTCTCAAGCACAGAGCTTTCCGAGGAGTTGATGGGCTGCCTCTCCTCCTCTCACTCTTCCAGGGTATTAGAAGAATGCACACTGTGTTTTTTGGTACAAGCCAGGGGCAAACTGACATTTTCTTCTTTAGCCTCCTCCAAAAGCAGGTCTGCGGGACAAACATTCTTGCAGGGAGAATAAACATATTGTGTGCTTTGATTTTGGCCTCACTGCATATTTTGCCAACACAGGTTAACAAGGCAAAAGGGGAAGAGAAAGGACAAAAAGCCAGGCATACGGGGCTTTATGTAAGAAAAGCTGCTGATAAGCACGTGAGCCACACACAGCCCTTTGAGTGTCTGCATCTGGTGTGTGGAGATAACAAAGGCACCTTACTCTCTTTGATGGGGGAAAGAGGTTTTGCCATGCGACAAGTTAGCTCCACTATAGAAGGAATTTTATAACAGTTATTTCCCTCATGTAAAAACAAAAGAACAGAGAGAAGCAGAACGTCACACCCAACCTCTCTGGCACATGTGATCACCTTCTCTTCTCCACCGCTAACTCGTTTCCTCCATGAGCTCATCCAGTCCCATGGATTTAAGTTCCATCTACATGTGTGGTTTCCAAGGGTTTATCTCGAGCCCCTGCCCGCCCCCACCACACCCCATCTGTTGCTGGCCCTATTTCCTTCTCACTGCAGTCAACCAATTTCTCAGACCAGAACTCTTAGAGATACATTTGACTATCTCTTTCTCTTTCCAGTCAGACCATCAGTAAATCCTGTGGCTCAGAATGCACACAGGAGCTGATGGATCCCATCCTCTGCCACCATCCTAAGCCAGCCCCACCCCTCCCCCGTTACACAGGCTTTCTCAGCAGTCTCCTCACTTCCACTTCCACTCTACCGAACCCTACAATCCACTATCCACAGAGCAGTGAGATTGCTCCTTTGAGAACCTAAGTCAGATCACGTCACTCCTCCACTCAAAGTCGTCAGCTCCCCAGCTTCCATTGAATGAAATCTAAACTTCCTTGCCAAGGCACTCCAGCAGTTCCCACTCAGCTCCAGCCACAGTTACCTCCTCGCTGGGTGCCTAGGAATGCCTTTTCACTCCTGTCTCAGGACCTCTGCACTGCAGGCCCTTCTGACTAGGCCTACCACAGACTTTCACACAACTCTCTTCTTCAATTCATTCAGTTATACAACCAAAGCCACCCCTTCAGAAGGCCTTCCTAGACCATCCCACCCAAAACTGCACCTCCACTGTACTGCATTTCCTTATTCTACTTTATTTTCATTCATAGCACTTACAACTACCTGACATCATATTACATATTATTTGCTTACTTACCTGTCATCTGTCTAACCCCACCAAAATGTAAATAAACTCTAGGAAGGCAAAGACTTGTTTAATCCATTGCTACATCTACATGTCTAAAAGAATGCTTAGTACCTAGACAATCAATAAAATTAGTCACACACAAGAGATGTGTTGTTCAGGATGTGGAAAAATGGAACCCTTGTACCTTGTTAGTGGGAACATAAATTCGTATGGCCATTATGGAAAACAGTCTGGATGTTCCCCAAAAAATTAAAAATAGAACTGCCATCTGATCCAGTGATCCTACTTCTGGGTGTATGCTCAAAGGAAATAAAACTGGTATGTTGAGGAGATATGTCGCCTGACATATTCATATACTCACATGCTCATTGTAGCACTATTCACAATAACCAAGGCATGGAGACAACCAATGGATGAATAATAGAGAAATCATGGTCTGTATACACAATGGAATACTAATCAGCATGTTGAAAAAAAGAAATCCTTTCATTTTCAACAATACAAATGAACCTGGAGGACACTATGCTAAGTGAAATAAACCAGGCAGGCTTTCTCCTACGACTAACTAGGCTGTGGGACCCAGCCCCAACATGGCTCTCTGGGGTCATCACCCACTAATCTCTTATCTGCAACTTGGGCCTTCTTACTGCTTCTGGAATGTAATAAGCTCATTTGCCCCTCCAGGCCTTTGTCCTTGTTATTCCTCTGCCTGGAAAAACTCTCCCTTCACTTGAATGCTGCTTCATTGGAGAGGTCTATCTTCCTCAGCCATCCTATCTAAGATAGCCACCACAGCCACCTCAGCCCTGACTGGGACACTCTGGGCCTTCACCCTTCTTCATTTTTCCCCAGAACTTTAAACCATCACTTCCTGAACTTATTCGTTTATCTCCCTGGTGGCATGAGACCTCCCTGAGGACAGATTGTTTTCCTGTCTTCAGTATCCAGGACACGGCCAGATGCACAGGAGGTGCCAAATAAATATTAGTAGAATAAATGAATGAGACAATTAGCCAGAAAGAAACTGTGTAAACCACATGCAGATAAAAGTGAAAAAAAAAATGTTTTCCTGCTCTCAGCAACCTTATCCCCCAAACCTATGGTCTCCTATGGAATGGTTTGAAAAATCTGATCCATCCCCTTGGCAGCTTAGGCCACTGTCATGGGGTAAAGATCTTAGCTATGACACCTCAGAAATAAGGTCAGAGGAGCAATCTGCAAGTGACTCCAGCATTGAGAATCAGGAACATGACACACCGCTGCTTTGGTTATAAATGAAGCTTGGTTTGATCCCAGATCTCTTTGTCTTTGCTCACTTTTTTGCTATCAGCCACCCTAAAGTCTTGAAAAGATAAGGCAGAATGGCAGTGTGTTTTCTTTTGAGAGTTTTTTTTTTTTTTTTTTTTTTTTTGAGACAGAGTTTCGCTCTTGTTACCCAGGCTGGAGTGCAATGGCGTGATCTTCGCTCATGGCAACCTCCACCTCCTGGGTTCAGGCAATTCTCCCACCTCAGCCTCCTGAGTAGCTGGGATTACAGGTATGCGCCACCATGCCCAGCTAATTTTTTGTATTTTTAGTAGAGACGGGGTTTCACCATGTTGACCAGGATGGTCTCGATCTGTTGACCTCGTGATCCACCCGCCTCTGCCTCCCAAAGTGCTGTGATTACAGGCATGAGCCACCGCACCCAGCCTCTTTTGAGAGTTTTAAATAGAAAAAGTTCCCAGTGCTACCTAGTTGAAACTCAAAAGGTTCCACTCCTAAACATTGGTATCTCATAAGATTTTTCTTCCTACACAGCAAAATCAGAAGTTGAAAAAAACTTAGTCATGGAATCAATGAGCTGGAAGATTCATCCACATACATTAAATCTAGCTTCTCCCATTGCATAGACGAGGAACCTGAGACACAAATGCATAATTGGCTCAACACTTCATGGTGAGTTGGAGCAGAGCGGAGGAAAGAACTCTGGCTTGTGCCTTCTGCTCAAAGCATGCTCAACTACCAGCTGCTTAACTTGTCCTTGAGTTTGTCCTGGGAAAACTCCCCTACTCTAAATTTGAGACCCAAATGAATTATTTTCATAAAACCTAGAACTGAAGATCATTTGGTGAAACTGTGACTGCATCTGGTTGACTCTCACAACACAGGTGATTGCTTGAACAGGCTGAACTGTTGGAGTTGTTGCCCGTGTTGACTCTGACTCTGCTTCCCCAGCACCTCTATTGGTCCCAAGTGTGCCATCTTGAGGCAGATATTACAGTGATTAAAAATATGTGCTACTGTAATGGACTAATCTGTTTGCAATTCTGGCTCCTCCCATTATTAGAGGTGTGGCCTGGTAAAATTTACTTAGTTTCCCTGCAAGATGGGAAACAGTGGGAATAATATGACCCTTTTATTTAGATAAAAATAGATGAACATAGATACACCCTGTTTCACTGACTCTAAGATGCACATGTAACCTTTCCATTAAAAATTTAAAGGACACAGTTCAAAATGGCTGACAAAATATAGCCAATGTGTGCCTCCTCCTCAAGAGAAACCAAACCAGCAAGTAGATCTTTCCACTTTAGATCAATAGATCACCTAAAAGAGACACTGAGAGTCAACACACAAGAGACAGGAAGCACTGGAAGCAGAGAAGGACAGGGAAGTCAGGCAACCTGATCAGCCAGGATCAGCTGGGAACCAGGATGCAAGGAAAGGGCAAGTGGGAGTCCCCCAGTACTCCACCATCCTACCACAGACTTTTATAATTCTAACTGTGGGAGAACCCCTTGACCCACGCAGGCCTTGAGACTAGCACAGGAAGGTGCCTAGAGATTGCACAGAAGCACTGCTCCAGGGGGGCTCACACTGAATCCCACAAGCTTCCAAGCCTCAAGAAGCTGCAGCTTGATGCAAATCTGTAAGCTAAGCCCCCAAAGAACTGTGTCTTGCCCTGTGTCCTATTCCCAAAGAACTGTGTCCTGCCCTGGGCCCAACTGTACTGCTGCCACCCCAGGTCAAAGAGGGAGAGAGGAGAGTAGGTACTTTCATATGGCATGAAGACAAACCCCACTGCCACTGCTATGGGCTGCTGTAGGACCAAAGAGCAAGAAACCACACTCCCCACTGCAACCCACATATGTCACTCCAGCAGAGAGGCCCTGCCCTTCCAGATCGCAGGCCTGCAGCCAGCACCATTTTCTGAGAGCCCAAACTCCTAAGGGCTGCATCTTACCTTGGGACCAGGGCAGATGCAGCCACTGTCACTGCCTAGCCAAGGAGGGAGAGGATAAACTGGGATTTCACATGCCACAGAGACAAATACCACCATAGCCACTGCAGGCTGCTGTAGAACCAAGGTACAAGGAAACCATGCATCCCAAAGCTACATCTCTACACTGCTCCCACTGAGAATAGCTTCTCCCTCCCCAGTGGAAGGCCTGCAGCACAACCATCACAACCCACACATATGCATTCTGTCCATGGCCTGGAAATTACTTTGTCCCTGCTTATCTCAGCCAGTGCCATAATGGACTACCAGGGGGCCCGAGGACAAGTCTGCCAGCCTCATCCTCTACCCCTAGTACTTGAGCATGTCATCCAGGAACCTGGAAACCACCCAGCACAGTCCATCGTCATTTGCACCTGAACACTTCTCCCAGGGTCTGAGGTTAGGCCATCACAATGTGCCAATGTCACCACAGCTGGTACCCATACTCATGCACCATCAGCAGGCCAGGTAACTGAAATGCCCAGCCTGTCACAGCCACCACCAGCATCAACATGGTCCACTTGGATTCCAGTGGATTGCTTCACTATCACTACTGCACTTGCGCACATCACACCTGCTTCCCAGGGACCCAAGAACCCACCAACACACCCACCCCACCACTGCCATTACAGGCCTCTGAGCAAGCCACCTAGAGACCAAGGCATCAATTTTCCTGGACCCACTAACACTGATGCCAGTTATGCTACCTGGAGTCCCAAACACAGGTGTGCTCAGCCCACCACTGCTATCCCTGGCAGCTGAAGACTGACTTGCCCTGGCATCCCAGTCCCTGGCAAAACTTTATCACAGACTCCAATAGTAACCACTCCCAAGCCACCAAGGAAATTACAGGTGCCACTGACACTGTTTACAGTCAAAAAAATCATACAGAGATTACATTTGTACATGCACCCAAAATTAAAGCCAAAGCACCCTAGGCAACCAACAACATAGATACATTTATAGGAAAAAACTCTCCCCTATAAAAGCAGATTCAAAAAATTGGAAGAAGCAACTGTTATACCACATGCACAGATATCAATATAAAGACACAGATACAGAAACATTAAAAAAGCAAGTAAAGATGGTACCTTCAAAGGAACACAATAATTCTTAAGCAACAGATGCCAATTAAAAATAACTTTATAAAATCCCAGGTAAATAATTTAAATACTGGTTTTTAGACTTCTCAAGATACAAGAGGATCCTGAAATATAATACAGAGGAGTCAGAAAAACAATTTATGATATGAATGAGAAATTTAACAAAGAAATATTCTAATGAGCACCCTATTAAAAAGACATTAATAGACATTCTGTTAAAGAACCAAGAAGGAATTCTGAAACCAAAGAAGGCATTGAATGAAATACAAAATATATTCATAAGCTTCAACAATAGACAGTTGAATAGATTCTTTCTTCAAGCAAAAGAAAGAATTTCAGAACTTAAAGATAATAAGCCTTTTGTATAATCCAGTCAGGCAAAAATAAAGAAAACAATAAAAAAGAATAAGCAATGCTTTTGTAAAATTTGGGACAACATAAAGCAACCAAATAGAATTATCAGTGTTCTTGAGGGCAAACAGAGAACAAAAGGATTGGAAAATTTCTTTAATGAAATAATAGATGACAACTTCTCAAGTCTGGCAAGAAATGTAAACATCCAGATACAGGAGGCTTAGCAATCCCCAGAAAGACACAAATGCAAAAAGTTCTTCTCCACAGCACATTACAGTCAGACTGTCAAAAGTCAAAGATAAAGAGCAAATCCTAAGAACAGCAAGAAAAAAGCATCTATTCACCACTAAAGGGAACTCCACCAAACTAACAGTGGATTTCTCAGCAGAAATCTTACAAGCTGGAAGAGAATTAGATGACATATTCACAGTGCTAAAAGAAAACAACTGTCAGCCAAGAATACTACATTCAGCAAAATAATCATTTGTAAATGAAGAGGAGATAAAGTCTTTCCCAGATAATCAAATGCTGAGGGAATTCATTGCCACTAGACCAACGCTATAAGAAATGTTCAAGAAAGTCCTAAACCCGGAACGAAAAGGATATTTACAATAAAGAAAACACATAAAAGTGTAAACTCACTGGTTAAGCAGTCACATAAATGAGGAAGATAAAGGACTCAAATGACACTACTATAGAAATCCACCAAACTGCAATGAGAAACAATATGAGAAAAAGGAAGTATGTATTTATGAAACAACCAGAAAACAATTACAAATACGACAGGAATGAAACCTCACATATCAATAATAACCTAAAACATAAATGAATTAAATGCTTCACTTAAAAGATTTAGAATGGCTGAATGGACTCATAAAAACATGATCCAACTACAATAAGTTAACTATAACTTATTATAATTGGCAAAGTGAGTTTCTTATAAGCAACTGTAATAAGTTTCTTACAAGAAACTCACTTTACCAGTAGAGACACATATAGACTGAAAGTAAAGGAATGGAAAAAGATATTCCATGCAAACAGAAACAAGAAGTAAGAAATAATAGCTATATGTATTTCATATGAAAGTGATGTTAAGTCAAAAACAGTGAAAAAAAGACAAAGAAGAACATTACATAATGATAAAGGGATTAATCCAACTAGAGGATATAAAAATCTTAAATATATATGGGCCCAACACTGGAGCACCCAGATTCATAAAGCAAATATTCTAGATCTATAGAGAAAGATACACTGCAACACAATAATACTGGGGGACTACAATACCCCACTGTCAGCATTTGACATATCATCTAGACAGAGATTCAACAAAGAAATATTGCATTTAAACTGGACTTTAGACCAAATGGACTTAATAGACATTTACAGAACATTCCATCCAATGACTGCATAATGTACTTTTTTTTTCATTAGCACTCAGAACATTCTCTAGGATAGATCATATGTCAGGACAAAAACAAGTCTCAACAAATTTTAAAACATCAAAATCAAATCAAGTATCTTCTCAAACCACAGTGGAATAAAACTCAAAAGGAATATCAAGAGAAACTTTGGAAACTATGAAAATAGATTACCATAACCCTAATTAACAACATGCCCCTCAATGACCATTATGTCAATGAAGAAATTAAGATGGGGATAAAAAAAAATTTTTGAAACAAATAAAAGTCAACACACCAAAACCTGCAAGACACAGGAGAAACAGTGCTAAGAGGGAAGTTTAGAGCAATAAATTCCTACAACAAAAAAAGTAGTAAGATTGCAGATGAATATTCTAACAATGCACCTATTGGATGTCTTCTTCAATTGCCAAAAATATTGTTTAGTTAAAAATAACAGTGCACCTTAAGGAGCTAGAAAAAAACAAAACAAAACAAACCTAAAATAGCAGAAGAAAAGAAAATAGAGATCAGAGAAGAAGTAAATAAAGTAGAGACTAGAAAAAGACAAAAAAAAATCAGTGAAACACAAAGTTGATTATTCAGAAATATAAAATTGATAAGCCCCTAGCTAAACTAACAAAAAAGAGGAGAGAAGACTCAGAAATAAAAAAGAAAAGATTACAACTGATACTGCATGTATTAGTTTGTCCTTGCATTGCTATTAAAAAAACTACATGAGACTAGGTAATTTCTAAAGAATATAGGTTTAATTGACTTATAGTACCATAGGTTATACAAGAAGCATGTCTGGGGATGCCACAGGAAACTTACAATCATGGCAGAAGGCCCCTCATCCAACATTGGGGATTACAATTTGACATGAGACTTGGGCATGGATGCAAACATAAACCACATCATTCAGCTGTGACCTCTCCCAAATATTATGTCCTTTTCACATTGCAAAATATAATCATCTCTTCTCAACAGCCCCCCCCCCAAGTCTGAACTTATTCCAGCATTAACTAAAAATCCCTTGCAGTAGACTTCTGCTTGGAGATCTAGGCATTTCTGTACATCCTTTATAATCTAGGTGGAGGCTCCCAAGCCTCAACTCTTGCCCTCTGTATACCCACAGACTTGAGACCACATGGAAGTTACCAAGAATTATGACTTACACTTTCTGGAACAGCAGCCTGAGATGTACGTGGGGCCCTTTTAGCCACAGCTGAAACTGGAGTGGCCGAGATGCGGTGAGCAGTGTCCCAAGGTTGTGCAGGCACCAGGGCCCTGGAGCTGGCCCATAAAAACATTCTTTCCTCCTAGGTTTCCAGGCCTGTGATGGGAGGGGCTGCTACAAAGGTCTCTGAAATGACTTTGAGGCATTTTTCCCACTGTCTTGGCTATTAACAGTCCTTGTCACTTATGCAAATTTCTGCAGCGGGCTTGAATTCCTTCCCAAAAAATAACTTTTTAAATTGTGCCCCATGGTCAGGCTGCAAATTTTCTAAACATTTCTGCTCCACTTCCCTTTTAAATATAAGTTCCAGTTTCAGATTATCTCTTTGCTCACATATATGACCATACACTATTAGAAGCAGCCAGCCCACATGCTGAATGCTTTGCTGCTTAGAAATTTCTTCTGCCAGATACCCTAAATCATCACTCTCAAGTTCAATGTTCCACAGATCCTAGAGCAGGGGCACAATGCCACCAGTCTCTGTGCTAAAGTATAGCAAGAGTGACCTTTATTCCAGTTCCCAATGAGTTTCTCATCTGCATCTGAGACCATCTCAGCCTTGACTTCATTGTCCATATCACTATCAGCATTTTGATCACAATCATTCAACTAGTCTCTAGGAAGTTCAGAACTTTCCCTCATCTTTCTATCTTCTTCTGAGCCCCCCAAGCTGTTCCAACTTCTACCCATTATTCAGTTCCAGTCAATTCCACATTTTCAGTTATTTTTATAGCAAGTTCCTACTTCCTGGTACCAATTTTCTGTGTTGATATAATTCTTGCATTGCTATAAACAACTACCTGAAACTGTGTAATTTATAAAGAAAAGAGGTTTAATTGGCTCACAGTTCCACAGGCTGTGCAGTAAGTATGGCTGGGGGAGGCCTCGGGAAACTTACAATAATGGCAGAAGGTGACAAGGAAGGAGGCATGTCTTACATGTCCAGAGCAGGAGAAAGAGAGGTGGGAGGTGCCACATACTTTTAAACAAACAGATCTCATGAAAACTCACTATCACAAGAACAGCAAGGGGGAAATCTGCCCCCCATGATCCAGTTACCTCCCATCTAAGCTCCTCCTCCAACACTAGGGATTACAATATGATATGAGATTTGGGTGAGGACACAAATCCAAACCATATCACCACAGAAATACAAAAGATCATCAGTGACTATTATGAACAAGTATACATTAACAAATTTAAAAACCTAGAGGAACTAATAAAATTCCTAGAAACATACAAGTTGCCAAGATGAATCAGGAATAAACAGAAAACCCGACTAGATCAATAATGAGTATACGGATGAAATCAGTAATAAAAAAAAAGAGACTCCCAACAAGGAAAAGCCCAAGACTAGATGGATTCACAGCCAAACTCCACCAAATGTACAAAGAAAAACTAAAACCAACCCTCCTGAAACCATTACAAAAAAAATTGAAGAGGAGAGAATTCTCTCTACCTGCTTCTTTGGTCCAGCATTACCCTAATTAAAGAAACTGACAAGGGCACCACAAAACATCCCTGATGAACACGGACACAAAAATTCTCAACAAAATACTAGCAAACCAAATCTAACAGCACATCAAAAAGATAATGCAGATGATCAAATGGGATTTATCCTAGGAATGCAAGGATGGATCAACATAGGCAAATAAGTAAATGGGGTGCATCACATCAACAAAATGATGGACGAAATGATACAATCATCTCTATAGATTCAGAAAAAGCATTTGGTAAAATTTAACATCCTTCATGATAAAAACTTTTAGTGAATTAGAGATAGAAGAAAAGTGCCTCGACATAATAAAGATTGAATACAACAAACCCAGAGCTAGCATCACAATGACTGGGGAAAAGTAAAAAAAAAAAAAGCAAGAATGTTCACTTTCATCACTGCTATTCAACGTAGTACAGGAAGTCCTCGCCGAAGCAATGAAGCAAGAGAAGAAATAAAAGACATCCAGATAAGAAAAGAGGACATAAAACTGTCTCTCTTTGCTGGTTATATAATCATATCTAGAAAAACCTAGACTCTACCAAAAATTTTATAGATCTGATAAATGAATTCAGTGAAGTTGAATATAAAAGTGACATACAAAAATTAGTAGTATTTCTATGCACTAATAACAATCTAGCCTAGAAATAAATCAAGACAGCAATCTCATTTACAATAGCTACAAAAATAAAATACCTAGGGAAAAATATAACCAGAAAGGTAAAAATATTTACAAGGAAAATTATGGAACACTGATGAAAACAATGAAGAGAACACCAACAAGAGAAAAGTATCCCCTACTCATGCATCAGAAGGACTAATATTGTTAAAATGGCCATATTGCCCAAAGCAAACTACAGATTCAATGCACTCCTTATCAAAATGCCAATGTCACTCTTCACAGAATTACAAATAAAAAATTAATCCCAGCACTTTGGGAGGCCGAGGCGGGTGGATCACGAGGTCAAGAGATCGAGACCATCCTGGTCAACATGGTGAAATCCCGTCTCTACTAAAGATACAAAAAATTAGCTGGGCACGGTGGCGCATGCCTGTAATCACAGCTACTCAGGAGGCTGAGGCAGGAGAATTGCCTGAACCCAGGAGGCGGAGGTTGCGGTGAGCAGAGATTGCGCCATTGCACTCCAGCCTGGGTAACAAGAGCAAAACTCCGTCTCAAAAAAATAAATAAAAATAAAATTAAATTAAATTAATACGGAACCAAAAAAGAGCCTGAATAGACAAAGCAATCCTAGGCATTAAGAACAAACCTGGAGGCATAACATTACCTGACTTCGAAATATATGATAATGCTATAGTAATCAAAACAACATGGTATTTATATAAAAGTAGACACATAGACCAATGGAACAGAATGGAGAATCCAGAAATAAAGCCACATGTTTATAGCCATTTGATTTTCAACAAAGCCAACAAGAATTTACACTGGAGAAAGGACACCCTTTTCAGTAAATGGTGCTGGGAAAACTGGATAGCCACATGCAGAATAATGAATCTGGACTCCTAACTCCAGCATGTACAAACATCAATTCAAAATGGTATATATATTTAAGCATAAGACCCAGAACTATAAAAATACCAGGAGAAAACCTAAAGAAAACTCTCCTGGATATCAGACTAAACACAAAATTTATGACTAAGACCTCAAAAGCACAGGCAATAAAATAAAAAATATACCAATGAAACTTAATTAAATTAAAATGCTTCTGCCTACCAAAAGAAATAATCGAAAGAGTGAAGAGACAACCTGTCAAATGGGAGAGAATATTATTTAAAATATTAAATAATATTTGCATTTAATAATATTTAATACATTATTAAGTATTTACATTTGATAATATTTAATACATTATTAAATCATATTTTCAAGCTATTCATCTGAAAGAGGACTAATATCCAGAATATATAAGAAAATTAAACAATACAACAGGAAAAAGAAGCAAATAGCAAATAATCCCGTTAAAAGGTTGCCAAAGGACATGAATGGATATTTCTCAAAAGAAAATCTACAAACAGCCAACAGGTGTATGAAAAAAATGCTCCATGTCACCACTCGGTAGGGAAATGCAAACCAAAACTACAATGAGATATCTTAATCCAATCAGGATTACTATTATCAAAAAGACAAAAAATAACAGATGTTGGTGAGGGTACGGAGAAAAGAGAACTCTTAAAACCTGTTTGTGGAAATGAAAACTAGTTCAGCCACTATCTAAAACAGAAGGGAGATTTCTAAAAGAACTAAAAATGGAATTACCATTCCATCCATCAACCCCACTACTGAGTATCTACCAAAGGAAAAGAAATCAATATATCAAAGAGATATCTGTGCTTGAGTGTTTATTGCAGCACTATTCACAACAGCAAAGATATCAGATCCACCTAAGTGTTCATCAGTGGGTGAATGGGTGAAGAAAATGTGTATATATGCACATTGGAATACTACTAGGACATATAAAAGAATAAAATCATGTCTTTTTTGGCACATGGATAGTACTGAAGGTTGTTAAGTAAAATAAACCAGGCACAGAAAGACAAATATTAAATGTTCTCACTTCGATGTGGGAGCTAAAATTTTTATCAAATGGAGGCTGAGAGTGGAACATAGAAAACAGACTGGAAAGGGTGAGCAAGACAGGAGGGAGGATGAAGAGAAGTGGATTAAAGGGTACAAACACACAGTTAGATAAAAGGAATAAATTCAATGTTTGGTAGCAGACTAGGGTGACCATAGTTGACAAAAATGGATTATACTTAGTGACAGACATCTTAAATACCCTGGCTTGATCACTATGCATTATATACATGTAACCAAATGTCACATGCATCCCATAAATTTGTACTAAAAACATTGTTTCGTTTAAGAAAACAATGCCTCTTATAATTCAGGATCTCCCAAAACCACCCCAAGCATGTGACAGCTGCAAAAAAAGGTCAGTGCTAAAGCATCTTGGAATCCTTAAATATAGTGAGTTTGCTAGCATGTGTATTCTGGAAAGATTGAAAGACGCATTCAGAAGTAATTACCTCCAGCAAGAGGAACAGAAAATGGGAAATGAGGCTTTTGCTGTCATTTTCTTCCACTCTACCCTGTTTGGCTCTTCCAACTTGTGAAAATAAATTCAAGAATAAATGGATCATTTGGGGCTTATTTCCTTCTTTGTACTTTGTAACTTTAAAAAGGCTCAATCAATCTTAGTTTAAAAAAAAAAAAAAACAAAAAAAACAGAAGAATAAAATGGAAGTAAACAACTAAGTGTATCTTTTTTTAAAAAAAAAGAAAAGGAAGTCCTACTCTTGTCTCCTAGGCTGAAGTGCAGTGGCACAATCTCAACTCACTGCAACCTTTGCCTCCTAGGTTCAAGCGATTGTCTTGCCTCAGCCTCCTGAGTAGCTAGGATTTCAGGCACTTGCCACCATACCCAGCTCATTTTTTTACTTTTAGTAGAGATGGAGTTTCACCATGTTGACCAGGTTGGTCTCGAACTCCTGACCTCAGGTGATCCGTCCGCCTCGGCCTCCCGAAGTGCTGGGATTACAGGCGTGAGCCATCATGCCCGGCCAAGTGTATCATCTTAATTCTTGATCTATCTCACTCTTACCTTCTTTCCATTCAAGAAATTGGAAAAATGTTTCAAAGATCTAAAGAGAGACAGAGGGAGTTACAGTGTGGTGTCAGGAGTACTGGGCCAGGGTTGGAAGGCAGGGCTAAACAGCACCCCAAATTAGCAAATCTGTGGAGAAGCAATTAACATTCATGCATTGCTGGTAGATGCCAAATTTTGTGTCACCTTTTTGAAAAACCATTTGTCAAAATGTAACAATTAAATATTCAGATCTTTGACCCATAAGTGTCACTACAGTAATTTTATCATGAAGAAAGTTTCCATAATACTTTATAAAATATTCATATAATTTCTTTTCATAGCAAAAATAATTGGCACTATCTCAAATTTACATCAATAGGTTACAGTTAAGTAAAATATAACACACCCAATGAATGGAAATGAATCCATAATAACATTATAAAAACCTTATTTAAAAATATGATAATCAGATTAAATTTTACAAAGTGAGATAGAAAATTGCATATATAGTATCTTTGGGCCAAAAAGAGCAACACTTTCAAATGCAAAAATATGTAAAATGTTGAAGAAACAGCAAAAATAAATTTAAATAGGGAAAATATATGGGATAAGAGGAGAGACACCCTAAATCAAATATGCACGTACTCCTTCATTTATGCATTCAGCCAATGTGGGTCATTCACCCAAAAGAAGCTTATGACCTAGGCATATAGATAATCCATTTCCCTAACGAGACGGACAGAACGAAGGAGTCGAGGTAAATGCAAGAGATAATAGTGAAAATAACCTGTTTAACTCGAACAGCTAGAATAACAGCAAAATATAACCTAAAGAAAGAGGGAGGAATTATTGAATATAAAAGCTGGGATTAATTTATTCAAATCCTAAAGAGCAGAATTAATAAAAAGAATTTGTGAAAAGATCGATAATATAGATTAACATCTTACAAAACTAATAGCGGAAGGGAATGAGAAAGGAAGGGAAGGAAAGGGGAAGGGGAAAGGGAAGGGAAGGGGAAGGAAGGGAAGGAAAGGGGAAGGAGAAAGGGAAGGGAAGGGGAAGGAAAGGGGAAGGGGAAAGGGAAGGGAATGAGAAAGGAAGGGAAGGGAAAATAAAGAGATGGAAAGAAAGAGGAGGGAAGTGAGAGGGGAGGGAAGGGGAAGGGGAGGGAAGGGGGAGGGGAGGGAAGGGGGAGGGGAGGGATGGAGGCAGGAATAAAGAAAGACAAACAACAGAAAACATTGAGAACAGAGGTCTTCCTGTTTCCAGTCCCACATGTAAGGAGCTTAAACATTGTCACTTCCACCCTCACAACAAAGGAACGGTTGAAAAAACTGAAAGTCAGCAGTTCTTCTTAGATCCATCAGAGAACTCAGGTGACAGGGCAAACTGCTGCCCCAAAAATTGATGAGACAGCCAGTTGGATACAAGGAATCACAGCTCACGGGAGCAGACACCCAGGAGCAGAAACCTCCACCAGAAGCAGTACCAAAGTAGAAAAACCTGAACTATAACTGATGAAGTGCTGGAGGTTCTGTGGGGACAACGTTTGAGAGTCGAAACTTCAGGGGGACCTAGTCTTATGGGGATCCCCACACTTTTGTAAGCCTTACCTCCAGGAGCTCTCCCAAGTTCTCACTGTGAATACTGAAGAAAAAAATCCACTTTTGCTTATAGCAAGGGAAAGAGAAAAGTAAAGACTTTGAAATATGCCTAGAGCATTCTGCTCTTCTTAACAACATATTAAAAATGAGAAGGAGTTACAACCACAAGCATGAAATGGTTGTTTGTTCATTATAAGGGAAAACTATGTACAACTGTATGATACATTTTAAAATTTCAGTGAAATCGTTGATTTTTCAAAGACACGAATTCACCAAAATTGATGAAATGAGAAGTACATTTGAATGCAGCAAGGCAAGGAGGTGGAAAATGAGCTTTCTCATATGCTTCTGTAAGAAATAACCTCACATTGTTCTTCCGGAATGCAATTTGAAGATCCACGTCAAATACCTCTGACATGTGCAAGCACATTGACCTATAAATTACTACCCTCATGCAAATTACTCTAACAAAATAACAAATGAGTGAAAAACTGTATTCTTCCATGGTCAAAGATATTCATCAAAGTACTATGTATAATAGTAAAAACACAGGGAACAACTTACATGTCTAATAATACCAATTTTGATAAATAAATTGTGGCACATGTTTACAATAGGCTGCTATCCAGTCATCAAAAATGAGGCTGTGAGTACTTGTTGGTTTAAAAGATGTTTATACATTAGCAAGATACAAAATACAGTTACCAAATAAGATGTATAGTGTGATCTCACTTTTATTTATTTAGAGAAAGAAAGCAGCACTGTGCAAAACCACATATCCAATTGCTTGCAGCACTTAACTCTAGGGACTTGAGTTTGGGTGATTCATTTTCTTCTTCATACATTACATTTTTATAGGTATAGGTGTTTATTAAAATAAGCATAAAATATGTACACATTAAAAACTGACTAATAAAAATACTAAAATATTATTTCAGGTACTGAAAATATGGGCTAATTTTTTTATTCTTATTCCTAGACTTCAGCCATTTAGAGGAGCCTTTAGTATGAGACAATGTTATTGATAATTTAAAAATAAATACTTTTAAATGATAAGCATTCCTAGGTTATAAGGCCAACTCTGTCACTAACAACATGAGGAGCAGTTACTTCTGTCTCTAGTCTCATTACCTCACCTCCAAAATGAAACAGCTGGAGTCCGTCTTCTCGGGGGCCTGGTTTAATGCCCACTTTGAATGCTGTTTCTTTCAAGGCACTGATTGGCTCAGCCATTCAGGGAAAATCTACTGCTGTTGCAAGCTTGGTATACAGTCCATTTAGAAAGAGATTTTGAAGAAGAAGGAAAGATAAAAACAAGTAATGTTCATTTGTTTCATTACAGCAATTTAATAGAAACAACCATCCAAAAAATAGAAAATGTCAAGTGGGCTATTAAAACCCTCCAGCAGGAACGGGTGCGTCTAGGCACAAATATTAAATGGGAACAATCTCAAGAGAGGAATGCAGAAAGCCGTGCTAGCGGCTCTGGCTCAAGCACCATTTTTATTTTAAGAGAGGATCACGCAGGAGGCTGGAGATCCGCCTCAGCAGAATTTGGCTTACAGGGGATCCATTGTGCAGAAAGGGACCTGGGCTGCTCTTCCGCCTAAAATGAATTATACACCCTTGCTGTTTGTTTACTGCATATTGGCCCATTCTGGGGATTCCAAAATGAATGAGGCACAGATCCTGTTCTCACGGATCTCAGAAATCCATAAAAAGAAAAAAAGCCAAGAGCTAATTTCAATACTATGAAGGAATGCATCATAGGGGCTTGACAGGAGCCCAAAAGCGCCTTGCTAGTTCTAAGAATGCAGGCGTGGCTTCCTAAGTCCTGACAGGTGACTGAGTGCCAGCCAGGTGTAGTTAAGAAGGGTGTTGCAGGGAGAATGTGGGCAAAGGGCCCTGAGGAACAGTGTGTTGTGCTCGAAGAGTTCACAGTGTTCCTCTCAGCTGGCAGAAGGGAGGGAGGCAGAGCCAGGCTCTGAAGGTGGGCAGAGGCCAGGAAGAGCTGAAGCCAGGCAGTTTCATGCTCAGATTTCATTTCAAACTCAGGAAATAGCCCCTCCATCCATCTGCTGGAACACTAGTGACCAAGAAAATGCATCCAGGGTCCCACCCCTGGTCCCACTAAAACCAGCACAACCATCCCAGGTGGCCTCGTTATGAGTACAATGGTCTTACCGCAAGCCCCATTTGAAACCAAAGATTATTAGAACAAAACCACTGGGAGGGGGAGGGATGAGGATACTGCCCTGGGCCAACATCCCCTCAACTTGGCCTTGGCCTTGGCCTTCCTGCAGCTTCTCAACAGAAATAGAAATACAAAAAAAAAAAAAGAAAGAAACATAGAAGTTTGGTCTTCATGTTTCCAATTCTCCACATTATTATAATTCCTGCAGCTTCTCAACAGAAATTGAAATACAAAAAAAAAAGAAACATAGAAATTTGGTCTTCTTCATGTTTCCAATTCTCCACATTATTATAATTGGTCATTTGTTTCAAGGTCTCTGCTTTCATTTAAATTAAATCCCCGAAAAAAAAATAATTCCCTAGTAATTTTCCAGTAGCGGAAAAAGCCAAAACAAACCATGTTCACACATGGTCCAGGGCAGGTCACAGCTGACTCAGCAAGTGGTGCACTTCAGCATGGATGGGAATCTTCCTCCTGGGCATCAGGGAGCCATGCAGGAGACTCTGGAAGAGGTCGGATGCAGCAGGTGACAGGGAGGAACAGGATCCACCAAGTAGGCTTAGGCAGAACTACTGGGGAAGAAGGTTGCCCATTTCTCCATCATAATTAAATGCTGTGCTCCTTTCCTGAATATTGTTAATATCATTTATTCTCATCAAGAAAGGGAGGTCTGGTCCAGCACACAAACCCAGGTTCAGAACACTTCTGGGAATGAGACAGGACATTCCCCAGTGAGGATTCCCCTCTAGTCACTAACCTGACTTGAAATTTGGTTGCACTAGGATGCAGAGGCCTCCTGGTGTGGTAAGGCATCTGTAACCCAGAATTGGAAAGGAGAGGGAGTTGAGGTTCTGGGGCAGAGTGATGCTGACTCTTGGTGTTTAGAAGTGGCTCAACCTCTCTAGGCCTTATTCTTTTCTTCTGTCAATGAGGGAAACTAATAATGCCTTTCTTTATTGATTAAAAAAAGGGACCAGTGGACAGACCTGACGGTGTGCCTTCTCCCACACCCTTCCTTTACAAGATGGTGGCTGGAGCTGCAGCAGCCCTTCTGTAGCCATGAGGGAATGGCCAAGACAATCATACATGTGCCTGTCCTGACATATCTGAGCCATGGAATTAAGGCCAGCAAGTAATTGCCTCCAGATTTCTTGTTCTATGAGAAAAATTCACTCTATTGAGTCAGGTTTTCTATTAATTCTGCCAAAGTCAATGCTAAATGAAGGAAGGGTGTTAAGACAATTAAATACGATATAAACATTGCATAGCACAGTGCCTAAAAAAATAGCAGGAGCACAGTGTTAGTCCTTCCTATTATCAGTCTCTCTTTTGAAGGCAGAATCTCCCTAGAGATGAAGTACTCTTAGAGGGGGTGAAAGTCAATGTGATATTTGCAGCATGGACACATAAGATGTCAAACCAGGAGGTTCTACAGATCATGTATGTTATACTCTTATCTTCCAGATGAAGGGACTGATGCCCAGAGAGGAAAAGCAACTAGCACACAGTTACTCAGGGAGTCAGTGACAAAAAGAACAGACTGTGCCCCAGGGTCCAGAGAAGCATCTGCTGACCCTGTCATGGGCTGGGCAGATGGGCACACATGGGAAGGGAGGAGGTGGGCTTAGACAAGCTTGGAGAGGAGGCCTCAGCCTTAGAATCCCTCTCCTGCCCAGCTCTCCTATCCTTTTCCTGCCATTTCCCAGCGCAGGACCCCCAGCTCTTCCCTTGAATGGTCACATCACAACCACTGGCCTGCATCTCGCCCTCCTCCAGCTGCATGTGGACCACCTGCACATCTCCTCCCCTGCCATCTTCACTCCAGCCACTGCATACAAACCTTCGGTGACTCCAAGGGGAAGAAAGCTCAGTTCCTTCATTCATCCCTGGGACAAGACTGCAGCCGAGTCACTCCACCTTCTCCACAAGCTCCTGTCACGTTAATCACATGTCCCCTCTCTGCCTCTATGCATCTGAGCGATGTTTACTCTGCTGCTGAGCTTTGCTGCAGATCTGCTTTTCTCACCCTAGTGAAAAGTGACTCCTTTCTTAAGAGCCCGTTCTTCCTCCTCTGAACTCCAGTAGAACGCATTTCAGCATTGGTCATACTGCCACCTGGCATTTATGGCTTCAGGTTTGTGCCAAACTCTTTGGTTCCTAAATGTCTGGTTCCTTGCACAAGCTTCCTGCCCTGTCTGTGCCTAGCATGGGGGCAAGCAAAGCGGAACATTTTGGAAGCCTTGGTAGCAGCCTGCCAGGTAGCACCTGCAGCAGCACGTGGCAGAGTCAGACCCATGATGGCCACTAACACCTCCTGAGAATGTGCTGCTTGCCAGGGCATCAGCTAGGATGCAGCAGAAACAAGGCGTGCTCACAGGAATCTTGCAAAGAGCTTGATAAAAGACCATGTACAGGTGTACTTAAGCAGATGTGCAGAAGCAAGGGAAACAGGAAGCATAGCCCAAGGACCGGCAACATGCCTAAACTGAAGGGGAGGGGAGGAGGCTTTATCCAGGACTTCATGAATCCCTGAACCATGAAAAGGGTCCAGCCATAGAAACTGTGGCTGCATCTGGGACTGGAGGAACCCAGCCGGTGCCAAAGCTGGCACCAAAGCAGGAAGGAAGCAAAGGAACAAACATCCCCATCTCTCTCTCCTTCTACCTCTCGTCTCTTGCCAGTGCCTCTCATTGGTCAAACTCAACAGGAAACCAGAAGGCAAAGAAGTCTAAATGATGGAGTCCATAGGGATTAGCCCTCCCTTCACCTTCACAGGATGCAGAGCTATGTAAAGAAAGGTGGAGAATGTATTAAGGAAAGAAAGGAGAGGGACAAATGGAGAATCACCGGCACAGGCAGGCACTGGCAGAGCAGCTTAGGCTTCACAAAAATCCCAGGAGACAAAGATTTTGCTCCTCATTCACAAATGAGGAAACCAAGGCATAAGGAGATCCATTAACTTTCCCAAAGTCACAGAGTTACAAGTGGCTGAACCAGGATTCATATGCAGGCAGCCTGACACCAGTCTGCATGCTTAAAACAATACACTCGAATGCCTTGTGCAATAAGCAAAAGAATGGACATGTGTAATTAATGCAATAGCCAAGTGTCTCTTCTGCATCCATCCTTGTACTGACAAAGCCTAGGCAATCTTCATAACCCCACACTTGTGAATTTCTCTCCCAACCACACCCCTCAACAGAAAGCACAGCCATAATCTAGAACCTCAAGTCTCAAACATTTTGGTCTCAGGACCCCAAATTTATTGAAAACCATGAAAGATCTTTTGTTTATGTGGCTTTTATCTGGCAGTGTTTGTCAAATGAGAAATTCAAACTGAGAAATTTTTGAAATACAAAAGTACGCGCCACACAAAACTGCTGCCATCATCTATCATGGAGCTGCTGAGAAATCTACTGCACACTTATGAGAGAATAAGAGTGAAGGGGGCAACTACTATCTTAGTGTTACTATGGAAAGAGTTCTGACCTCAAAGACCCCCTTGAAAGGTCTTGGGGACAGTTTGAGACTTGTCCACAGTTTGTGACTATCAACCCAGAAGATGTCTTTATTTTATTAAAATAATTATATAAACCACAGCCTTATATATTATTAGCCTGAAAGTAGTGACATAAGCCTCATTTCTCCTCCTCCTCTCTCTTTAATCCCATTATTACTGAGACCTCATCTACCCAGAGTGCAGAATGCTCTTAGAAGCCACCTCCTAGGACCAGAGCTCAGAGAGGGAAGGCAGCTGAGCCAAGGCTGCCCCTGGAGTGGGTTGGTCAGCCCAGCTGAAGCAGTCGCCCATGGAGCCACAGCCTTTCCAAGTGTTACATCAGAGAGCAGGCAACAGATTATAAAGCAGGGAGAATGCCAGAGTTCTGTGCAAAGAAACTGCTAAACTGGCAACAACCTGGGAGGCAAATGCAGCAGGCGGTCACCCCAAAGCAAGCGAGGGCAAGAGGGAAGGTGCAGGAAATGGGGCCGGCTTCCATAGCCCAGCCATTCTATTCACTCCTTTGGCTTGTGTTTCTGGATATCACAGCAAGACAAGAAGAGGGAGACAGTCCCCTTCCTCCCCACCTTAAAGCTGGTCATCTGGTTCGCAGATACTGTAGGCTCCAATAAAGTCTGAAAGGCAATCAGGAAAATGGTAAATCAGTTGCTGCATGGATTTACCAGATATAAAATGGTGTCCTTTTTTTAATCTGGTTTTGTACTTTATTTTTCTTTTATGCTCCCTTTAAGCTATTTGATTTCATCCACCTACTCTCTATCCTTCAGCAAGCGTATTTATATTCTGCAATGAAAAGAAAGATTTTGTGTCATAGTCTCTCACATAAAGCTATTCCATAGGAAATGTATGTGACCTCATCTCGCTCTCCCTTCTCCCCATAAAGAAATGAATTCCCTTCTGAAGTCATCTCTGCCAACTCACAGTGGGCACCATTCATCCCCAGCTGAGAAGCAATACAGTTACAGACACGGCCCCATCATCTTCACAACCCTTTCTATTTTTTAATCATCCATGTGCTGAGCACTGAGACATGCACTATACACATGTTATTTCTAAGCTTCAAAACAGCTCTGCTAAGGAAGTATCATTGTCCCTATTTTGTAGATGAAGAAACCTAGGCTCAAAAAAATAATGTGCTTTATCCAGCTGGTAAGTGACTCAGCCATCATTTGAACCCAGGATGTAACAGACTCCAAAACCTTTGTTAACTCAGCTTCCGTGTTGCCTTTCGACCATGGTTTTTGCTCTAATCAGCGGCAGTCTCCTCATGCATCTCAAACCTTGTTCACTGCTATCAGGCACAGCTCTCCTGAGAGCGGAGCATGAGCCTGGTTTGATGGTTCCTTGGTTAAGAGGCAGACTCACTGGACTTTCTGGTAACCACATGGAAGTCAGGCTTACTACCCCTTGGCTTGCTGCTGACAATTTCCTCCATAAACCGTAAGTGATACCACTGCATTCCTTTCCTTTGTCAGACATGATTCCTTCAGTGCCTTGCTAATTACCTCCAGCCTGTCCTTGGTGTTTGCAATTCCAAACACTGGTTTAAAAACAAATTAGGTAAATCTCCCTCTTGCCCACTCTGCGCATTCTCTGTCATTGTCCTTGGAGTAATGAACTTTCCCTGGGCTCATGAAAAAAAAAAAAAAAAAAAAAAAAAAAAAGCATGGAAGTTGAAAACATCCAATTTAATATAGCAGGGGGATGGTTCTGATTGACCAACCACATGCTTCATTATCCCCAAAATTAGCATTTCAAAAGTTTCTGCCACAACTCATTTTCCTGAGTCTTAACAGGCTAAAATAAAACAGCAAATGTGCAAATGTTGCAATTTTCTAATTCAGATGATTGCCCTGACACGGGCTTAGGTTTGAATACATCTGCGCACATGCTGGCGTGTGTGCATGTTGAGATGTGTTCTGTGGACATGTGTGAAGTGCCTGAGAACTTGTGGTTATTCCACACCTGCTCCCAGTAGACCTGGCCTCCTGAAGTCTCCAAAAATGTGGAGAACCAAAGATATTTAATCTACAAATTAGCTGCCGACCCCAAGTCTCCCAGCCAAATGAAAAGTGGGGTATCACTGGCTCAACCCAACTCAACAACGTGAGTTTTTACAAAATATGTGGAAGTTGAGCTTCTCTCCGCACTACCTTATCTTCCTAAACCCACCCCCATGTCTACACTCAGAGCCACCTACCCTCCATAATAAACAGGGTCTATTACCAGAACTTAAAACATGAGGTGCGTTCCCAGTTGGGAGGCATCTTTTCTTGGGGACATCCACACACACTAGCAAACCAGTGCTTGGAATTAGGACCCATCCCCTCCTAGTTTTTTATGGTCAGAGTCAAAATCCCTACCCCAGACAAAGAGCAAGATTCCCAACCCAGAACAGTGCCACTCTCGCCAATCACACCTCATCAAAATGAGAGGAACAGGACTCAGAGACATGGGTCTCAACGCGGCAGCCCTGGGACACCGAGAGTGAAAGATGCCACAATAGAAAAGAAAGGAAGGAAAGGTTAGGCGGCCAATAAACCTGGAAAGGAATCCTGGGATGGGAGTCCGCTCTGCGGTTCACAGAGTACATTACCCCTACAGAGGCTCTGAGGAATCCTGTGATAAAGAAACCTGTTTAAATGGATTCAACTCAAATTTATTTGGCTGCACAATGGTCTTTTCTGCGTTACTTCACTTAGACTCCTGTGGAACTAACGTTCCCCTGAGCAGTTTGGGGGAAATGCTATTCTAAGTTAAAAGGAAATGAAGGCTGTTCCTGTCAAGGAATTATCTCTCACAAAGGAAACATTTAAAGAAAATGAAAAGAGAGAGAGAGAAACAGAGACAGAGAGAGAATGCAGCCAGGCGGTTTAGATCCTCACAACAGCCCTGTCTAGCAAATCTCATTTCTCTTCGTGGGTCTCTTTTTAAATTTTCTGCAAGCTTTTGTGCTAATTTTGTATGTGCTAACATCTGTGTAGAGGGTGCATGTGTGTACTGGTGTGTGTGAGGGCATTCCCGGGAACAAAGTTTCTCCTCAATGAAGGAAAGCAAAACTGCATCTAAATCCCCTCACAAAGATTCCACAGCTACTCCAGCACATCACCAGGACTGAAAACATGCCAACTGGGCTTTCATCCATACATAAAAATCAGAATTAAAATGCAATACCTTAGGGGCATTTCCCCTCTTATAGTGAATTAGCTTAGGAGCAAATAAATGCCAAATTACCCAGGAAGAGGGATTATGCTTTTCACTCCGCAGAGATTCCAAGGCTGGCCTTTTTCTGTTTGAGAGTTCACACCACGTGACCATGATGAGAGGATTTGGTGCCACCCAAGTGAATAGCCCTGCCCCAGGTCACTCTGCCCCTCCCACGTCACTCCTGAGAGAAATGCATGTGCCTGACAAAGATGGCCAGGACAGCAGCATCACAAGTCTGCTTTGGTCAGCAAGGCCAAGAAGACATGCTTGTGCTTCTAATTCCATCCTGACCTCAGATGGGAAATGTTAGGAATTGTAAAGCATTGAAAGGGTGAAAAACAAGTGAATAGAAAAGGAACAACAGAGAATGGTGAAAACAAGTGAACAGAAAAGGAAGGCAAGCCTAGAGGTGTTACGGTTTGACTGTGTGTCCCCTCCAAATCTCACGTTGAAATATAATCCCCAGTGTTGGAGATGGGCCTGGTGGGAGGTGATTAGATCATGGTGGTGGCGGGGAAGGTGGATCCCTTCATTAATGGTTTAGCACCATCTCCTTGGTGATAAGTGAGTTCTTTCTCAGTTAGTCCACACAAGATTTAGTTGTTTAAAGGGTGTGGTCCCTCCTCCCCTGTCTCTTGCTCACTATGTGATATGCCAGCTCCCTTTTGCCTTCTACCATGATTGTAAGCTCCCTGAGGCCTTACCAGAAGCCAAGCAGATGCCAGCACCATTCTTCCTGTATCTCCTGCAAAACTGTGAGCCAAAATAAACCTTTTTGCTTTATAAATGACCCAGCCTCGGGTATTTCTTCATAGCAATGCAAGACTGGACTAATACAAAAAATTGGTACTGAGAAGTAGGATGTTGCTATAATGATACCTGGAAATGAGGAGGTGGCTTTAGGACTAGGCAACGGGCAGAGGTTGAAAGAGTTTGGAGGGCAAGAAAGAAGACAGGAAGATGAAGGAAAGTTTGGAATTTCTTAGAGACTGGTCAAATGACTGTAACCAAAGTGCTGATAGAGATATGGACAGTGGAGTCCAGGTTGCTGAGGTCACAGATGAAAATAAGGAAGTTATTGGGAACTGAAGTAAAGGTCACCTGTGTTTCACTGTAGCCAAGAACTTGGCTGCATTGTGTCCACATCTCTAGGGATCTGTGGAAGTTTAAACTTAAGAGTGATGACTTAAGGTATCCAGTGGATGAAATCTCTGAGCGGCAAAATGTTCAGAACTTGGCCTAACTACTTTTAACAAACTATGATCAGATATGGGAGCAAAGGAACTTATATTTAAAAGGGAGGCAGAGCTTAAAAGTTTGGAAAATGTGCATCCTAGCCATGTGGTAGAGAAAGAAAGAGCATTTTCAGAAAAGGAATATAAGCAGGCTGCTGAACAACAACCTGCTAGAGAGATGAGCATGGTTAAAAAGGAGTCATGTGCTAATAGCCAAAACAATGGGGAAAAAGTCTTGAAGGTATTTCAAGGATCTTCAAGGCAGCTCCACCCATCACAGGCCCAAAGGCCTGGGAGGAAAGAACAATGTCAGGGGCCAGGCCCAAAGCCTCATTGCCCCGCTCAGCCTTGGGGCATTGCTCCCAGAGCAGCTCTGGCTCTAGCCTTGGCTCAACAGGCCACAGATACAGCTTGGGCCACCACTTCAGAGAACATAAGCCATAAGCCTTGGCAGCTTCCACATGGCGTTGAGTATGCAGGCACATGGAATTCAAGAGTGAAGGAGGCTTGGCAGTTCCACCTAGATTTCAGGGGATGTATGGGAAAGCCTGGGTGCCCAGGCAGAAGCCCGCCACAGGAGAAGAGCCCCTGAAGACAGCCTCTACTAGGCCAATTTTGAGGGGAAATACAGTTAGAGGCCCCACACAGAATCCTCCACAAGGGCACTGCCCACTGGAACTATGGGAATGGGGCCACCACCCTCCAGACCTAAGAATAGCAGCAACATGGGCAGCTTGCATCCTCAGCCTGGAAAAACTGCAATCACTCAACTCAACCCCTGACAGCAGCCTCAAGGGCTGTGCCCTACAAAGCCACATGGACAGAGCTGCCCATGGCCTTGGAAGCCCACTCCTCACAGCAGTGTGCCCTGGATGTGGGACATGGAGTCAAGAGTTATTTTTGAACTTTAACATTTAATGTCTGCTCTCCTGGGTTTCAGACTCAAGTGGGGCCTGTTGTCTCTTTCTCTTTTTTTTTTTTTTTATTGCATTTTAGGTTTAGGGATACATGTGAATAACATGTAAGATTGTTGTATAGGTACACACATGGCAGTGTGATTTGCTGCCTTCCTCCCCATCACTTATATCTGGCATTTCTCCCCATGCTATCTCTCCCCAACTCCCCACCCCACTCTGTCCCTCCCCTATTTCTCCCCGACAGACCCCAGTGTGTGATGATCCCCTCCCTGTGTCCATGTATTCTCATTGTTCAACACCCACCTATGAGTGAGAACATAAGGTGTTTGATTTTCTGTTCTTGTGTCAGAATGATGGTTTCCAGGTTCATCCATGTCCTTACAAAGGACATGAACTCATCATTTTTTATGGCTGCATAGTATTCCATGGTGTATATGTGCCACATTTTCCCTGTCCAGTCTATCATTGCTGGGCATTTGGGTTGGTTCCAAATCTTTGCTATTGTAAACAGTACTGCAATGAACATTCGTGTGCATGTGTCCTTATAGTAGAACAATTTGTAATCCTATTGTCTCTTTCTTTGGGCCAATTTCTCTTTTGGGATGGGACTGTATACTCAATGCCTATGCCACCATTGTATCTGAAAATTGAATAACTTGGTTTTGTTTTGTTTTGTTTATCTCACAGGCTTATAGGTGAAAGGGACTCATCTCCAAATAAGACTTGGGATTTTTGAGTTAATGCTTGAAAGAGTTAAGACTTTGGGGGACTATTATGAAGGCATGGTTGTATTTTGAAAGGTGAGAAAGACATGAGATTTGGGGGGCCAGAGGTGAAATGATATGGCTTGGATATTTGTCCCCTCCAAATCTCATACTGAAATGTGATTCCCATTATTGAATATAGGGCCTGGTGGAAAGTGTTTAGATCATGGGGGCGACACCTCATGAATGGGTTAGCACCATCCCCTTAATCAGTGAGTCCTTGCTCAGTTAGTTCACATGAGATTTGGTTGTTTAAAAGAATCTGGGACCGCCCTCTTCTTTCTGTCTTGCTCCTGCCCTCACCATGTGACATGCCAGCTACCCTGTCACCTTCCATCATAACTGGAAGCTTCCTGAGGCCTTCACCAGAAGCTGAGCAGATGGTGGTGTCATGCTTTTACAGCTTGCAGATCTTTAATAAGAGCCTATTAAACCTCTTTTCTTTATAAATTGCCTCAGATATTTCTTTATAGTGACACGAGAATGGACTAACACAAAGGCACTGAATGTCATGCACAGCCTCACACTGGGTGAGCAGTGGGTAAGATGTGAACCCCCATCAATGTGATTTCTAAGTCTTTATTCCTCACTGTGCACCAGAAGAGAACTCCGTAAGCTGACCTTCGAGTCCAGATTCTGATCTCCACGCTCTTTGACCATTAGCCCTTCCTAGGAGTAACTCAAGGCGCTCAGCTTATATCTGAACTGGTCCAATCTGTGCCAGTTAGTAAGGTATTCTTTCCACCATGATCTGAATATTTGTGCCCCCCTCCAAATTCTTATGTTGAAACCTAGTCACCAGGGCAATGGCATTAGGAGATGAGATTTGGGAAGTTAGTTAGGTCATAAGAGTACATCCCTTATGAATAGAACTAGTGCCCTTATACAAAAGAGCCCAGAGAGCTGCTATACCCCTTCCACCATGTGAAGATGCGGCAAGATAGTGCCGTCTGTGAACCAGGAAGTGGGCCTTCTCCAGGTGCCAAATCAGCCAGTACCTTGACCTTGAACATCCCGGCTCCAGAAGTGTGAGAAATACATTTCTGTTGTTTATAAGTGACCCAGAGTCTTGATATCTCATTATAGCAGCCCAAATTGACTAAGATAGCCTCTTACTTCCTAGAGGGCCACAGAGCAGAGGCTATTTGGAATTTCTCCTTTGTCAGCCGGACTCTGCCCGAAGCGGCCACTAGGGGGAGACTGGCAGACAGAAGCTGGAGAACAGAGAAGCGCTGTATCCCCTTTCCTTGCACCCCCAGGAACGGCCCCATATTGTCCCCAGGAATGGCCTTATTTCAAGCAACAATGGTTGGTTCCAGTCTTCAGCGCACTTTAGCACTTACAAACCAACTATATTTTGACCCCCTCAAAGCACCAGTAGCAGTCAGGCAGTGCTCTCTTCTCAGAGGTCTGAGCTTCCCTGACACTTTCCTGTGACCTTCTAAGATGCCAAGGCACCAGCCCCCGCTCTGTAGGGCCCCTCCATGCTCCTGGGACAGCAGCTCCAGCTGGGGAGCACCAGCCTCTGCAGAGGCCCTTCTCTGACCTACTAGTTTATGTTAATCCAAACTCTCCCTTTGTTCCCACAGCCTTAGGGGTGGACAGTATTTTCTTCATACACATCTTCCTTCCTACCTAGTGTTTCCTTTTCGCTCTTATTCAGCCTCCAAAGACCTGTGTGTCCAACTTCCCATATTAACTCCCTTTATGAAATACATAGTATTGTTTCCATGTTCCTGACCAGATCCTGACTCAGAAAGGACTCAACTCCTGTAATCATCGAAACAAAGCTGACCCCAAAAGTGAATTCAAAGCTGCAGACTCCTGGGAGGAAGTTCTGCTATGTGTGCTTATGCCCAAGGTGCCATTTCAGAGCAAAAGTGTAGCTCTCTTTCTATCCATCAGTGAACCTTGCAGAGGCCCTGGAAACTAAAGCCAGCCAGCCCCCGCTACCCAGTCCTTACTTCAGCCCCATTAAGCTGCCAGCCTCAGGCCTTGCCTAGAGCTCCCTGGGAGCAGTTCCTCCAACTTTAACTTCTTCTCTTATCAGCTCAGGATCCTCAGTTCTGCTGACCTCAGCTCACTGGTGGAGAGAGGCTGAGACATCCTGTTTGGCAGGCAGGGATATGGGCAGTTTAGCATCCAGAAACCTAGAGGAACGCTGTGAGTAGGACATCAGACAGACCTGGTGGAGAGAGGGGAAAAGGGATGCCTTTGTGCTTGCTCAAGCTCTAACATACCTCTTAGCACAGGACATAAAGCCTCACCCTCTCTCGTCCCTTATTCAAGCCTGTTTCATCTTGCATTCATAGGGCCTAACCCATAGTAGGTGCATAATTAACACTATTGCATATGAAAAGAAAATTAAAGAGTTATTGAAGATACACTGTGAAAGACCCTCTCAGCCAGGTGCGGTGACTCACACCTGTAATCCCAGCACTTTGGGAGGCCAAGGTGGGTAGATCACTTGAGGTCAGAAGTTCGAAACCAGCCTCACCAACGTGGAGAAGCCCTGTCTCTACTAAAAATACAAAAATGAGCCAAGCATGGTGATGCATGCCTGTAACCCCAGCTACTCTGGAGGCTGAGGCAGGAGAATCACTTGAACCTGGGAAGCAGAGGTTGCAGTGAGCCAAGATCGTGCCACTGCACTCCAGCCTGGGCAACAAAAGCAAAATTCCATCTCTAAAAAAAAGAGCCTCCAACCCAATAATATTGGTAGAAAAGGTGAGATCAGACTTCCTTTTGTAATGAAATTTCCAGGACCCTGATTTATAGAGACTGTTATGACCTGAAATGTATCCCTTTATAATTCATTTTTTGGAATGTAAACCTGTAGAACATCAGAATGTGACTATATTTGGAGCTAGGGCCTTTATAGAGATTATCAAGATAAAATGTATGGGCTTTAATCCAATATTACCGGTTTCTCTCTAAGGAGAAGAGCTAGGACACAGACAAGTGCAGAAGACCATGTGAAGACACAGGGAGAAGATGGCCATATACAAGCCAAGGAAAGAGACCTCAGAAGAAACCAACCTGCCAACACCTTGACCTTCGACTTCTAGCATCCAGATTGTGAGAAAGTAAATATCTGCTATTTAAACCACCCAATCGATGGGCCTGGGTTATGGCAGCCCTAGCAAACTAATATGGAAACCATATATTTCAAATTAAAATCCAAGACCCAAGTGTAATAAGATCTGTGTAAAATTAAGGATAAAACTACTGGGTAGGCTTGAAGTGGTTATTTACGGGAAGGACCTTTAGAACTTCATGAGTTGCATAGAATGGGACACAAAGTGTGCCTATTTCATGCCAAACCAATGCTCACCGCAGCCCCTGGTGCTGAGTGGAGAAGACCAGCTGGATGTTCTCGAATGGGAAGACACAGGCAGAGGCGCAACCTGCAACACAGCTTCCAATGGATTCCTCTTGTTTCCCATGCCTCCTGATCTCCATTTCACCCAGACCCAGAACTCCACAGGCTGCGAACTCTCTACCTTTTAGAAAAGTCACAAAACTTCTCTGAAATTCCAATAGTTCTACTGTAAAACTGAGATAAAATCTGCCTCATAACATGGTTATTTCGATTCCATTTGAAAGGCTTTTACAAATTACGGAGCACAATGCCGATATGTGCATGATCACCACTCGTTTTCAATGCAAGAGTGCAAAATCCCTCTTACTCGTTTCCTTTTACATCAGCTAATGTGGACAGTCATTCTCAAAAAAAATTGTCCTATGTCATAGTTTGCATTTCCCAAGAAGCAAAGCCTGAGATAAGCATTTGAGCATGCAGAGTATTTTGTAAAGTGACCCCAAGATACCCCAGCAGGGGAGTAGAGAAGCAGAAAAGTCATAGAAGAAGCCTGATAAAGGGTATGTTATCAAACAGGGAGCCAGTGTGGTGACCGGAGCTTAGCCCCGTGGAGGAGCTCCGGGATGATGTAAGCCCGCAGCGCACGGCACAGGAAGCCAAGCCTGTCCATTCACTCACTCCCTACGCTCACTGGCTGAGAGACACCAAAACCTGAGAAGGTGTGTTAGTTCTGACATTTCCAATGGGCAGAGCTAGCTCTGGTCACCCACGATAACCGTCAGGCAATGGCTCTGGCATTTGAAAATCGTGCACTAAAATAAATAATAAGGCCCAAGGGGGAGTGAGCATCTACCTTTAGAATCATCTTTGCCAAGTGGTTGCTTAAACTGGGTTTGATGTGCTTTTGAAATATGATGAATTGTTCCATTTCTTACACGCCAAATATCATAGACCAATCTGTAAATCGATATACGTTATATATTTTTCTGCTTTGAACGTCCCTCTATAGCCCTCCTACTCCTTTGGATTTCTACCCTACAGCATCCACTTCTCAGTGATGGGTTTCCTCCAGTCCTGATGGAAAACCAAGCCCTTCCTCTTGTAGGTCACCATCTTCATCTAACCGTGGAATGTTCTCTGGGGACTCACTCTTGCATGTCCGTTTGAGGACTCCCTCGCAGCTACATGCCCACACCCACACACACACACATCACATCGTACCAATGCACTTATTATCACAGTTGTCAGGATAGGACAAGCAAACACTATAGTAACAAATAACCCCCAAATCTCAATAGTTTAACACAAGTCTATTTCTTGCTCACTCCTGTGTGGAGCTGGGTGGCTCTGGGACTTTGGAGATCCAGGGTGCTTTGGTCTGATGGAGCCATGCATCTGCAGGAGTCTTCCAAGCTCACTGCAGCAGGGAAGAGAGAAGCTAAGAGAATCACATGTAGGCTTGTCACTGCCTCAGCCCAGATCAGCACACATCATGTCCAGCCTCATTTCATAGGCACAATTTAACTGCAGATGGTGGGGTAGTGTGATGTCCACGTGCCCACAAAGGAAGGAAGAGCAGACACTGGTGCCCAGCAGTGATGTGAAACAGTCACTCCAGGGAGGTGGTCTTGTGAGAACCCACCAACAACAGAACCACAGAATGACAATAATGCTGGGCGGGGCTCCATCAGACCTGGGAGACCCAGACCAGAACCAAGAATGTGGAGTCAGGTTTGCTCCAGTACTAAGCAAGTTTACACATATTTGCTCTACAAATTCTTAGCATTCAATGGAGCCACATATGATGCCAAGTCCCTCTGCCTTAGAATATTTGAATTTTCAGTTAACTGATGTGTAATCTATATCATGCAATTTACTTGCCTGATATAGCATGGATATGCTCCAATGCCAAGAAGTCAGGGTGAATGTGCCAAGATGCCATGAGTTCACTAGGAGATAATAGGAAAGGGAAATATATGTGACAAGTCACAGTCACAGACAGGCTGACTCCAACTGGCAGATGCCCTATTTGTGATGATGATAGAAAGGTCCTGAAATTGAGAGAAGACTGGGCTCAGGAGCTATCCTGGATTCCACCTGGGAGCTGGACAAGGATCAATGACATTCCTGAAGACCTGTGAGCCAAGTGGGACTTGGTCTTTCTTTAAGTTATTGTAAGATTCCAAAGGGAGACTGACAATGAGGTCTTGGCATTAGGAAAAAGTACGATGGCTACACATTAAGAATCAACACAGATTGATTGTTGAGGTGATCAGTATCACAGGTCTTATAACAAATACTGAGAAACTGGATGGAGCTGCTGAATCACAGATTTGGTTTCTTATGATGTAGTTGCAGTTCTTTCCCTGCCTCAGAAGCATTTGCTTTTATAAATATAGAGGGTTCAGGTGCCTATTTTTTAATTCTAGACATTAAACTATGCTCCTTGATGACATAAGCATAGCCTTTACTTCCTAGCTGCCTCGAGTGAAGCTGAATATGGAAACTTCAACCAAGCAAACCCTGCAGGCTATTCCCAACTCAGGAAACCACATGCATCAAATGTAGGAACTGGTCCAGGAAACACAGAGGATGGAGACAGCAGTCTTGCCCTTGAAGGGAGAGCAGAGACAGCTGCACAGCCCTTGAGAAGTATGCCTCCAGACTGGAGCTGGTCAGGCCACTGCACCATTTCTGGTTGCAAATTCCCTTGGATATATGTAGCTGTTTCAGCTAAGAAAAGGCGCACTCACAAACTCAGCCCAACTAATCCATCCTTACTCTCACTGCTGCAGCTTTTCCTCAGGAGGAAACCTGTCAGTCAAATAGCAGGATGTGACTCATCCAATTCCCTCAAAAGGCAATTTCAACCTATTGGTGGTCAGAATGCCTCCGAAAGCCACGTTAGGGCAGCTTCTAGACTGATATGGAGACTTTTTTTTAAAGCTTGCCTTACATTTATAGAAGGCACTTAGAAACATTGATTTATATCAAGTAATAAAATTTTAATTAACGCTCTAACTTATAAACCCTGCATGTTGTGGGAGTTAGAATATAAACCCAAAGTGATGGTTCTTTCAGGATGAGAGAATTATCCACTTGGCTAAAACAATGAACTGACCCATCTAATGGCTTTATTCAGCCAGAGTGGATGCTGGCTGAGGTTTTGAAGGAAGAGGTTTTCTCAGTGTGTAATTCAATGATTCACTCTCTTCTGGTCTCCCAAGTGACTACATTGAGTCTTACCAAGTCCACAAACAGAATCCCCTGTTTCCTATCATTTGTGGTGTAGCAGACAGGCCCCTCTGTCAGGCTGGGATCCAGGGAGGCCAGGTCTGGACAGAGGTGTCTGGTCCCTTTGCTTTGCTGAGGAAGCACAGGAGTAATGACAGGTAGCTACACAGGTAAGCTGGGACAGAGGAAGATTTGAACCCCAGCCTGCCTGTCGCCCAGGTCTGTGCTTCCTCCACCACACTGTGCTGATCTGTGTATCTTAAATATGGTGGGCATTTTCTACTGCCATTTCCCTTTTTCTGTCTCTCTCTTGTCTCATTTTCTTTGGGAATTCACATAACCGAAAGGACCATCTAAAGTGGGGGAAAAAAAGAAAAACAATCAAGCATCAATAACCCTGTTAGGAGCTGGCTTATTTCAAATTTACAGCAGATGCCTGAAAGAGAACCAATCAATATGTGTTCGCCTCCTCCTGGAGGTGCAGCAGCAATCCCAAGCCGTTTATGAGTTTTATGAAACTCTGGTCATTTTCTAGCAGTTCTGGGAGCTCTAAATTTTGCTTTTACCAATATACACTTCAACCCCAAAATGGAAAATCATTTTGTAAAATAGAAGAGCAGTCCATTCTTTAAATATGAGATTGATATATGATTCCTGCTTCAGACATGGTCGTGAAAATTCTTCAATTAATCCATTGGTGTTGCTTCAGCAAATTCACAGTGACTCGAAGTCTGTCTATGCACTTCCTAGAAGATCTTCCCCCTAATTCTCCAATTTACTAAGACATTGCCCCTAAAAGCACTACCATTGTCAAATTTTCTGAACATTTAAGTCTACTTCCAATGACATGTGGAAGACTTAAACAAAGTTCCCTTTGCTCATTTTAACATGCAAAAAGTGTATTTTGCTTTTCAATTCTATTAGGATATATACAGGCTTGAATATATTTTTCCTGGGAAAAAATATGACTGAGTATACTTCCCATTTTCACTCCTCAAACAGCTCTTTATTATCTTCTTATATTATATAATTAGAAAAGCACCAGGAATCCCCCACACCTCTCAAATATACAAGCACACCTCACTTTATTGCACTTTGCTTTACTGTGCTTCACAGATAAGGCATTTTCTAACCAATTGAAAATTTGTGGAAACTGCATCAAGCAAGTCTATCAGTGCCGTTTTTTCAACAGCATGTGCTTGCTTTGTGTCTCTGTGTCACCTTTTGGTGATTTCTACAGTATGTTTGATTTTTTCATTACCATTACATCTGTTATAGTAATCTGCAATTATGGCCTGCAAAGTTACTGTTGTAATTGTTTGGGGGCACCACCAATCACACCCATATAAATGGTGGACTTAATTGATCGGTGCTGTGTATGTATTCTGACTGTACAAACCAGTCATTCTTCCTTCTTTCTCCCTCTCCTCAGGCCCCCTCTTTTCGTGAGATACAACAACATTCAAATTAGGCCAATTAATAACCCTACAATGTCATCTAAATGTTCAAGTGAGAGGAAGAATCACAAGTCTCTCACTTTAAATCAAAAGCTAGAAATGATTAAGCTTAGTGAGGAAAGCACACTAAAAGCCAAGATAAGCCAAAAGTTAGGCCTCTTGCACCAAACAGCTATCAAGGTTGTGAAAACCTCTTGACGGAAATGAAAAGTGATACTCCAGTAAACACACAAATAATAAGAAGGTGAAACAGCCTTCTTGCTAATATGGAGAAAGTTTTAATGGGCTGAATAGAAGATCAAACCAGCCACAACGTTCTTGTAAGCCAAAGCCTAATCCACAGCACGACCCTAATTCTCTTCAACTCATTGAAAGCTGAGAGGTAAGGAAGCTGCAAAGGAAAGGTTGGAAGCTAGCAGAGGTGGATTCATGAGGTTTAAGGAAAGCAGCCACCTCCATAACATAAACATGCAAGGTGAAGCAGCAAGTAATGATGGAGAAGCTGCAACATGTTATCCAGAGGATGTAGCTGAGATCACTGATGAAGGTGTCTAAACTAACGACAGATTTTCATTGCAGCCAAAGCAGCCTTATAGTGAAAGAAGTACCATCTAAGACTTTCATAGCTAAAGAGAAGAGAATGCTTGGCTGCAATGCTTCCAACAATGGGCTGACTCTCTTGTCAGGAGCTAATGCAGCTGGTGATTTCAAGTTGAAGCCAGTGCTCATTGGCCACTTTGAAAATCTTAGGGCCCTTCAAAATGATGCTAAATCTACTCTGCCTGTGCTCTATAAATGGCACAAAGCCTGGATGGCAGTGCCTCTGTTTACGGCATGGTATACTGAATATCTTAAGCCCACTATTGGAGAAAACTACTTCTCAGAAAAAAATGTTTGTTAAAATACTACTGCTAATTGACAGGGCACCTGTTCACCCAAGAGCTCTGATGAAGATGTATAAAAAAAAAAGTACTGTTTTCATGCCTGCTAACAGAACATACATGTATCAAGGAGTAATTTCAACTTTCAAGTCTTACTATTTAAGAAATACATTTAGTTAGGCTCTAGCTGCCATAGAAAGTGATTCCTCTGATGGATCTGGGCAAAGTATATTTAAAACCTCTGGAAAAAAATCACTATGCCAGATACCATTAATAATATTAATGATTATGGGAGGAGGAAAAAATATTAACATCAACAGGAGTTTGACAATAAAAACCCTAGAAAAAAACCTAGGCAATACCATTCAGCACATAGGCACAGGCAAAGATTTCATAATGAAGACACCTAAAGCAACTGCAACTGAGGCAAAAATTAACAAATGGGGTCTAATGAAACTAAAGAACTTCTGCACACCAAAAGAAACTATTATCAGACTGAACAGACAACTTGTAGAATGGGAGAAAATTTTGAAAACTATGTATCCAACAGAGGTCTAATATCCAGCATCCATAAAGAACTTAAACAAATTTACAAGAAAAAAGCAAACAACCCCATTAAAAAGTGGGTAAAGAAAAACTGACACTTCTCAGAAGAAGACATACATGTGTCCAACAATCATACGAAGAAAAGCTCAACATCACTGACCATTAGAAAAATGCAAATAAAAACCACGATGAGACACCATCTCACACAAGTCAGAATGGCTATGATTAAAATAAAAAAAAAAATAAAAGATGCTGGTAGGACTGTGGAGAAAAAGGAACACTCTTACACTGCCTGTGGGAGTGTAAATTAGTTCAACCATTGTGGAAGATAGGATGACAATTCCTCTTCAAGGACCTAAAGTCAGAAATACCATTTGACCCAGCAGTCCCATTACTGGGTTTATGCCCAAAGGAATGTAAATCATTCTGCTATAAAGACACACACATGCACATGTTCGTTGCAGCACTATTCAGAATAGCAAAGACATGGAATGAATCTAAATGTCCATTAGTGATAAACTGGATAAAGAAAATATTGTACATATACACTGTGGAATACTATGCATCCATAAAAAAGAATGAGATCATGTCCTTTACAGAGACATAGCTGGAGCTGGAGGCCATTATCCTTAACAAGCTAACACAGGAACAAAATAAATAAATAAATACTGCATGTTCTCACTTATAAGTGGGAGCCAAATGATGAGAATGCATGAACACATAGAGGGGAACAATGCACACTGGGCACTACTGGAGGGCATAGGATAGAAAAAGGGAGAGGATCAGGAAAAATAACTAATGGATACTAGGCTTAATGTGTGGGTGATTAATTAATCTATACAAGAAACACCCATGACACACTTTTACCCAAATAACAAAAATGCAAATCATGCACATGTACCCTTGAATTTAAAATAAAGGTTAAAAAAAAAAAAAACAGGCGTTTGAAAGAAGTTGATTCCAATTCTCATGGATGATTTTGAGGGTTCAAGACTTCAGTGGAGAAAGTAACTATAGTTGTAGTGGAAATAGTAGAGAACTAGAATTAGAAATCAAACCTGAAAATGTGACTGAATTGCTGCAATCTCATGATAAAACTTGAATAAATGAGAAGTTGCTTCTTATGAATGAGCAAGGAAAGTTGTTTAAAATTAGTCTGCAAGTCACCATTTCTCCCTACTTGGAACACCAACAATCTTTCAGATACAAAGAGGTGACTGTCTGATCTGAAGAGCCAGAACACTGGGACAGGTGAAGGCTGTGAGTTAAATTTCCTGCTGGCCTGGCAGGGTACCTGGTGTAGTTCCCACTCTTCACCCTGATACATTTAATTGAGAGATCCCCCAACCACCTTCATCAAGGCTGGGACCTCTGCCCTTCATTGGGTTTTACACCTACACACCTGTCTTAGCTCAACTGATGCATACCCAGCGATACTTCCCCTATTGGCATGAAGCCTGAATTATCAACTCAGTAAATAAAATACTGGGTAGAAATTAAATAAATAAATAAAATGTATACCACAAGAGAACAAGATAAGCTTCAAGAGCCCCCTGACATTCCAACCCCGTAGAAGATAGTAAACTTGTCCACACACCAAGTACATAACTACTACAACCAGCATCTGGGAAAGTCAGCACACAAAGATTCTCTATAACTAAGGAACTCATTCAGAGTCTTCACCCCTACAAACAGCAAGAATCAAATTAGGCTAAAATAAATTATAAACATTAAGGTCTGATTCTTAAAAGGAAAAAAAAGAAATTTTAAAAAATGGTCCAATCAAACATAACTTTAAGAACAATTTTAAGAAATAGTCTATCCAAATGAAAAACAACCAGAAAAGCAATTCTGGTAATATGACAAAACAAGATTCTATAACACCCCAAAAGACTACTAGCTGCCCAGCAATAGATCCAAACCAAGACAAAATCTCTGAAATGCTAAAGAAAGAATTCAGAAGAGGCTCATGCCTGTAATCCCAGCACTTTGGGAGGTCAAGGTGGGCAGATCACCTGAGGTCAGAAGTTCGAGACCAGCCTGACCAACATGGAGAAACCCCATCTCTACTAAAAATACAAAATTAGCTGGACATGGTGGCACATTCCTGTAATCCCAGCTACTCGGGAGGCTGGGGCAGGAGGACTGCTTGAAGCCAGGAGGCAGAGGTTGTGGTAAGCCGAGATCACACCATTGTACTCCAGCCTGGGCAATAAGAGTCAAACTCTATCTCAAAAAGAAGAAAGAATTCAGAAGATTGATTCTTAAGCTACTCAAGGAAATACAAGAGAAAAGTGAAAAACAACTCAAAGTAATTTTAAAAACAATTCAGCATATGAATAAATAATTTTCCAGAGAAGTAGATATCATAAAGAGTAGAATTCTGAAAATGAAAGACACACTTAAGGAAATACAAAATGCAGTGGGAAGTTTCAACAATAAACTAGAACAAGTAGAAGAAAGAATTTCAGAGCTCAGAGACAAGGCTTTTGAATTAACCTGATCAGACAAAGAAAGAACTTAAAAAGAATGAACAAAGTCTCCAAGAAATATGGGGCTATGTAAAATGGCCAAATCTATGAATAATTGGTGTTCTTGAGGGAGAAGTCTAAAAGTTTGGAAAACTTATTTGAGGGAATAATCAAGGAAAACTTCCCTGGCCTTGCTGGAGTTCTATACATCCAAATACAAGAAGCTCAAAGAATTCCTGGGAAATTTATCACAAAAAGATTATTACCAAGGTACATAGTCATCAGGCTACCTAAAGTAAAAGTAAAAAAAAAAAAATCTTAAGCGCTGTGAGGCCGGATGCAGTGGCTCATGCTTATAATCCCAGCACTTTCAGAGGCCAAGGCAGGCAAATAATGAGGTCAGGAGTTCAAGATCAGCCTGGCCAATATGGTGAAACTCTGTCTCTACTAAAAATACAAAAATTAGTCAGGCATGGTGGTGTACACCTGTAGTCCCAGCTACTTGGGAGGCTAAGGCAGAAGAATTCCTTAAACCTGGGGGGTGGAGGTTGCAGTGAGCCAAGATTTCACCTCTGCCCTCCAGCCTGGGTAACAGAGCAAGGCTCTGTCTCAAAAAAAAAGAGCTGTGAGACAAAAGCATCAGGTAACATATAAAAGATACTCCATCAGATTAACAGCATATTTCTCAGCAGAAACCTTACAAGCCAGAAGAGATTGGGGTTCTATCTTTAGCCTCCTTATACAAAGTAATTGTCAACCAAGAATTTTGTATCCAGCAAAACTAAGCTTCATAAATGAAGGAACAATAAAGTATTTTTCAGACAAACAAATGCCAAAAGAATTTGCCACTACCAAATTGACATTATAAAAAATGCTAAAAGGAGTTCTAAATATCAAAACAAAAACTTGGTACACACCAAAATAGAACTTCCTTAAAACATAAATTGCACAAGGCCTATAAACCAATAACACAATTTTTTTAAAAATGTATTTCTCACAGTTCTGGAGGGTGAGATGCTCAAGGTCAAAGCACAGGCAGATTTGGCATCTGGTGAGGACCTGTTTCCTGACTTATAGATGGCCACTTTCTCTCTGTATCCTCACATGGCACACAGCTTTCTGGTGCCTCTTTACAAGGTCATCGCTATGGTCTGAATGTGTCCTCCAAAGTTAATGTGTTGAAAACTTAATCCCCAATACAACAATGTCAAGAAGTTGGACCTTTAAGAGATGATTAGGTCATCAGGGTTCTGCCCTTACTAATGATTAATGTCATGATTATAGAAGTGGTTTATCCCTTGAGTGGATTAGTTACATCACAAGAGTGGGTTATTGATAAAAGAATGATTTTGGCTCCCTCCCTCTTTTGCTCTCATGGTCTTTGCCCTTCTGTCTTTCATCATGGGATGACACAGCATGAAGGTACTTGCCAGATGCTAGTGCCATGCTCTTGGACTTCCCAGCCTTCAGAGACATGAGCCAAATAAATTGATTTTTTTAATAAATCACCCAGTCTCTAATATTCTATTGTAGCAGCATAAAATAAACTCAGTTACTAATCCCATTTATAAGGCCTCCACCCTCATGACCTAATCACCTTTCAAAGCCTCCCACCTTCTAACACCATCACCTTGGGGATTAGGTTTTATTATATGAATAGGGGAAGGAGGTACACAAGCACTCAGTGCTTTGCAAATGTCTAGAAACAGGGGTCCTGCTGTTGAGGAAAATACCTACTTTGGCCCAAGCTGAGCTTGCCTCATTCATTAATCCTGATAGAATTCATATCAGAATGTGTGTCTGAGAACCAGCCTGACAACAGTTTGGGGAGGGCAAGAATTCTTACTGGTGAGTAGATGAAAATGGATGGATAATGCAAAATCAGACCCAGATTCTCCAGCCATAAAGAGTATAGCAAGTGACTTGCTAGTGTTTGGCCCTGGCAGCCTCCACTCCAAGAGGAAGGGCTCATGTCTAACCTTTTTTCAATAAGCAAAGAGACTAGAGACAAATCCAACCAAAAAACATCACCAACAGCCAGAAGCAGCAGCTGCCTGAGAAGGGTGTGATGGGAAATGGTAATGCCTCATGGCCAACAGACTTCCCTGCCATCACATGGGAGGGGTTCAGCCCTAGGGGCTGTGCTGATGCTTGCTGACAGGTGTCTGGAACTAATCCTCAGACCTCTGTTTCCCTGGCACATACCCCGATGGTGCCCACCTGCAGGGGTGGCATGCTGCCTGGTGTGATGGGCAGAGGAGCTCCATCCATTTGGTCCTGCCAGTTAAATCTGGACTTAATAGAAAGAGGCAGAAAGCACAGCCCCTGCCATGAAAACCGATTGCTTTGGTGGCCAGAACCCAGCTGAGCCTCATGGCAAAGAAGAAACTGGCTGTCCTGAGAAACTCAGCCATCCTCCCTGTACTTTACCAAAGAAGCCACAAAAGAAGTCAGTGGCAGAGGTGAGATAAGAGAATGTTTTGGATGGACTTCACTCATTCTCCATCTTCCCTTTTTGTGACTCCATATGCCTTGCTAATTAAGTTTCTGACTACTCCAGTGTTGGAGCTCAGGGAAGGAAGAAGACATGAAGGGCAGAAAAGTTCACATTTGATGCACCCTGTCTGGATGGCTTAACATCAGAGTTCTCTGGATATAGCAGAGATTTAAAATCAACTCTTTCATTGGATTCATGCATGAATTTTTCAAAGATGCCTGTCCCTAGGAGGAATCTCTTACCTGACATTCTCTTGATTGGAAAAAAAAGCCCCTCCTCCACCCTTAAACACCCAAAGACACCTCCAGCTTCTTTCTGCAGAAGGGCCTTCTCCATTGGGGTCCTCTTGGACAACTTCTAAGACAACCTGCATCAGCTCACTCAAGGATATGGCCAACACTTTAGATCACTGGAAACGCCATGTATTCCCAATTGTCCCAACACACTCCAAGTACAGAATGCCCCAAGTACAGCAATCCCACGTTGCTCTACTTTCAGAATGTTTTTCTTTCTTTCTGATTATGTAAACATCTTTCTATAACAGTAAGAGTTTGCAAATGTACTCCATAATCTGTTAAATTTTTTCACAAACTATCAAGTCAATGTTTGTTTCATGTAAATACCACTTGAGCACTACATTTGTTTTTCAACACAACCAATGGGGATGGGAGAAACCCAGTCAAGCCCCTCGGACAACCGCTAAAACAGGAATATAAAACTGCTTGTCTAACAGACTTAAATTAATACCCATCCTACGGCTATTTGACTGTTTATGTTGGTGGGTTTATTTATATGAGTGTCAATGTGACTATTTCAAAGAATAGTCAGCAAAGGAGGTCAGCCAGGTGCCCCCAAAGAAGGAAAGAAATCTCAGTGGTCAGATTCATAGTAAGGACAGACCCATCTCTGGCAGAATTGTGAGGAGGAAGAAGGATGTCTGCAGGCAGAATTCACTACATCATCTGCAGGGATTAGTGCAAAGTGAAAATGCAGAGACCCTCATTCAAATTGTCAAGACACAATGGCAGAGCATCACACCGGCACGGAGCTCTGAGCCACTGCTCAGACTGCAGGCCTGTCTGCAGGAGAGGGAAGGAAACTGGCAGTTGATGAGCAATAGGATTTGAAGTGCTCTTGAGGTGCTATTCAAATGTTGCTCCATATGACAGTAGGGAGGGAGGAATGCCTGTCCTGATTTTTCAAAGAGGAAACTGAAGCTGTGCAAGCCTTCTCCAGAGGGGTACCCAGCAGTGGAGTGGCAGGTCAAGTATTCAAATCCTGTCCTCCCTGAACCCACTGTCCCCCTGGGGGAAAAAAAAAAAAAAAACAGACCTGGCTGCAGGAAATGACCCACTAGATGTCATTGATGCAGCCACTCACCCTCCCTAAAACTGCTGCCTTTTAAGCTGTATCTCATAATGGAATACAATGTTTTGTTTCAAAGTAAAAGAACTGTCCCTTATGGGTGAAGATACAGGAGTCAGATTTGAGAGGCCGGCCCACCACCTGATGGCTCCCAGGCTGTGATGACTACTCAGACTGTGAAGCTTTCATCCTCTGCCTCCTGAACCCCAGGCAGCTCCAACACAAATAGCCATGTTTTTTTCTTCCTACTGGAAGCCCCCAAAATTCATGAATATGCAAAAAGAAAGAAAAAAAAAGTCCCAAACTGTGGAAAAAAAAAAAAAAACTACAGCTTTAAGTTGAATAGAAACATGTACTTACCTTTTTTATAATTCTTCCTCAAATATAAACCTTCTAATTGGAAAACAATTTATGGCTCAATATTGGATTGAGTGTTTTCCTGTAGCATCTTCCTAGACTAATCTCAGATTATATTAATCTCTAATTAATACCTTTTGCTTTTTATTCGTGCAGAAAGAATCCATATTTTAATTACAAACTGCTTAATAATATTCCTTTATCTATCCTTTAATGGCACTGCCAGTTTATTTAGATGCAAACATCTAAGGATTTTTATGTCCCCTGGAGCAATTTCTCTTTTAAATACTTTCAATGATACAGTCGCTGTAAAGCAGTAAGTGAGCCAAGGAGACGTAGCATGAAATTACATTCCATCTCTTCAGTCTGTATAATTAAATAAAAATTTGTCACTTACAAGGTTATAATTTTCCTTCAGTGGATTTTCTGGAGGAGATTGGTGACTTATTAATTAATGCTATTGATATCATGTTATTAGGAATCACCAGGTTGGAGAGAAATTGTGAATCCTTTGCTAAAAGCATTGTTCATTCCTCTTCAAGATGAGAGGCAACATCACAGCAAAAACTCAGGGCCCTTGGAGCCAGGAGAACCTAGGTTTAAATGTCAGCTGATATTTCCCACCTGGCTGACCTTGGATACCTTACCCAATCTTTTTTGTAAAACGAGGATGATAACCACTCATACGTTTTCGCAGGGATTAAACAGGTTTTCACAATGCCTAGCATGTTAGTATTTTTACATTTCATTATCAGTGACACCAGAGAAAGAGAATACTTAAATTTCTCTTAAATATGGCTCCTAGCATGTTTCTTCTGAGGGAAATTACAGCGATGACTATGTCCCAGGACCACAGGAGTTCCTGTGAATAGCTAAACACAGGTTTTGCAACAGCAATTTTCAGCATATGGTGTATGAATATATATTTTTTTGTCTTCTTTTCAGCATAAACCATTTTTAGTGATAGAGAGAAAAGGATCCAAGAGCAAAACCATTTGAAAACAGGTCCTTATTGCTGAAAGGTGAGGAAGGATCAGAAATGAAGGCAATGGAGCCCATCCCTCACATCCTCTGCTTTCAAATTCCATGACCTGCCAGGCGCATGGCCCGGTACTGAGAGTGAAAGAGGGCATGCCTCTCATTTTATTTCTTTTTTTCTCTGAGTTTAATGGAAAGTTCTCTAACCCTCTGATACAAAGCTGGATTTCTGTTTGACTCTTAGACAACTGAATGTGATCCCCCATACAACTGCCTCTTGGCAGCAATGGCAAGTTCAGCTGGAGAGGGCTGGAGAAAGCCCCATCACAATCAGATGGCATTGTTCTCCGGCTGCATCTGGTTTTTTCCTGGGATGGTTACCACATTGCAAAGGTGAAAGCTTCTTCCTGTCAAAGAAACAGGATCCAGACAGGAGCAGATAAATGCCCAGTAAACTCAAGCAGATAAAAACTCAAGCCTCACTCCTGGGTCTGTGCCAGGGGCTTTCCAGCTGCAGACACGGCTGCTATAATTGGATGTGTGGTTCTCACCCAGACCCCACTGACCAGGCAGTTTGAAACTGGATGTCCTGGGATGCCAAGAAGCACACAGCGGCCAGATGGAGGTGAGAGACCGAGTCACCCAGGAAGCTAGATCAGGGCCCAAATGTGAATTCACAGTCCTTCTCTGTCATACCTTTGCCCGTTTACTAGTGCATATGGTGGTTATGCTAAATTCCCCCTGGCTGTACCATGGCCAGCTAGTTACCTTAGGTTACCAATTTTCAGTTTCCCAAACTACCACCCATCCTTTGAAATCTATTAAGTCCACCTCCTCCGGGAAGCACACCATCACCACTGCAACTTACAGAGCTCCTGCCCTCTGCTGATACCTAGAGCTTCTGCCTTAGATGCCAGGTTCTGTTCAGCAGGTTCTTGTCTTTTTGGCTGCCCTGCCTCCAAGGATCAAGTGGGATCAGAAACCACTTTCTAGGATTTTCTGGGATCTGCTAGATTTCATATAGTTTCTTTTCTTTTCTTTTCCTTTCTCTTTTTTAATTTAGGCAGAGTCTCGCTCTGTCACCCAGGCTGGAGTGTAGTGGCACATTCGAGGCTCACCACAACCTCTGCCTCCTGGGTTCAAGCCATTCTCCTGCCTCAGCCTCCCAAGTACCTGCTACTACAGCCACTGCCACCATGCCTGGCTAATTTTTGTATTTTTAGTAGAGACCAGGCTCCACCATTTTGGCCAGGCTGGTCTGGAACTCCTGGCCTCAGGTGATCCACCCGCCTCAGCCTCCCAAAGTGCTGGGATTACAGGCATGAGCCACTGCACCTGGGCAGATTTCATATAGTTTCTATTAGAGACAAGGTCCAAATAAATGGTGGTTGCTATGGAAGGGACCCACCATAGAGGGTCTGGCCCAGGTCCAAGAAAGGGCTCTCACCTCTGGCTGGTTCCTTCCTTCGTAGAGGCAGGACTATGTAAGATACTGGTTACCTGCTAAGATCCAGAGTCCAGCAGGCAGCAGACTCCAGCCTTGCCACTAACAGGCTCTGTGAGTTTAAGCAAGATTCAATGGAGTTTGAGGCCTGTGAGCTGACATAATTGAGGAGCAGATGGTGGAAGTCCTGCACATCCTAAGAGGGGGATTCCTCAGAGCCAGGCTCATTGACTCTAGGATATTCTACTCTTGGCAGAGGGAGCAGGAACAGCACAGGAAGAATCAGACACTGGTCATATTGATCCCTAACAACTTGCAGCAATATCCTGTTCCTGTCGTATAGATCAGGACACAGGCTATTCCCACACAATGAATTTTTTCTTGAAAGGAAATTGATGGCCTAACCTAGAATCCTATTGAGAAAGCAAGATGTAGCCCATTTGAAAATTAAAGAGGGATAAAACCTGTCAATTCTCCCTTTAGAATTCACCTCCTAAATCTAAAAAAAAAAAATTACAAATAAAAAGTAATTATAGACCTCAAAGCATCCCCTCAACTTTATCTTTGCCTTCCATTTCACAAAGCTGGCATTTCCATTAAAATTCTCTTTCATAAAAATCAGTTTTCAGACACTGGTGATAGATGGTGCTGTCCTTTGCAGCTGAAACCATTTGTGTTGATACCACTTCTGTCAGTGACCACAAGTGAGCCCATAAAGTCAGCCATGTCCCCCATGTCCCATTCATGCCAGACACCTGGGGACCTTCATAATCTCATCTGTAACCATCTGTTGACAGGGGCGGCCCTGTGTGTAATTCAATCAGCCAGCTAACAGACCAGAAAGTATGTGCTGAGGCCGCAGTCCACTCAGATCTGCACTGTGAGTGGGGAGAGGCTGAACCTCAGCTTCCCAAAGTGCTGGGATTACAAGCATGAGCCACCATGCCTGCCTAGGGCTGAGTCTTATTCCTTCTATCATAAGGAATAAAGAAGGTGTGCATTCATTCCCGCACCCTTATGCAGAGCCCATGATGTCTCTGCCACCAACCACTCTAGATTCCAGAAGTAAGACAGTAAACAGAACCAAAAGGTTACAATCTAATGGGAGAGACAGGTGATAAGTGAGAAAACAACAATTTTTAATGGTGGTTAAGTGCTATGGAAAAAAAATATAGCCAAGCAGTGAGATTAGGACTCGGGGAAGTGTGACAGAGAAGGTGAAATAAAAGTCCGTCGTTGTCCACAGGGAGTTTATTCTCCAGTTGACAAAAGCACTTGACTCAACCACAGTGACAGACCAAAGCAACATTATCACATAGTGTGATTGAGACCATCAGAGCTACAAATCTTTAGGGGAAAGGAGGTAGAGAAGGTGGCATCACTGAAGACACGTCTCAGAGGAGAGCACCTGGAACCAGAGGAGAAATATGAGCATCTTGGAGAGTCATCAACCCCAAGCACCTTCTGTGAGCCAGGCCTCACTATACCCGTTTTATAGACAAGAAAACTGAGACACAGATGTCTGCAATTTTGCTGCTGGTAAACAGCGGTGCCAGGCCTTTGTTCATGCTTGGCTGCATGAAAATCTGGTGTTACGGGGCCTCAGATAAGCACTGAATGTCTAAATACTTGAGGAGAAGGTCCCAAGTGTTATCTTTCCACGTATCACATGGCCGGTGATGTAAGAGGAGTTCTCCCAGAAAAGTGGGGTCTCCCCATAAAGCTGCAGCTCCAGTCCTGAAAGCCCCACCACCTTGGGTCTGCTTGGCTGGCTGCCTCCCTCCCACAGCTCCAGTGATAGCTCTGTTGCAGCAGCAGAGGCTGCTTTAGGGAATAACATAGATCGGAATAGAGCTGGTCAAGGACTCCCAGCTCCACGGCCATCACTAAACACCTACATAAGCCTCCCTCAGCTGTCACACACCAACTGTGAGTTATCAGGGGAGGAGGGGAGGTCATGGGCCAGAGAGAGCTTTGGCTAATGGGGGACCGAGAGCACCTGAGCAATACGGGGTGTGGGACTTCTTCAGATGTTTAATGTTTGGGACATGCTTTTTCCTCTTTTAAAATCCACTTCGTTGAGTTATAATTTACATATTATAAGATGCACCTGTTTAAAGCATATAGCTCAATGTTGTTTTGAGACGAAGTCTCTCTTTGTCACCCAAGCTGGAGTGCAGTGCATGATCTCGGCTCACTGCAACCTCCCCTTCCCAGGTTCAAGTGATTCTCCTGCCTCAGCCTCCTGCATAGCTGGGACTACAGGCATGGGCCACCATGTCCAGCTAATTTTTGTATTTTTAGTAGAGACAGGTTTTCACCATGTTGGTCAGGCTGTCTCAATCTCCTGACCCCAAGTGATCTGCTTACCTCAGCTTCCCAAAATGCTGAGATTACAAACGTGAGTCACCGTGCCCAGCTAATTTAATGAGTTTTGACAAATAGAAATAACAATGTACTTAGGGGTTTGAGTGCTTCTGTCAGACCCTCCTGCAAAATCTCCAACCCGACCAACAGGAATGTCACCACTTGCATGTTGGCCCAAGGCACACCTTAAGTGGTCTTGGTGAACAGGCCATTTCAACACTACTGCACCTGACAGACACTGGCAGAACGGGGCCACCTAAGGTCCCCCAAAAACCAATGCAGCCAGAGGGCTTCATTCTTCTACCAGCTGACAGCTAGGGATCTCCCAATCCCTGGCTGTTTGAGAGCAGTACCATGCTGTGATGAAGAGTCCTGACTCTGGAGCCAGACTACAAACCCCAGCCTACCCCCTACCTGTGCCTCAGTTTCACCTCTTTGTAATGGAGATAATAATAATACCTATCCCATTGGAACATCATGAGATCCCATGAAGTATGTAAGGTAAGGTACTTGTAAATGCGGCATAGCTAGAGTAAGTAGTGAATGTGACATAAGGCTGCCATCATCATGGTTCCAGGGATGGACAGAGAGGGACTCAGTTATCACTCAGGCCTAAGGAGAGCAGAAGAGATGTGTATATTTGAGCAGGAAGGATGATTGTCTTTGTATGTTGTGTCCTTATCTTTCAATTTAATCTTTCTCAGAGAAGAAAACTTGCATTGTTATTTGGCTATGGGTATTCAAGGCTTGCAAAATGTTGGGGTGGGTGGAGTGTGAGGCGAAGTGACAACAGAGAGCGGAACTTGCCCTGCATGACCACACCTGAACTGGACCTCTGTGAACACATTTTAGAGAGTTCGTGTCTGTTGGTAATAACTTTGTCTCAGAAGCCAGACACAAGGGCTGGGTCTTTTTCTTTTTCTTTTTTTTTTTTTTTGAGACAGGGTCTCACTTTGTCACGCAGGCTGGAGTGCAGTGAAGTGATCTCAGTTCACTGCAGCCTCAATCTCCCAGTCTCAAGCAATCTTCCCAGCTCAGCCTACCAAGTAGCTGGGTCCACAGGCACATGCCACCATGCCTAGCTAATTTTGTTTGCTTTTTATAGAGACAGGGTCTCATTATGTTGCCAAGGTTGGTCTGGAACTCCTGAGCTCAAGTATTCTTTCCACCTCAGCCTTCCAAAGTCCTGGAGTTACAAGTGTGAGCCACCAAACCTACCTAGGGCTGAGTCGTTTTTTCTTTTTTTTTTTTAAACAGAGTTTTGCTCTTGTTGCCCGGGCTGGAGTGCAATGGCGCGATCTCGGCTCACCGCAACCTCTGCCTCCTGGGTTCAAACAATTCTCCTGCCTCAGCCGCCCTAGTAGCTGGGATTACAGGTGTCTGCTAGCATGCCCAACCATTTTTTTGTATTTTTAGTAGAGACAGCGTTTCACTATGTTGGCCAGGCTGGTCTCGAACTCCTGACCTCAGGCAATCCACCTGCCTCGGCCTGCCAAAGTGCTGGGATTATAGGTGTGAGCCACTGCGTCCAGCTCTTGGGTTGAGTCTTATTCCTTCTATAATCACACTGAGTAGGAGTCTCTGAGCCCACATCTGCCAAACAAGTTTGAGTGAAAAATCCCAGAATCATCTAGATTACATGGATACCCCTCCAGCATGGCTTAAAGCATAGGCATGACACAGGTTCAGGGTCTACTCCTCACAGCTGCATCTGTATAGAATAAATGCACCTGAGAGGCATAACTTAAGCATACGCTTAGAATGACCCTGTCATTCTAATGGCAGATACACTTGAATGTGTGTTCTGAGCTAGGAAATCCAGGAGTAGCCAACCTGCAGATTCATTCTTTATCTATGATAAACATCTGAGCTCCCCAGCCTGTCCCATGGAACATGGGGCATACAGGTGATCGAGGCCCTGGGTTTTGGGTTAAATGAACGTTACTAGGTGGAGGTTGTTGGGGGAGAGTGTTAAGTGAAAATGCAATATAAAATGCATGCCATTTGCAGGTGGCTGCAGTTTTCCTGCTTAGCTAGCTGCTGCTAGGCCAGGAGGCTGCCACCACTGGACTGTTGGTAAGACAGTTCTTCTGCCCAGCTGGCCACCACTGGACTCTCTCCCCTGTATAGAAGCCCCCAGTACACTTTGGGAGGCTGAGGCAGGTGGATCACGAGGTCAAGAGATCGAGACCATCTGGTCAACATGGTGAAACCCAGTCTCTACTAAAAATACAAAAAAATAGCTGGGCATGGTGGTGCATGCCTGCAATCCCAAATACTCAGGAGGCTGAGGCAGGAGAATTGCCTGAACCCAAGAGGCGGAGGTTGCAGTGAGCCGAGATCATGCCATTGCACTCCAGCCTGGGTAACAAGAGTGAAACTCCGTCTCAAAAAAAAAAAAAAAAAAAAAAAAAAAAAAAAAGAAGTAAAACCTAACATCTCATGTGCTGACTCTAGATCTTTTCTTTGGAGTTTCACCAGTTGAACCTGGTGCCTTCCCTATGTAAGTTAATAGGGGTTTGTCACAACAGCCTGGAAGGACCAAAGAGCAAGCTCTGAGCGGAGTAAGCCAATGTCTTCCCAACAGGGAGCCCTCTCCATGGCCAACAGCCACCCATCCGGATGGGGCATGCTCACAGTTCTAACACTCAAGCCCCGCATGGCTGCTCCTCACTGCTGCCATCTCAGTGCACTCGCCTGCGTCCTACTCTGAGCTCTGGAAAGTAGTGCCCTTATTCTCTGTACCTCCAGCAACCAGAGCAACACCAGGCACATAGCAGACACGGCAGATGTTTATGGAATAAATACATGGGGCAAAAAATTAACCAAGACATCTCTAGTCCATCATTAACGGCCTGTATTTGTGTCAGGAAAAACAGCAACACAGGCCACACTATCACGTGCACAAGGCCTGGCACCCAGCAGGTGTGAATAAACACTTAGTGAATTAATCCGAGAGGGAAGGCTCCTCTCTGAGATGTTCATTTCTTAAGTTTCTTCTGGGAATTTAAGAAACTTAAGTTCTACATCTGGGAATTTTATTTAAAGGTTAGAAGTGCACCCCAAAACCTAAAACACACAAAAAAAAAGTATTAAAAAAAGTTTAACATACATACCTCAGTTTTAAATGGTCGCCTTTGCTGCCAAAATTAACTAACCTCATTAAATACTCTGGAGAAACAGAAAAGAGTTGAGGTCACTGGTCCTTTAGGTATAATGTGTATCTTAGAGACATCGTAAATGGTTTCTGTTGCTTATTGTCTGCCCTTTGCCTTGGCTACAGGAAGCTTTACACCAATACGCAGTCTACACAGTTTGAAATTCTCTATGTTTCTTTGCATTTGCTTTGCTAAGCTTATGAATATTTCCCTCCTTCTTTAATTTTTCTCTCTTGCCTCATTTCTTCATCTAATAATATTCACATTTTCTATAAACCTCCTCAAGATATCTACAAGTAGAAATAAATAGTAAATATACCCAATACATGTCCATATATATTTTTATAATGTCAATGTAGATATTACAGTCCTCTGAAAAATAATTAAACTTGGCCTGAGTCTCTGATTCTGTGGCTTATAGAACAAAGCCCTGCCTACAATTTCCACAAATTCTTGAGAAAACCTCCTTGGAGCCCTTTCACTGATTTCTGCAGGAGATGTAACCCACCCCAGCCTGGACAAGTGTAGCCAGCTTGATCTGGGACTGGTGATGGAGCTGGTGATGGCCCGCCTCTCCCAGGCTTCATTGCTCCTTCCATCTTGTTCCTCCCCTGGATCTCCTGCCAGCTTTTCTTCTTTATTTTTGCTTGCTGGTTCCACCACTATGTTTGGAAGTTGAGTGTGAGTTCTCATTGTCTATTCTAGGAGACTTTTCAAAGTAATTCTTCCAAAGGAATCCAGTGTTCTCCCTAAAGGGAGTTTGTGAGTACACTTGTCTATGCCTCCTGACATCTCATCAGATAAATCCTGTTACTTTGTTAGACAAGAGTCTCAATAGGGAAGGCTCCAAGAGCTCCCCTGGAGTCCTCGCCTGGGCTACAGATCTGAATAAATCCACAGCAGTTGACGTGGTGAGGGGCCAGAAGCACAGGGCTCTCTCCCAGTGAATCTCAAGTGATGTCACTGAGTGAGAGCGAGTTCAGCAATGTGCAAAGATGACTTAGAAATCTGCTGTCTTGACCCCAGCAGCAGATCTGCTTGTTGATCTAAGAGCAGTGTGAATATATTCATTCCTAGGTTGCAAAGTGATAGAAATAGGTGGGAAAATGTGGATTCACCAAACAATAGACCAGACTAGACAGCAGGACACGATTGGAATTGTGTGCAAGGAATTGTCCTTATTTTCTGACAGAATGGTGAAGAAATAAATATAATCAGTCTTTTATCCAACCCATAGTAAGTAATACTGGTGGAAATAGTCAACTCAAAATGAAATCAGCAACGGCTACCACCACACACAGTAAAATTTATACGTGCAAAATATGACTCAGAAAATAGGACTTTGTGTAATTAATGACCACAAAAGAAAACTCACAATGATGGAAGCCATCATCAGTAAAATTTCTTATTCATAATAAAACTGGCCAACAAATTAAACATCCAAAGCAAAAATTATATGAAAATAATTGATTTAGATAAAAAAAAAAAACTTCAGGGAAATAAAAGTGGAAACAATTTAACTCCACTTCATAGAAAATGGCCCAAGAAATTAAATTGGATATTAGAGTTTATTCTGAGAAGCGCATTTTCAATGAACATTCCTTGGTGTGGGTATAATTCTTATTTGAATGTTTGTATTCAAAACACTGAGTGAAGGGAAAGAAGACTCTGGAATGGAGTTCTTGGGGCCAGGTGCAAACAAAGTAGACATTTTTACATCGGTGACCAAGCCTGAAACAATGCTCTCAGTTAATCATTGTAGAATGATTTATTTACTCAGCTAAAAAGGAAGCATCTCTGCCCCTCTGACTTGCCTGGTCAAAAGACTTCCCTTCAGAATACTCTTCCAGACACACAGTTATCTCTTAAATCCATTTTTTTCTTCTCAATCCACATATGACTCAGCAGAGACCCCTACCACCACCACCAAGACCCCACCCACAAAATTGCATGTCTTCGCCTCACACTAGAATGCCCCATTCAGAAAAGAAAGCAGTTCACATCAGTCAATTAAGGTTTCTCTTGAATATAAATTAAAATGTCTTGATTTTAGAACTGTGAGGAAGGAGATAATAACCAATTTTGAGGCACTCAAGAGTCACTTTATTTGTTGTTTCAAAATGCATTGCAACCTTGCTGTAAAAAGAAAGAAAGAAAGAGAGAGAGAGAGAGAGAGAGAGAGAGAAAGAAAGAAAGAAAGAAAGAAAGAAAGAAAGAAAGAAAGAAAGAAAGAAAGAAAGAAAGAAAGAAAGAAAGAAAGAAGAAAGAAAGGAAAGAAAGAGAGAGAGAAAGAAAGAAAGAAAGAAAGAAAGAAAGAAAGAAAGAAAGAAAGAAAGAAAGAAAGAAAGAAAGAAAGAAAGAAAAGTAGAGAGGATGAGTGCTTCTTGTATGTTCTTCATCTAGGCCTCCTATAAATCTCACAAGATAGCCTCATTGCTGATACATCTGCCTCCTCTCTGAAAGACTGTGGGTACCTTGAAGAGTTGGATGGGTCTCCAGCCTGGATCCACGCCTAACACATAATAAACATCATCATCTCCTGGGTTTCTCGATTGAACAGATGAGATCAGGACCCCACACACATTGATGGAAAAGTGAATTTCCTTTACAAAACTTATTTTTATCCAAAATAGAAAATCTGCAATTCTGGTTGGCTAGATCAGCAGCAGGACAAGAGTCACAGGCCATTTAGATTCCATATATAGAACAAGAAAATGTTCAGGTGAATCACATCCATTGTGTAAACCAGCCAGAATCCGCTGGCCACTCAAAAGCTAAAAACACCAGTGAGGATGAGAGTTTGTTGAAGGCCCAGGTTCATGAACATGTGCTAAGTATAGGTTGTAACTGATCTGGCAGAATGGCTGTAGCCCGCTCCAGATCAGCCCATTTCACAGAAGATGACTGACCCTCAAAAAGGCAACTTGCCCAACTAAGGTGAAAAAATAAATCTAATTCATGATTGCCCATTGTATCTGTAAGAAAGAACAATAGTGGAGGTTTTAAAATAACCACAGGTGCTCAAGCTCCATCCCACTGAAGGCTGTGACTCACAGGGTGAGCCCAGGATATCTCTGAGGTTTAAAAATTTCCCCCGCAGGATTCCAGTCATAACATGCTCACAAAGGTGGGCGTGTTAGCACCTGGGGAGCTTTACAAATGCCAGTGCCTGGACCCTGCCATGCCCAATTCAAAGAGTGCCTCCGAGGAAGAAGCATGAGCATGACATCTTCACAGTCAGGACTGAAACTCCCTGGAAACTGTAGCCTGCACTCTTTCCTCTGAGTCTTCCCATCTCAGATAAAGGAGGAATGTCACTTGCTCACCAGGAAGAGTCATTGGTGGTGACTGAACCAAAGCTGTGTAGTAAATCTGGCGCTTAGCAGCACATGCTGCTGTCTGTGTCTCTGAAAAGAAATCTGGCGACTCCAACCTGTGAGGCCTGGAGGGCAGGAACCACATCTTCGGTCTCTGTGCCCCCAGCACCTCACCCAGAGCTGACGCAGTTAATTATTCTTAATCAACACCATCTGCGGCCAACATTCCATCACCAGCCTAATAGGAAGGATGCCATAAGCCAAGTAAGCTCCCAGGAGGGCTGGAGAACACCAGGCCCTGTGGCTTCTCTAGACATCCCACCTCCAGACAGCCTCCTTAGGCACCTGGAGGTCCTGGGCCAGCTCTGCTTCTGGAAACACCAAGATACCATGGGACTGAATGTGGAGCCATTCCTGAAACTCAAGCCGACCTATGTCATGGCCTGCATCTGCCCAGCACACTTCACAGGGACAGCTTGGTGCCAAATGCCTGGCCCACCACCTGCCAGAAGGTAACCAGAAAGTCCTGGATCCACCCACCTTTGCAGAGGAGGTTGAACGTGGTACAGATGGCTAATGGCCTGGCTTGGCTGGGAGCCTTGTGTTAAGCGTCATGCTCAGTTTTCCCAAACCCTTTGCAAAGTCAAATTCTCTGTCTTCTTGGCCTCTTTTGGAGAAGCATGGAAAATTCATGAATGAAGATCAAGCTGTGATGAACGGGATCTGCTTTCCTGGGGCCATCTCTGTCGCCTTCAATGATGAAAACCCACTGCATTCATAACGTCAGGAGTACTTGGAGCCTGGCCATTGCCAAGTGCAGACAGGGGTGGTCAGGAGGAACATACCCCAGGGCATGGCTCTGTCTGGGCACAGTGCAAGATAGGATGTGTACCGCTGTCTACTAGTCGTGACCCTGGGCAAATCACCTGCTCTGCATCTCTTTCTTCCCTTCATGCAAGCGGCATTAGAATGCCTACCTCTTAGCAGTACCATAATAATTGAGGGAGGGTGGCAAAGGTGCTTAGCAGATGCTTGATAAGCAGTAGCCATTATCCTCACCCTGAGATGTTCTGTGCCCAGTGTCTTCTCATTAAATGTTTGTGAAATAACTAAATGCATATATGGGTGAATTCCTTAAAAACAAAGTTCATAGGGAGGAAGCTCTTTTAAGGAGGAACAAGCATCTTAACGCAATTTGTAAACAGAGGTCAAAATCTAGAATTTCAAAATAGCTGTAGCTGTCACTTAGCAATGACTGCCTATGAGGCACAGAGCTCTATAGCATCCAGTAGTCCACATGGTAGATATCATTTATCAATTCATTGGATGAAGAAACCAAAGCTCAGTGGTGCTCTTAGCATCTCCCATCTTTTGCCCTGATCTTCTGTGCTCCATCAAGCATGCAGCTTGGCAGGGTGACAGTGCTCCCAGCACCCCCATCACCCATTGCATAAGTACGCATTCTTCAGCACAAGCCAGGTTGCTGACTGAGGGCCCACTACATGCCTTACTCATGATCGACACTCAGACACCAGCAGACCACCAATCAGTGGGGTTCAGATAATTTGTTCACTTATTTAAATCACAAATACTTTTTGGATTTACACCATATGCCAGTCACTATTCTCTGTGATGAAGATATAGCAGTTACAAAGCAGATAAATGCCTGCCTTCGTATGGTTTACATTGTAATAGGAGAAGACAGGTCATAAGCAGGTAGCACGTAAATCTAAAATGTGCTGGGCACTGGTAAGCGCTGTTTTCAAAGAACTCGGGTTAGAGAGTTGAGGTTGACAAAGTCGCAGAGCTGATTTCCACACAGTGACTGAGGAGGTCCTCTCTGATAAAGCAGTTGGAGCAGATTTCAACACAGTGGGGGAGCCAGGTGGACACATGGTTGGGGGAATGTCTCCAGAGAGGACTTGGAAAACGGGGTGCTTGGATTGTCCTGCTGAGAGCAGAGGCAAGTGGAATTGGGAGGGAAGGAGCATGGGGCTGGGCTGGACTGAACTGACTGGGAGTTTTGGGCAGACCCCTCTGTCTTCTAGTTCTTTCTTTCTTTTAGACAGGGTCTTGCTTTGTTGCCCAGGCTGGAATGCAGTAATGCAATCACAACTCACTGCAGCCTCAAACTCCTGAGCTCAAGCAATACTCTCCCTTAGCCTCCTGAATAGCTGGGACTACAGGCACACACCGCTATGCCTGGCTAATTTCTTTCTTTTTTTTTTTTTTTTCTGTAGAAACAGGGTCTCACTAGTTTACATAGGCTGGTCTTGAACTCCTGGCTTCAAGTGGTCCTCCCACCATAGCCTCTCAAAGTGCCAGGATTACAGGTGTATGCCACACCACCCTGCTGTCTGCTATTTTGAGGAGAAACTCTAAGGGTGAAAGAAGAAAGCCAATTAACAACCTATTGCCAAAAACTGTTAGCAGAATTTGAATGTATTAATATATTTAATCCTCGCAACAATACTAAGTGGCTACTATTGCTACCATTATTATGTAAATGAGAAAACTTAGCCACAGAGAGGTTGAGCAACTTGCTCAGAATTCCACAATCAGCAAACAGAGGCAAGATTTAAAGTGGGCACCCTGGCTGTAGCGTCCATGTGGCTGAAAGTTATACGGTATAAACCCACCCAGTATAACTCACTGGGGAGCAGGAGGCAGGGAGCTGTCTTCCTGACATGAGGAAATGATAACCTGATCTTTTATAAGTCTTTGAGAAAGCAAGACCCTGTCTGAAAGAAAAAAGGAGTCTTTTAAATTTATTTATTTAGCTCTTTCAAATGCGCTGCAGGCCAAAAGCAGTGGCTTATACCTGTAATCCCAGCACTTTGGGAAGCCAAGGAAGGAAGATAACTTGAGCCCAGGAGTTTGAGACCATGTCTCCACAAAGAAATTTTTTTTTGAGACAGATTCTTGCTCTGTTGCCAGGAGCCATGCTGGAGTACAGTGGCGCGATCTCGGCTCACTGCAACCTCCGCCTCCCAGGTTCAAGCCATTCTGCCTCAGCCTCCCAAGTAGCTGGGACTACAGGCATGCACCACCAAGCCCAGCTAATTTTTGTATTTTTTAGTAGAGACGGGCTTTCACCATGTTGGCCAGGATGGTCTCAATCTCCTGACCTCGTGATCCACCCGCCTCAGCCTCCCAAAATGCTGGGATTACAGGCGTGAGTCACTGTGCCTGGCCCACAAAGAAATTAAAAAAAAAAATAGCCAGGTGTGCTGGCACACGCCTGAATTCCCAGCTACTTGGGAGACTGAGATGGAAGGATTGCTCGAAGCCAGGAGTTTAAGGCTGCAGTGAGCTATGATAGCACCACTGCACTCCAACCTAAGTGACAGAGCAAGACCCTATCTCTAAAAAAAAAAAAGCTTGACTAACCCTTAAACAGAAAAATAAGTATATTAGAATTAATTAAGCTTAGGATATCTCATTTATTCATCTAACATTCCTATGGTGCAGATATTATTAGCCCATTTTACAGATGAAGAAGCTGAGGCTTAACAAGGCCAAATAACATGCTCAGAGTCCCACACGGGGGATTCAGATCCCATTTCTACTCGAAAGACCATGGTTTTTCTGCCCTGCACCATCCGTCTTCCCAATAGTACTTAAAAGAGAAAACATACTAGGATTGGGGAAAATTCTCTTTCCATGCTAAACAACCAGATTGGAGACTGGAGCCTAAATAATAAATTGGAAATTTTTTGGAACTCATTCTGGAAGCAAGAGTATTTACCACTGCCAACAAACCTCTAGAACTGGGAAAGCCCAATGAAACCAAGTCGACAGCTGCCATCAAGCACTGCCAGGTAGTGAAATCCAATGGTGTCCAATGGCAGACACCCTCCATGCTGAGGGAGAAAGTGAAAGGGCTCCAGGAGAGCTTCAATAATTAGTGAGGGAAGCTGCACTTGGGGAGCAGTAATTCAAACAGTGCCTGGGAAGCAATGAGCTCTTTGCTGTCAATTTCCACTCAGATTGAGAATGAGCATGTCTTTATAGACTATGCCCAGAAAATGTGAGACCCATGTGCTACAGCTGCCAAATACACCAACAAACTGCTGGCCTTGTCAGGAAGGACAGCCTGGAAACCAGAGAGGAGTCATTAGCCCTCCCTCCCGTAAAACTGTAGCTTACTTGCACCTGGAGTAGCATATGTGGTCCTGGTCCCTGACCCACATTGGAATAGAGAAAAGCTGCAGAAGAGAACCACCCCAAGCAGGGAAATCCAAATCTGGATCTATTACAGTTAGTGCGTACCGAGCCTCTAAAATGGGCCAGGAAAAATCTAAGAGCTCTTCCTATCATTCAGTCTCACAACAACCAGATTAAGGATGTTTCATCTCTATCTGAGAAACGTTGACCCTGAGACCTAGAGAAACGAATAATGCTCACAGAGCCCCGTCACTGGTGACTGAGTGGTCTATGCAGGATCTGAAGTCCAGCTTCCTGGATTCCAAAGCCATTCAGTTTGCCAGAGCCCAGGTCAGCTACTAGATCAACCCTTCTCCAAGCTTCCTGCTGCCCTAAGGTACTTCTCACCACTTCCCATCACAGACCCTCTAGTCCAGCCAGGGACTCGAGGGGCTGCCTCTTTCCCAAACCTAGTGTTGGGGTTTACAGTCAAGGGTCAGACATTAAGAAAGGGAGCTGGGGGGCGTGTACAGCCCCTGTGCCCTCGGAAACGTGGGATGGCTTGTGGGTACACACATAGCCTCAGGGACGCAGACTCACCCACCCTGCTGGGCCAAACTGTACATAAAGCTGAACAGACATGGCTTTAGATATCTCATATTTATGTTACTCCAGTAACCCTACAGTAGGCACAAAGTCATGTAGAGTTAGTCCCTGGGCTCACAGAATTACAGTGCAGGTCAGAAAGAAATGAACACTATGAGAGACTGAACAAGAGCCTGGGCTGCCCACCTTTGGCTCCTGACTCAGATATGTGCTAACTGCACAAATGCGGGCAGCCTCCCTGTGCCTCAATTTCCTCCTCTGAAATGTGGGCTTATTACGGCATAATGTGAGATGACACTTCTGAAGCTTTTTGAAAAGTTTCTCTCACTTGGTCAGTGCTCAACAAATACTATATATTGCCATATCTTATTCTAAATTTTTTATACATGGAAAGTAAAAAGACAGTTGTGATTTTTTTTATCATCAAGTTTGAAAAAAATTATTTACAAGCTTGGCCTGCCTTATCGTATCAAAACTGTATATCATATTTAACATTTCTACTTGTGCAAATGTATCATGCTTCAATCCACACGTGCATTATATTATATAAATAGGTATCTACTCATATCGTTGCTTCCATCTTGTCTGTGGAGCAGCCAAATGTAATTTACTAACAATTCTTACCTCAATGGCTGAGTAATGGTGTCATCTCCCGCAACACATTCGTTGTACAAAATTCCATGTTTGAGTCTTTGGCAGCATAATGGAGAAGAAAAAAAAATAAAAGCATGTTCATCCACATTATTAATTCTGTAAAATGGCAAGGATAAAACAAACACAAATATAAAACAAGAATAAAATCCTCAGTGGAGCATCTCACTAGTCTTGGCCCGTGACTTGTTGCTAGTGCCGAAGTTGCCATTCAAAAAGAAAACGTTAATTTCTTTCCGGGAACATGTTACAATTGACATCTACCAGCAGACGCTAAAGATCTGCATCAGTGAGAACTGTCACCCAAAACAATAGTTTTTAAAGTAATAATACTAATGGAAAACTAAGGCTCAGAGAAGACTAGGCTCAGAAAGATTTAGTAATTTGCTTAAAGACACACAGTAAGTTTCTATTTTCAGCAAGGGTGAACCAGGTAAGACTAATCTTCCCATTAAAGACAATTTAAAAAGCTATTCAAAAGACAAAGGGAAAAAACAATCTTCTTGAAAGCATAAATCCACTAACAAGATAGGATTATTTGGTTGAGATCCAGTAAAGCGTTGGAACCATGAGAGCTGAGACTAGCACTCAAGGTTGCTTTTGCTGTGGAGCATTTTTTTTAAGACGAGGTAGCTAAAAGACTGAGCTATACTTTTCACAGTGGTATGGAACTAGGGAAACAAAATTATAACCTGGTGTCTTCCAAGGGAGAAAATACAAGTAAACCACTTTTCAGTTTCAGATAGGAGGTAGGACAAAGCGCTGCACCTTAGGATTGAGTGATTTAGACATAATCAACCTTTTCATGGAAAGCAGTCGGACTTCACATCACTGATGACCTGGAAATGCAATTAAGGACAGGTGCAGTGGCTCACGCCTGTAATCTCAACACTTTGGGAGGTTGAGGTGGGCAGATCACGAGGTCAGGAGTTCGAGACCAGCCTGACCAACATGGTGAACACCCATCTCTACTAAAACCACAAAAATTAGCCAGACATGGTGGCACATGCCTGTAATCTCAGCTACTCGGGAGGCTGAGGCAGGAGAATCTCTTGAACCCAGGAGGCAGAGGTTGCAGTCAGCTGAGATCACACAACTGCAATCCAGCCTAGGTGACAGAGCAAGACTCGGTCTCAAAAAGAATAACAAAATAAAAGAAAAACACATCTATACCTAATGTAGACGATGGGTTGATGGGTGCAGCAAACCACCATGGCACACGTATACCTGTGTAACAAATCCAGACATTCTGCACCTTATCAAAAAAAAAAAAAAGCTACGGAAATGTTGAAAATAAAAGAATGGAAAAGGATATCTATGCAAACACTAAAGGTAACCAGTACAGCTATATTAATAATAGTAAAATAGAATTAATGGCAAAAGGCATTACTAGAAGTAAAGAGAGTCACTTCTTAGTGAAAAAAAGGATCAATCTGCCAGGAATAATAACAATTCTAAATTTGGATATGCCTAATAACGTGGCCTCAAAATGTCAGAGGCATTTGAACAAGGGTGACTGCATCTGGAATAGGGACTGGGTAAAGTGAGGCTGAGACCTACTGGACTGCATTCCCAGAAGGTTAGGCATTCTAAGGCACAGGATGAGATAGGAGGCTGACACAAGATACAAGTCTCAAAGACCTTGCTGATAACAGCTTGCAGTAAAGAAGACGGCTAAAACCCACCAAAACCAAGATGGCAATGAAAGTGACCTCTGATCGTCCTCATTGCTCATTATATGCTAATTATGATGTATTAGCATTCTAAAAGACACTCCCACCAGCGCCACGACAGTTTACAGTCAGAAAGTTACCCTATATGGTCTAAAAAAGGGGAGGAACCCTCACTTCTGGGGAATTGCCCACCCCTTTCCCAGAAAACTCATGAATAATCTTCCCCTTGTTTAGCATATAATCTAGAAATAATCATAAAAATCACCAGCCAGCAGCCCTCAGGGTTGTAGCCATTCTTTTCTTCCTTTGCTTTCTTAATAAACTTGCTTTCACTTTGTGGACTAGCCCTGAATCCTTTCTTGCACAAGATCCAAGAACCCTCTCTTGAAGTATGAATAGAGACCCCTTTCCTGTAACAAAAATATATGAAGCAAATATTTACACAACAAAAAGGAGAAATAGACACATTTAAATTAAAATGGCAGATATTAACATACTCTCTCAGTAATTGACAAAGTAAGAAGGCAATATTTTGTCTCAAAAAGTAAAGTGGGCTGGGTTCGGTGGTTCACACCTGTGATCTCAGGACTTTGGGAGACCAAGGTGGGAAGATTATGAGGTCAAGAATTCAAGACCAGCCTGGCCAATATGGTGGAAACCCCATCTCTACTAAAAATACAAAAATTAGCCAGGCCTGGTGGCACACACCTGTATTCGGGAGCCTGAGGCAGAAGTATCGCTTGAACCTGGGAAGCGGAGTTTGCAGTGAGCCAAGACCGTGCCACTGCACTCCAGCCTGGTGACAGAGCAAGACTCCATCTTCAAAAAAAAAAAAAAAACCCATAACTTTACAGAAGAACAGAACAATAAACTTGAACTTATGGAAACAAATATACAAAGCACAGCACCCAACAACTGAGGATACAAATTTTTTTAATTGGCCATATTGTAAGCTGGAAAGCAAGTCTTAACAAATTCCAAAAGATAGAAATTATCCAGAGCTGCGGTGGGCAATATGGGGGCTACTAGACACCCATGCTATTTAATAATTAATTTAATTAAAATTAAATAAAATTTAAAATTCAGTTCCCATGAAACATGGTCACACTAGCCACATTTTAAGTGTTCAGTAACCACACATACCTAGTGGCTACTGTCTTTATAATTCTCCGTCCTTTTAAAATTTTCTTTATAATATTTACACCATATGAAAATTTTTATTTAACTGTCTACTGACAAATTTACTCTTTACTAACATGTTTTTGTCTGTCTTCCCACCTAAAAGTAATCCCAGCACTTTGGGAGGCCGAGGCGGGTGGATCACGAGGTCAGGAGATCGAGACCATCCTGGTCAACATGGTGAAACCCCGTCTCTACTAAAAATACAAAAAACCAGCTGGGCATGGTGGCGCATCCCTGTAATCCCAGCTACTCAGGAGGCTGAGGCAGGAGAATTGCCTGAACCCAGGAGGCGGAGGTTGTGGTGAGCCAAGATCGCGCCATTGCACTCCAGCCTGGGTAACAAGAGTGAAACTCCGTCTCAAAAAATATATATATTCTGTGGTATCAGGAACCATAATTGTCATTCATCCTGGGGCCTACTTTGTAACAGAGAGAGAAAGAGATGGAAAGATATTTCACTTTATGTACTAGTGATAAATACCCAAGAAATGGCTAATGTTAATGAGGGGTGCATCAGTTTAGAATTCAGGAAGTTATACAAATGTCTGAGAGTAGGGATTTGAGGATCCTACTTTCCGCAATGATCCCACTTTCCTAAAAATCATATCTTTTGGTATAAAGTTGTACATAATAGCTTTGTACTATTTTTGCTCCCAGAATAAGGTATGGACTTCATCCACCAAGATCTTTATCAATGAGGCCAGGCATGATGGCTCATGCCTGTAACCCAGTACTTTGGGAGGCTGAGGCAGGCAGATCACTTGAGGCCAGGAGTTCAAGACCAGCTTGGCCAACATGTTAAAACCCCGTCTCTATTAAAAATGCAAAAAATAATTAACCAGGCCTGGTAGCGCGTACCTGTAATCCCAGTTACTCGAGAAACTGAGGCAAGAGAATCACTTAAACCCAGAAGGTGGGGATTGCAATGAGCAAGATCACAACACTGCACTCCAGCCTGGGTGACAGAATGAGACTCTGTCTCAGGAAAAAAAAAAAAAAAAAAAAAAAAATCTTTATCAACTTTATCAGTGAACCAGAGTCATCATTGAAAACATGCTCTCCCTTCAGCCTGAGAATATCATGCTATTCATGGGGTGATTAGAAATGAGGCAAAATCAGAAATGCCTTGTGTACCATGCTAAGCATTTTAACTTTACCTTGAAGCAACAGGGAACCACCACAAAGTTCTAAACAGAGAGAGGCAAAATAGGGAAATACGATCGTTGAGGAAGCTGTGACACAGAGAGGTTAACTACCTTGCCCATATTATAAATATGTAAGTGACAAAAGCAAGATTTGGACCCAGGCAGTCTGCTTCCAGAGACTGTGCACATAACCACCACTTTAAACTGCTCACAAAATGAGAAAACAAGCCTAAGATACCTACGGAATAGCAAGCCAGATGATTCACATTAATGGACACCATTTCTTATTCAAAGCAATGAAGTTCATTCAAATTAATAGGTCTACATAAACCCAAGAACACCACCCGGTGACAATGGTTGCCTTTTTCCTTTTTATCAGGGAGATAAGGATCATTAAACTCTAGAGACAATGATAGTTTAATTAAAAGGTAATTGTGGTATGGGAATGTTTCATTAGGGACAGCTAACTACAGTTTATTAGAATGTCCCAAGAGAGACAGACCTGGCAACCACTGTTGGATATTGGAATGATGTCACTGTTGGAAGCTGTAATTTTTGCACTTGAAAACATGTACTAGACCTCCTTGTACCATTAGCTGAAGCACCTGCGGACTAAAAGTGGCAGCGGATGGCAGTGCAGAATCCCCGTTTTATAGGGAAGTTGGTAACATATTTCTGTGATGGAAAGAACGTGAGATTGGGAAACAGAAGTACCCAGCACCGGGCCCTGAGGCCGGGACCTCCCTCTGATGGGAACAGGCTCTCTGCTAGGCAGGCACTGAGGACAGAGCTGAAGGAGAAATGGCACCTGCCCTGGAGCAGCTCATGCCCAGTGGAGAAGAGGGCTGAACTGCTATTTCCACATGCCTTGGTGAACATCATGGAGGGTCTGATGGCACAGAGAAGGAACAATAACCATGCCAGGAAGAGGAAGGGAGTCAGGTACAGCTCTGGGGTCAGCATGGCCCTGCCTGCCTCCGACAGAAGCTGGGGTCAACATGGCATGGCAGTGAGCACCCGTTAAGGGCAAAGCTTGTTCTATTAATGGACGTTGTGATCATTATTCATTTTGCTGCTCTAACTTTCACAGAATCAAATAACTTAGCATATAAGATAATTGAAATTGAGGGGCCAATTCCCTCAGTTTGCAGGGGAAAATATTAAGATCTGGGGAGGTTAACTTTCTAATGACGAGTCAGAAATTGGACTAGAGCCAGCTCTCTGAGTCCTGACCCCTTTAGCTGTTTACCAACATTCCAGTAGAATGACTTGTGAGTCAACCCAAAATCCTGATCCACCGTGCCATCCCACACACACCACCCTAAAGGGTAGTATTTACAGAGAGTTTACATTAATCTGTGCCAAGTGAACATGTTACCCGATTATAGACGCAGTAAAATCTCCACTATTCTCTCTCTCTCTCTCTCTCTGTCTCTCTCTGTCTCTCTCTCTCTCTCTCTCTCTCTCTCTCTCTCTCTCTGTGTGTGTGTGTGTGTGTGTGTGTGTGTGTGTGTTTGTGTGTGTGTGACCAACACCTGACTTTGAAGGAAAGCCAGCAACTGGATAAACAGAAAGGAGACATTGGGAGCTGATTGAGACATGTGAACCAATGTATCAATGCAGAAAGGCTCCTGGCTCACAAGGGCAGTGGTGAGAATGACTGGAAAGTGTAGATGCTCTATGAAGCAAAACAGGTGCCCTGACAAGAAGGCAGGGTTAGGACACAGCCAGATATGGATCTAAATCTCAGCCAGCTAGGCCACCAGAGTTCTTCACTTCTAAGCCTCATTTATTCATTCATTTCTTCAGTAAGTATTTATTAAGCAACTCCTGAGTATAAGTAAGCACTACAGTACTAGAGTCAATGAAATGTGCCTCAGTTTCCCTGCTAGTCAAAGTAAGGACAACAAAATACTTTCCTTGCAGGATTTTTGTGAGGATTTAGATAAAATGCCTAGCCTATGATCTAGCACACGTACTTGATAAATGGCCCCATTTCCTGCAAGTTGGACACGAAATTTGGGGTCCAATACAATAATTTGTAGCATCTAGAATTAGGGTAGATTCCTGTAACTCAGAAAATGTTCAGTATAAGATGAAAATGAAGTGAGTCTCTCCCTACCACCACTCCTTCTCGCCATCATCATTTACACAGGTCACAAAGCTACAGCTGAGGATCTTCAAATGATTGTGTGATCTGCTCCACACAATGGGAGCTGGGGGAACAGAGGCAAAAATGCAAAGCTGCTCATTACTCAAAGCCATTTCCCATCCTAAACCACCCAGTGCTATCAGTGAGAGCAGAGTCTCCATGTCATGCAGCCATTAGCCTTTTCTACATGGGCAGCCTTCAATTAGTCAAAACCAAATGGAAAAGAGGTAGAATTTATTTTAGAAAAAAAAGAGGGAGAGAGAGAAACTGTCAGTAGGAAATAGCTATGAGCCCCACAGTGAGCATCACCGTCTTAGCTCTAAAGCCAGATTAAAAAGGATGCCTGTCTTTTGTTTCAAAAATGGGGTGCAAGAGTGTCCTACACAGAGAAGAAAAGGTCGCCAAGGGAGGGACGATGCTTCCCCACATTCTGTGGCACCTAGGCATTAAAGTAACTCAACTGAAATTTTAAAACCAGCCAACTGGAATGTCAAAGGATTGGCTTATGAATGAATAAAGGGAAGAAATATATCCCCGGGAAAGAAGAAACAGTCAAATAGAACCATAGAGTTTCAGAGCTGGAAGGGACTTCAACAATCAACAGTCCTCAAATAGGTGAAGCAACTGAGCCAGACCAGAGAAGTGAAGCAACTTTCCCAAATAAACCCAGCCAGATAGGACAGTGTCTTAGCCTGTGCTCCCTAGAGAAGAGAGCTTGAGACAAAGGCCTGGGTGTAGGTGGTGATGCATGGTGTGATCCCAGGAAGCAGAGGCTAGGGAAAGTGAAGCAGGAAAGAAAGGCCAGAGCAGTAGGGGACATTGCCAAGGTCATTGCTACAGGCATCCAAAGCTCATATTCCAAAAGGCCCCCTGAGCAGTGCATAGGATGATCCCCAGTATTATCTGCCAAAGGAGGAGAAACAGGAGCATTTGTCCATGAGGTGCTGTCCCCAGTAGTAAAGGACTGTCCCGGGAGGTTTTAACTGCCCTGCACTTCTGCACACATTGGCTGTGCATTCTTCTACTTCTCCACTATTGAGAGAGCCCTAAGACAGAAAGCCAAATCAAGGTATGCATGCTTGAGGTCAGGCACCATCAGCACAAAGAACCAAAGCCAGCATTGCACTGTCCATCTGGCAATGGCTGAACTCAGAAGGGAGATGAAAGAATGCAAGTTGAGCACCAGAGGCATCTACTATAAACCACAGATTTGGAGCTGGATCCCCTAATGCTAATACATACTTCATGGTCTCAGGATATAACAATAACCCTGTTTCTGAAAGACTTAAGGAGACCATGCTTCTCTCACCACCATCTAATCATAGGCTCGAGGTTCTAATCAGAGACTCATTTACTTATTGCCTTGAAAGCCAAAAATATAAAATTTTTTCATGTAAAATTTCAGCTCTACCTTGGGGTCACAAGGTAATCTTGAATATTAATGTTAACAGGAAACTGAGCTCCCTGACAGACAATATCATATCCTAACGGTATGTTGAGATAGAAATCTTTCACATCTAAAGCACTCATAAGCCAGCTTTGATGTCAACAAGTAATAAAAGTCCAGAAGAAAATGGGTCAGTTTTAAAGGAACATTTAGGCAGTAGAGCTCAAAAGCCCAGAATCAATGCTGTCCTCTCCTTGCTAGGCTGTTCCTGAAGTCCTTAAAGGAAAGCCAGTGGACAAATTAACTGTAGGACCAGTAAAGTATCTGGGAATGTCAAAAAAGTGACAGGTGGTGCCAAAAATCTGTCACATCCATTTGCAATGGAGCATACTAACAACCAAGCCAAGCCTGCCATTCAATTTCATTGTTCCAGACAGGCTGCCTGGTGCCATGCCATGCTTCCCAGACTGAGCTGGGCAAGTTCCTAAGGGATGCAGCTGTGTGCCAGAGGTACTGAGAAACGCCCCATACGCATGCGTGTATGCCAGGAGCATCTATCGTGCTTAAAAATATCAGGGATTTTTCTATTTGAAAGTTATCTTATGGAGTCAAATGCCAAATTTATATTAACCTTAAAGATAAAACTTAAAACTTTGAAGAATTTTCATACTGTGATGGGCAGTTTGGGCAGCAGTTGTCAGGCCCCCTAGGGTTATGAATTCACTCTCCTCTGCCTGTAGAGTAATGTTGATGGAAAGGTTTAGAAAGCTCTGATGAGGGAAAAAGCTCTTTGTAGTCACACAGATCTGGGTTTTAGAAATTCATCTGAGCAGAGTGTGATGGTTAATATTGAGTGTCAACTTGATTGGATTGAAGGATACAAATTGTTGATCTTGGGTATGTCTGTGAGGGTGTTGCCAAAAGAGATTAACATTTGAGTCAGTGGGCTGGGGAAGGCAGATCAGATCCACCCTTAATTTGGTGGATACAATCTAATCAGCTGCCAGCGAATATAAAGCAGGCAAAAAAACATGAAAAGGACAAGATGGGCTCAGCCTCCCAGCCTACATCTTTCTCCTGTGCTGGATGCTTCCTGCCCTCGAACTTTGGACTCCAAGTTCTTCAGTTTGGGGACTCAGACTGGCTCTCCTTGCTCCTCAGCTTGCAGACAGCCTATTGTGGGACCTTGTGATCATGTAATACTTAATAAACTCCCCTTTATATACATATATATATTTATTTATGTAAACTCCCCTTTATATATATATTTATTTATTTATAGAAACTCCCCTTTATATATATTTATATCCCTCTTTATATATATGTCCCTCCCTTTATATATATAATATATTCCCCTTTATATATGTTACTTATCTATATACTCCCCATTACATATATATTCCCCTATATATATACTATTACATATATACTCCCATATATATATATATCTTATTTTTATGTATACTCCCCTTTATATCTATGTCTCTTTATATATATGTCCCTCTTTATATATAAACTCCCCTCCCCTTTATATGTATATATATTTATATATATGCTCCCTTTATATATTCATATACTCCCCTTTACATATGTCCCTCTTTATATTTATAAACTTCCCTTTCCCCTTATATTTATATATGAACTCCTACATATATATATATATTTCCTATTAGTTCTGTCCCTCTAAAAGAACCATAACTAATGCACAGAGTCACTTGAGATGAGTCATTCAACTTGTCCCAGCCTATTTTTCCTCCGTTAAAGGTGGATAACAAACCCTATTTCCTGGGACTGAGGAGAGAATTAAATCAGTGGTGTCCAATCTTTGGCTTCCCTGGGCCACACTGGAAAAAGAAGAATTGTCTTGGGCCACACATAAAATACACTAACACCAACAATAGCCAATGAGCTGTAAAAAAAAAAAAAGAAATGCAAAAAACTTACAAATTTGGGCTTACAAAGCCATCCCAGGCTGAATGTAGCCCAGGGGCCATGGGTTGAACAACTTTGAATTAAATGGCATGGTATAATATAATGTGTAGTGTAGAGCTGAAACTTGATAAACACTTATTTCCTTCCCCATTTTTAGAAGATAGAAGCAAATAGAATTCGAATAGATTCAAGAAGGGAATAGAAGATCTGTGAGCTACTGGCCTACGGTAGCTGATGGTATTAACGGATCCAGTTCTTCCCCACCTGCCCCACACAGCCCCACCCTCTGCTGGCTGCCTTTGCAGGGCCCTTGGGCTTGGTTTATGACTGGTTTGAGCCAATGTGAGGTAGGGGGCGTGATGCAAGCAGAGGCTCTATGTGCGCTCTGAACTGGGTCTGGTGTGCCCTGTGTCATCACAGGGTATTTAAAGGTGTGAGGGTGTGTAAAGGAACATTTAAGCAGCAGACCTCAAAGGGCCAGAATCAATGCTGTCCTCTCCTTGGTAGGCTATTCCCAAAGCCCTTAAAGGAAACCCAGTGGACAAATTAGTTGTAGGACCAGTGAAGGATCTGTCCCTGCCAGTTTGCTGGAAGAGAAGATACAGGGGAGGAGAGCCCAGTCATTTCAGTCATCCCAGCATAGATCATTCTAGATGAGACGACAGCCAGCCAACCCCTAGAAATATGGGAAACCTGAGTTGTGATAGCCTGTCCAGCCTGCAGTTGAGCCCCAACAAAAGAGCAAGACCAACCCATGAGTGAAATGCTATTTAGAGTCAAATGCAGGTGAGGTGCTCAGGTTGGTTGCCACATACACATATTATAATAGGGAAGTGACCAGGTGTCATGGGCTGAATCATGTTCCTCCAAAATTCACATGTTGAAGCCCTAATCACCAGGGCCTCAAAATGCAACTGCATTTGAAGATAGGAACTTTAGAGAGGTAAAGTTGTTAGATGGGCCCTAATCCAATCTGACCAGCATCCTTATAAGAAAAGGACATTTGGACACCTGGAGAGACACCAGGGGCACGTGTGCATGGGGAAAAGGCCATGCAGACACAGCAACAGCTGAGGAGAGAGGCCTAGAATGGGTCTTTCCATTATGACCCTCAGAGAAAATCAACACTGCTGACACCCTGATAGTGGGTCTCCAGCCTCCGAAACAGTGAGAAAATACATTTCCATTGTTTAAGCCACCCAGTCTGTGGTACTTTGTTACGGCAGCTCTAGCAAACTAATATCCCCTGGGTTTCTGAGGCTTTGACAAGATGCGGTATTCTGCTGAGCACTTTACATGTGTGATTCACTGAGTCCTCATCACAACTCAAGGCAATCGACCCTGTAATCCCCAGAGCATGGGAAGACAGCTGAATCTCAGAGATTAGACAACAGCTGATGGCCACACGGCTGGAAGGGGCCAGACCTGGGCTCTCACGGAGTCTCCAAGCTGATGTTCTTTCCAATGTGCATACTGAGAAAGTGAGGCAGAAGAGGAAGTTCCACCAGCATTTCCACCTTTGTCCCCCGTCCAAATGAAATTCTCATAATGTGTTTAACAAACACAATTTTCATACCAGTAGTAAGCACATGTCGACATTCCATTTAACCAATTAATGAAGGATCCAGCAGAAAGGCACATCTAGTTCCAGATAGAATATGTAAAAGTGGTCTTTCACACTCAATGGGAAAAAAAAGAAATGTTGAGACAAGATTGCTAAGTTAGACCAAAAAACTGATTAATTCCTCATGTAATAACCTACCCTGGGCTAGCATAACTTACTCCATTTTAGCTGTAAACTCCAACCTGGCTTCCCCCTCCTTACCACAGCCCCTTTAGGTGCATAACTGGGTCACACTGCACTTAGAAGCATTGAAGGTACTGTTCTTAACACTTGTAACCATTGTAACCTCATCCTGCTTCGCACACCTCCCCGCTGCTATTGTAAGAAAAAAGTCTCCCTTTGATCATTGTGTGGAAGGAGCCTGATCGCCCCGCTTCTTGGTAATTGTATGAAAACCACCTGTAAAATTCCACTTCAGCTAGGTACTCCCCTCCCCTACCTAAATCAAGGTATGAAAGATAATCAGGCCCCTTCCTTGGGCCAAGAGAATTTTGAGCATTAGCCATCTCTTGGTGGCCAGCAAATTAATAAAGGACACTTAATTTGGAACTCAGAGTGTGGCACGTTCCTTCTAACTTGCTCACTTACAACACTCATAGGATAATAAAACCATAACTTTCAGGGTTATCTTTTCAAACTCACAGCAAAATTGTCGCATCTTACCGGTGTTACAGAACTGGGTAATGTCTGAGCCCTAATCATTGTGCAAACTAAGTTTCATCCCTAGAGAAGATAATCCTTAAGCTGACTTGTTTAAAAAAAATGCCCCAGCACAGTGGTTCTCATGCTTTTTGGTCTCAGTATCTCTCCACCCTTTTAAATAACTTTTTAAATGAATTAAAGCCCCAAAGAGCTTTGCTGATGTGAGTCACATCTACCAATATCTGCTATAGTAAAAATTAAAACTTAGAAACATTTTAAATTGCTTTTTATTCATTTTAAAATAGCAATAATAAACCTCCTAAAATTTACCATAAACAAAATGCTTTTATGAAAGCTAACTACATTTTCAAAAAAAAAAAGTTTCAGTGAGAAGAGTAGGGATATTCTACATCTTTGTAAATCTCTTTAATGTCTAGTTTAATAGGAGACAGCTGGATTCTCATAGCTGCTCCTGCATTCAATCTGTTACAATATGCTATTTTGGTTGAAGCCTGTGAAGGAAATCCAGCCTCTCACCGACATGTTATTAAAGCAGGGAGGAGGGATATTTTAACAGCCTTTTTGGATAATTGTGGATGTTTTATTTGATACTTCTCTAAAGTACCACTGGACAAGTGGCAGTTTCTACAGGTGAGTTGCAACATGCAACTTAAAACCGTATCAGTGGACTTTTGTACTCTGTTAGAATAAAATCTGCAGGTCTATCTTACACTTTAAATGGACCTCTTACCTATGTGTGATTGTCTCACAATGAGTATTTAGAAAATATCGATCCACTGAATTGTGCAGATCTTCTAAACATTGACATACTTCATTATGCTATTTCCAAAAAAATCATTAATATCATCACTGGTTTGTCAATGAAACTGGCTTTCTTCTTTTCTTTAATGAGAGTTGGTGGTGGGAAGTAGATAATGACTAACAGCAAAGTTTCCTGCCCTACCTTGATTTGTACTATGGGACAAGCAGTTTGACCCACTGTTGGTTTTATACCAGTGTGCAAATGTTGACATAGTGAAAAAGGCAAGTAACATCTTCCTGTTATTAAGAAAATAGTTTTGACCTTACCAATCTCCTCAAAGGGTTTTGGGATTCCCTAGTGTTTCAGCCCATGCTTGGAGAAGCACTACATTAGCATGACATGGAAAATATATTGTCATCTTTTTGCCTTATTTGCAAGTGGTAGATAATTTTCCTTAACACCTCCAACTTTCACACAAATAAACAGATCATTCACCCTAGTTAGGAGCGGGAAAGCTAGTGGAGGAAGCCCAGTGGGGCTGGGCCTGGGAAAAGAGGGGGCAGGGAGCAGGTTTCACGGCTGTCACTTCCTGATGTACGAAACGTGTGAGCAAGACCACCCGGAAGAAGAAACGTCTTCTCCAGATTTGGCTCTGCAGGAAAGAATGTATGATCAAATGAGGGAATAAGTCAGGGAAATCTTCCTAAAAGCAGCTATGACGACCCAAAGGCAAGCGTGGGTGGGCTCAGGAGTTTCGCAGCACAGTCAAATGCCAGTTAACCATTAATCAGCAAAGTTAATTAGCAGATAATCACTGTCCCTTAGGGTTTATAGGACTCTGCAACTCTTGCAGATAAATTAATTTCCGAAGAGAACAAACAACCCAACTCTTTAGAAACCAGATGTGAATATAGGCTTTTGTCTCAAGTCTGCAAAGAGCACACTGATGACTTCTTCAGGATGGCTCAGCCCCTCAGCCCTGTGTATCCCGTTTCCTAGCTGGAGCACATGGATAGGGTAGGATGGGAAGAAGCGGGTGGCATGGACCAGACACCCATCCATTTGACCAGCATCTCCTGTATGCTACAGCCCTGTGCTAAGAGATAGGGCCAGTACACTGGGCAGCAACTAGATGGAATCTGCTCACTGTCCAGGAAGAAGGAGGTTTTAAAGTAGAGGCCACATGATTGAGTGTATATTTACAAGTCAATTGAGTGCCCTAGGAGGAATGAGTACAGAACCATGAGAATATATTTTTAAATGAAACTATCCTGGACTGGGTCTGAAATGCTTCTGGGAAGCAATGTCTTCTGCTCTGTGAGCTGGAGGCTGTGTAGGAGCTCATGGTCACAGGTAGGTGGGCAAACAGCGGACACCAGGGAAGAAGCCCTGTGTCAAGGCAGAGCATGGCGGCACAGTGACCACTAACAAGGATGGAGAATGAGAAGCACAAGGTCTGAGGGCAGGTGGGCGGCCAGACCAGGCCTTGCAGACCAGGCACGGGCTGTGGATCATTATGCTGAGAGTGAGGGGTCACCAAGGGGGGTGGAAAGCAAGGTGTTTGCCATGGTGTGATTTGCATTAAGAATAGTATTGAAGGTGCAGAGTAGAGGACAGTGGGAGAGGTGCCAGGGTCGGGGTGGTGACTAAGTAGCAGGCCTTACAGATGTCAGGGAGAAGAGTTGGCAGCTTGGACTAGAGTGGTGATATCAGGTGGGGTGGGAGAGAATGATGCATTCCAGAAGTACTGACCAGGATGTGGAGATAGAAAGGATTTCAAGGTGGAAGTAAAGGGAAATAGAAGGGATAGCACCTAGATTGTTGATCTGCATAATTAGACAGATCTTAGTGAACACTGGAGGAGGCCAAGTGAGGAAGGAAGCTCTGGAGCTCAGCCTTTGCTGTGTTGAGTTTGAGGTATGACAGACAGTCAGAGTAAGCAGTCTGACTTGTGAGCTTGGAGCTCAGGGGCAAGGTATGGACTGGATATACACTTGGTAATTTAAGCTACAGACATGGAAGGCATTTGCCAGGAAAGATAAAAAAAGAAGAGGAGAAGGAGGGAAAGGAAGGGAAGAGGTCAAGAGAGAAAGGAAACTAGAGGAGGAGAAAAGAGAACTTAGAAAATAGAGAAGGGAGGGGACAGGAGAGCAGAAGAGGAAAAAGGATGAGAAGGGCAGCTCCCGAACTTACTGATCTCATATAGAAGGATGGTTCTGCAAAGAGACAAACAGGGCCTGCATAGAGACTAAGAAAGGGGACCTGAAGAGTGTGACATCTCAGGAGGCAAGGGAAGAGAGGACATCGAGAGGGGGGAGTGGTAAGATGTGTCAAATACTACAAGAAAACACCAGTTGACTTCGGAAGCCATGTGGGACGCCTTCCTTCACCCTCCCAGTGTCCCATCTACCCTCTGCCCTTTCCCTGCTCCCTGCCCTAGGTGTCTGTCTTCACTAAGCCATAATTTTCAGAAGCAAAATACATATTCCGTGAAGACAGGGGTGCCCCCAGCACACAACACAATGCTGCCAACAAGTAGGCTGTGAGCTAAAGTCTGATAAATGAATGCATGGAGTAAATATGTTCTAGCAACAGAAAAGACAGGGAGTGAACAAGTGCCTAAAGAAAGAACAGCTCCAGTGCAAATCATCAGCTGAACCTCAGAGAATCTTGAAAGCCTCTTCAGCTCTAATGCTGTCCTATGTCATGTGGTTGAGATGGAATGAGGAAAACTTCTCATAAGAAACATGAGATGTTTCTCAGTAGCTCAGGAGACCTCATGCTGCTACTCTGAATGGCACGTTTCTATGATGTTGTTGAATCACGCAGTTTAACCACTCAACACGTGATCCTGCCTTCATGGAGCTTTCAATCAAGTTGAGAAAGAAAGACTCTAAGGTATCAAACAGGAAAATAATAATAGACAATAATAGACAGTGCAACAGCAAGTCTGAAGTCCTAAAAGTAGAAGAAGTATAAGGCTGCCCATTGCTGGGTATTTAGCAATGTCACAGAGGAGGGACATTAAAAAAAAGAGATTGTGATTCACCTTCCTCATGTAAAAAAGACAAAACCTCCTATAGAAAGGGAACAGAAATGAACAAGAAATTTTTAAAATAAGAAACACAAACGCACAAGAACACATGAAATATAATCAACTAGTAGTTACCAAAGAAAGGCAAATTGAAGCAATGGCAGAGTGCTTCAACTTAAAAGTAAAAAGGCATTTAGTTTAAAGCAAAGACTTGGAGCCAACCCAAATGCCCATTGATGATAGACTGAATAAAGAAAATGTGGCACATATACACCATGAAATACTATGCAGTCATCCAAAAAAGGTGAGTTCATGTCCTTTGCAGGGACGTGGAGGAAGCTGGAAACCATTATTGTCAGCAACTTAACACAAGATCAGAAAACCAAACACCCCATGTTCTCACTCACAAGTGGGAGCTGAACAATGAGAACACATGGACACAGGAAGGGGAACATTACATAACAAGGCCTATCAAGGGATGGGGGCAAGGCGAAGAAGATCATTAAGACAAATGCCTAATGCATGCAGGGCTTAAAACCTAGATGACGAGTTGATAGGTGCGGCAAACCACCATGGCACACGTATACCTATGTAACAAACCTGCACATTCTGCATATGTATCCAGAACTTAACGTAAAATTTTTAAAAATTTAAAAATAGGAAAGATTCTTTAAAAGGTATTTAATTTAAAAGAACAATCTCTGGTGCTGCCAAGTGTGCAAGGAAATGGGCATAGGTATACACTGCTGAGCGTGCACACATCCGCACAACCTCTCCACAGGGCAGCTTGACACTATGCATCGAAAAAGTTAGATGTGAACTATAATTCACCCTCTGGAAATTCATCCTAAAAAAATAATTAAGGATGAGTACAAAAATGTAATCATAAGGATGCTCACTGAAGTACAATTTTTCATTACAAATAAAAGTTGAAAATAATCTACATTGCCAAACAGGGGAGTGTTAGTTAAATAAATGATGTGCAAAACAGATGTGTGCAAACACTAAAAACACCTTCTAGAAATATTCACCAATACGAGAAGATGGTATTATCATACCATCTTAAGTACCAAAAAACTGATTACAAAACAATATCTATATTATGGTCTAATTGTGAGGTCTTTTTGGCTGACCAATGGCGCCATGGATGCTATAGCAACGCCTGTGACCCACATGTACACCTCTGGATGACCTCCCAGAATTAGAAAATCTGAATTAACTGAAAGACCATGAAAAGAGGAAGAATGATTAATGATCAATTCCTGCAGTGCCTAATTAACTTGACACATTCTTCTATTGTTCCTTATTCCCACCTCAATTTATAAGGCAACTGGACTTTGTAACCAACCTTGGTCAACCTTGTGACTCCAGACCCTACGACCCCTTCCTAGCTTGCAAAAAACCACCCTAAACTGTAGCTTCCACTGCCTACCCCACACCTATAAAACCATCTCCTATCTCACCACCTTCTGCTGACTCTGTTTTTGGACTCAGCCCACTCGTACTTGGGTGAATAAACAGCCTTGTTGCTCACACAAAGCCTGTTTCGGGGGGGGTCTCTTTATTCAGAGAGCACATTTTAACTGATGTTATTGGTGTGTGTGTCTGTGTGTGCACACATGTGCACAGGAGATCTGGAAGGCTATGCATCATTATATTCACAGAAGGTAGGTGGATATGACTGTGAATATTTTAAAGTCCTTTGCACTTGTCTGTATTTTCTGACTTTTGTTAATAAGCTTTTGAAATGAGATTTTTTTTTAATAATTCTTCTAAATTATTTTAGAATTTAGACGCCCTGGGTAGGGCATCTCGGTAGAAAAACAGATGAACAAAGTCATAGAAGGTGACTCAGAAGATGAGGTTTTGTAGTGAAGGCAAAGTGGAAACCAGTCAGATGGAAGAGTAGGTGTCCCCCTATACTGGTCCTGTTTAGAATAGCCACAAAAGGCCAACTAAATGTTAAAAAGGGTGAAGGTTTCAGCCTTTGCATAGGGCTGTTTGTTCAAACTTCTTAAAAACTTTTAATGCCTCTTATTCCAGTACAAATTTAAGGTCCCTTACAAATACACATGCAATGTCAACAATCACTTATGCAGCATCTTGTACATCCCAGGCACTGTGCTTGGCTCTGAAGATGCAAAACTGAATTGTAAGATCAAGCCACTCAGGGCCGAGTGGACTAGATGGCTCTCCAGCAGGTAGGTACACTAAAGCAGGAATCATACAAGTATTGTCTCATACCTCAGCCTGGACAGGAGTTGCATTGTTTGGCCAGTTGAGTGCTTTCTGTTTGTTTGCTTTTAATTTGGATGCATTTAGGCAGGACTTATAGCAGGACTTGCACTCTTCAGTTGGAGACCACAGTTTCTACTTTCTCTCTTTTCACCATAGAGGCTTTGCACCATCTTTCTGGCCCACAAGGGCATTGGGGTTTGCTAGCCCCGACCAACACCACATGTTAGAGAAAAGAACATGGAATTTGCAGCCACATAGACAAGGGTTCCAGTCCTGCCATGATCTATGCAACCTCCAGCCAGTTCCTTAGCTTCCTTAGTTCCCTCTCTTAAAATGGGACTTTGGATACTGTGAGTCTTGCTGCCTGGTGCCCTCGCCTATCAGGAGAGGCCAAGGAAGGGTTTTCCTGGCTAGGGCACATTGTGAAGGGCTGAAATCAAGCTAAGCATTGAGAGAAAGCACCTCACGTTGGATTCAGTGAAATGGACCAGAAATCCTAGGGATTGAAAGTAACAGAAGGTTGGTAAAGCATAAGCAAATCCAAACTGCGTGCCCAGCCCCACAAGAATCAGGCGCCTAAGCACAGTCAAGCAGAGAAACCTGGAGCATATACCCAGGCAGTGCTGTGAGAGGATGGCAAGCCCAGACAGATCTCCAAATAGAGGGAACTGCAGTCTGAATAGGGTCTGGACTCTCTGGGGCACATGCAGTACATTGCCAGAGTCCAATATGGAATGGCGCACCAAGTTTCGCCCTTCTCATGCCCGCCGACTGGAACAATACTTATGGTCCTGTACTTAGAGTGGGCATCTTTTTCTCCCCAGCTTCCCTGTGTTATTTCCAGGTTTCTTCTACAGCAGAAAGCAGTCGCTTCCAGCCCCCAGTGCAGGCCTTTCTTGCCCAGTTAATTCATGGGCTGATCTCTGCAGAAACATCACAAAACCTTCACATGGACTCATTTCTTAATGCCTCAAATCCTCCCTATAGCTCCCAATTCCCCAGTATGGATACCAACTTATTCCTGAGGACTGGAATAAGTTCGACAGCTGTGTTGTAAGGCCCATAAAGACGAAAAGTGTGCCACATTGGGTTAAATTACCCCATGGTTGAAAAACACTCTGGCACAGCCTGGTTACGATGGACGCACAATTCCTGTGGGTCAAAACCTGACCCAGCAACTCCAGGCATCCTTTTGCCCCCAGAGAAACATTTGCTGATGTGTGAGTGTTCACGACACTATTTCCAACAGCTAAAACACTAGGAACAACGCAGTGGGCCCTCCCCAGTAGAATGGATAAACAAATGCTGGCATAGTCATTCAACTGAAAACAATATAGCAACATACAATAAACATTGATTTGCTGTGATACAGCAGATCAATACAGCCACACACACCAACACCGGGATGGATTAAAGCACAATGTTGAATGAAAGAAGCTCACGTGAAGCTGGAAAAGTAATCAACACAAAGACGCAATCAGGCAAACCTCACTACTGTATCGTTAAGGGATAGATGCAAATGTGATAAAATTGTAAAGAAAAACAAGGGAATGATTAACACAAAATTTAGGACAGTGCATCCCACTGGAGACGGCGCAGAGGCAAAGCAGGAGGGACAGACAGGTCTTCTAAAGAGTCAGTACTGTCCTATTTCTTACATGGGTGCGCATTCCATTAATACTCCCATGCTTCGAACTGTGAATATCAACCACATATGTTATTTTGCATAACTGATGTAGGTCACAGTTTAAAAAAGGAAGAAAATATAAACTAAATTATTCAATGGTGCTCTGGGATAAAGCAAGTTCTAATTTGTGGGAAAAGAATCAAATATTTGTTTTCTGAAAAGACTTACTTTGCATTTCGTTTTCTATTTAAATGTATTTAGTTCAGAAAAAAAACTCAACAGCATTCAGTACAATGTTGGACATAGAATTATGCTTTGGTTTTTTGTTGTTTTTTTTCTAATAAGGAGAAAGTCTTTGAAAACAAAAAGTGAAAATGATGGGGAAAAAACAAAAATGTGGAAAGGATAAATTTCTACAAGCTAGAAAACTATTTAATAGGAGCCAAATGGGAAAACAAAATAAAACAAAAAGCGACCATTATTATTTTTTGGTATCTCAGCTTACCTTGCTCTTGAACTCTTATTGATTGCAAGATACCTGTAAATGCTCAATCTTGTCAGTCGAAGGCAGTTGGGCAATTAGTCTTCCTAAATGTCTCCTGTCCTCAAGGACATCCTGCTTCTTCCTACTCCCAGTGGCAGGTGGACACCGGGAAAGGTTAGGGTCCTGGTGCTCCCTGCTGGACCCAGTGCAAAGGCAGGTGTCTGTGGCTGTAGGGACCCGTGGCCTGCAAGGCTGTGGTTCTTCCCCACTGATTCCACTGTCCTGCTGGGGCTGCCATTCTTTGGAGGGCCCAAGGCTGACACCACACCCATCAGATGCCCAGCTTCAAGGAACAGCTTGCCCAAGACCCTGGAAACCTGCGAGTCACATCTCACACCCACCCCCAAACGTTTTCTCTTTGCTTTTGCATGTCATCTGATGCAGGGCAGGTGAATCCAAAACCGAAGCTTTGCCTGGGTGGGTTATTGGCTTTGCCCAGGGAAGAGTTAAGGGTCAGCTGTCAGTATTAGAAAACAGCTTTCACTGAAGCAGCAGCAGAGGTGCTGCGCCTTGTGGAGCAGGGATACCCCAGAGGCAGTGTGCCCAGAGCAGCAGCTCGGAGGCAGTTTTTTACTCACATTTGTATTTACTTTGAAAATTAAGAGTCAGATTATGCAGAAATTTCTTGAAAAAGAGTGGTAACTTCTAGGTGGTTAGGCCATTGCCATGGACAAAGATGACACCTCTCGAGTGTCACCATGGCAATGGTAAACTGACATGGCATTCTGGTGGGCATGTTTTACAGAAAGTTGTTTTTGCCCCATCCCCATTTTAACCAGTCCTCAATTTGGTCTGATATCCAACCTCTGCCTTCTACCTCAGTATAAGAAGCAGCAGCAGCCCCCTCACCCCCTGCCCAGATTTTTTTGAGAGGTGCCTAGTCTTTCCAGGCCATGTCTGAAGATGCATGGACAAACCTGCTCTAGGACTCACCCAGACACTTCTGGAAGCCTCTGTTCATCTGCCTCCTCCCCAGCAAAGGATGGGGGAAATTGAGGATGTTTAAATCTACATTCTTGCCCCCACTCTCTCCCTCCACTCAATCACTCAAACAGAAACATCATTCACTGCATCCCCTATCTCTACAGTCAGCAGTTCAGCCTTGGATTCTTTATTTGTGCATTCGTTGTGATTAGGTTGGGCTGTGGTTGAGAAAAAACAAGTAAGATGTTTTTTGCTTATATACAGGCTAGCCTATCCATTGTCTATTGCTGCATAGCAAATCACCACACATGCAGCAGCTTTAAAAGACACAAATGTATTAACTCACAGCATCCTTGGACCAGAAGTCCCGGCACAGTGTGGCGCAGCTGCATTCTGTGCTCAGGGACTCTCAAAGCTGAAATCCACTTTGGCTTTCCAGTGTTGGCTGGGCTGGGCTGTCTGCAGACTCTGGGGACGAATCCACTTCCAAATGCATCTAGGTTGTTAGCAGAATTCAGTTCATTGCAGTTGCAGAACTGAGATCCCTGTCTCCTTGACATGCAGACCCCCTCGTCTTTGAGCCAATAATTGCATGGCGAATCCTCATGCTTCAAATCTCTGCCTTCCCCTTCTGCGACGGGCTGGAGAAAGATCTTCCCTTCCAAGGGCTCATACAATTTGAACTAGGTCCACCTGGTGAATCTAGGACAATCTTCTTATTTTAAGGTCAACCAATTAGTACGTTAGTTACATTTTGCTATGTCATGTAGCATATCCATGAATAACACAAAGGACAAAAGTCATGAGAGTCAACCTTTGCCTTCCACAGCCGGTAAGACAACTCTGCCTTAAGTCCTCAGGACCCAGCCTCCCTTCTACTCACCACTCCATCACCCCTGGAAGGGACCCCTGTCCCCACAGTCCAGGATTCAGCATCTGTATGCCAAGGTAGATGGGTATAAGGTTCATTCTATACCCTAGGGTTTTAAGAAAGGTTCCCAGCAGCTGCTACACAACATTTCTGCTTTCATCCCATTGGTTCTATTTTGTGACATCCTCACCTGGTTGCAAGGGAAGCTGGGCAAGGTAGCTCCATTCTGGGAGTCAACATGGCTGGGTACAAATTCTATCACTAAGAAAAAGATGGAGACTGGGTAGTTGGGGACAACACGCAAAAGAAAATCTGGGGAAAGCCCATAAAACCCCTCTTTCTTGTGAGCTTGGTTTTCAAGTCTTTAAAACCTTTAGTTTGAAACTCAAGCTAAAACTGGAATTTTTGTTGCAGGCAATGGTCCTTTCCCCCTTCCCTGGACAATCATTCTCAGCCTCCAGGACTGAATTTACTAGCAGGAAAGCTGAGGGAGAGGACGTGAATTTAGGGAGAAGATCATTGTGGCACTGCATTTGAATGCAGAGGTACAGGAGCGGCTGTTGTCTCCTCATGTGCACCCTCCCACCGCTGTCTAGAAGTGTTTGACCCCAAGCTTTCCTTACGCTCCTACAAGCGGGAAAGAAGGAATGTTGCAAGCCTACCTTCATGCCAGTATTTAGTCCCAAGCCCTGTAAATATAATTCCAGTTGCAAAGCCTAAAACAAGCAGGTGTGTTCATTTTCTCTTAAAGAAAGGAAAAATGACATTCCATAATGTCATGCAATTATAACCCCTCCAGCTTGCAAAAAAAAAAAAGTCACAGAAATGGAGCCAATGATCTGCAGGAGCAATTTTCCAGTTTTGACTGTGCTTAAGGAATACAGTGGATGAGCCCGTCACAAGCAGCCAGTGCCCTCAGCTCTGCATAACTAGCCTAAAGGGTCGCAGAGGTGGTTCCTAACCAATCAGGAAGGACTTACCTGGGCTGGAGCTCTCCTGGTTAATGGTACTCTAACTGGAGCACTCCTGGGGGACATGAAGATTTCATAATGCAGACTGGTACTTCAAGCAGTTTATTTTTTCCTGATTCCTGCTTCTTAGAAAAAGTAATAAATTAGTAATTTCTGAACCTAGAGTGACCTAGAAGAAAAAAAAAAAAACAGAGATGTTTGATTCTGATCAATCTGAGTCTGCAAAGTGTCTCAGCCACTTCCCAACTACGAGAGCTTCTTAGCAAAACAACTTCAACTAGGAGTCTTCATTCTGGAATTAGGACATCAACATATGTCTTCCATTCCCAGAGTCCTACTTCAAGGCTCTGAGTTCACACATGTGAATTCCAGAACATTAGCACATGCTCAGTGCAATCGGTAGCTATTGGTGTTTTCATGGTGCCATGTTGGATCAGGATTGTGTCATCATTAAAAATCAATGTTTAATTAAACAATCCAAGCTACTCTTCCAAACCAAGATCCATTGTGTATTGAGAGAGAGCTGAAATGTCACTGTTAAGTTGCAAGACAGCATGGCTCTCAAATGACAATCTGTCCAGAGTGCAGGGAGGGGGAGGTCAAGGATGTTTGCTCTGCTTTAAAGACACTTCAGTCTCATTTCTAACACTCAGGAAATGCCAAAATGTGAGGACTTTACCTGCTCTGCCTCTGATGAAAATGGGCCAGTAGCAGACACATAAGGGCTATCGTTTACCACATCAATGTCCATCGCAAGAGATCCCCACGTTCCCACCCACTACCCCTCATGGTGTGGCCAGGATGACCCAGGACAGACAAATGACTTTCTTGTAAGTATCGGAGGAATGAAAGCAGGCATCTGAAGAAATTCTTAGTCCAACTACAGACCATGGTGTTTAGGACACTCCCACATTCTCAAATCAAGACCGACCTTCAGGTCTCACAAGCTCCTGGTCACACTGATGCAACAAAGCAGGGGCCACAGCTGGGAACCAGTGCTCCAGGGCAGTGGTCAGCAAACCAGAGCCCTCCAGTGAGCCAAATCCCATCTGCCACCTATGTTTAGACAGCCCTCAAACTACAGACGGCTTTTATGTATTCGAATGGTTAGAGGGAAAGGGTAAGGAGCAAGGAAAGCATTTCACGATACCTGAAAATTATGGAAAATTCACATTTCAGAGTCCATAGATAAAAACGCATTGAAATGCAGTCAGGCTCACTCATGAAAGTGTTGTCTGTGGAAGCAGTCCCCAACCATTTTGGCACCAGGGACCAGTTCCATGGAAGACAATTTTTCCATGGACTGGTGTTGGGCGAGGTTAGTTTGGGGATGAAACTGTTCAACCTCAGATCATCAGGCGTTAGTCAGATTCTCATAAGGAATGCACAAGCACCTAGATCCCTCGCCCACATGGTTCACAACGGGGCTCATGCTTCCATGAAAATCTAATGCCGCAGCTGATCTGACAGGAAGCAGAGCTCAGGTGGTAAAGCTCACTCACCCACTGCTTACCTCTTGCTGTGCAGCCCTGTTCCTAACAGGACACAAATTGGTACTGGTCCACAGCCCAGGGGTTGGAGACCCCTGGTCTATGGCTATTTGTGCTACAATGGCAGAGCTGAGTACTTGCAACAGAAACCATAGATCTGAAAATATATACTACGTGGTCCTTTACAGAAAATGCCTCCTCTAGGGAAAGCAAACGGCTCCATGTAACACCTGAAAGGGAAGGTGATGCCCAGAGCCTGGTTTCCTACTCTTTGTCCTGTGTTCTGCGTTCATCTTAAGATGAGTGCTTTACAGAGAATAACTTCTTTAATGCTTAGGTATTAATTAAAAGAAAAGATATATTTTTAAGTTGCCTTTAATCTTTCCCTTCCTGCTTACATTCAAACGAAAGCAATTACAGGGCAGAGACCTGCCAAGAAGTAGGATGATTTATGCAAAATTAACATGGCAAGAGCTAGAAGCAAATGTATTTATTAAAGTAACCCAAATAATCAGATAGTAGCAAATAGAAAGAAAAAATATACAAATCTGGAATTCCTAGTCAGTATTTCATTTTCGTTCACATTTAAATGATAACACATCTTGTGGCAAATTATTTCAGACTTTCTCTACCAGGAGAAAGGGGAAGAAAAATGCACTCATTGAAGGAAAGCTCTGCAAGAGGCAAAAGTGATAAACCTCCCCAAGCCTATTTACAAATGCAGTCAATGAAACAGAATTTTAATGAATTGTGCCACATAATCTGGCAGTTAATGAGCTGCAAAAGCCTTTGTCAATTGCAGTGACTGGGAACTAACTCTTTCAGTTTCAAGATCAATAAGAGAATTCTCTGCTCTGCGTTACCCAAAAGGGAACTCTGGGGAGAAAGGAAGTTGTCAGAGGAATGTCATCTCTACAGGTCGCAGCAAAGCCGCCATCTGTTTTGTGTGTCTCCTCCCAATGCCCACCACCACCCCCACGCCTTATATTGAAATCCCAATTTCAGACTGAGGAGTAAAAGACAGTTTGGAGATCAGACAACACGGGTCCTGTGAATTGCCAATACAAAATGACAACTAAAAGGTGTGAATGACTCTAAAAATATATCCCAATATTTTAGCAACTGTACTGAGTCCACACTGGTGTGGACCTCTGGGAGGGGGTAAAACCCTTGACATTCAGTGATTTTGATAGACAAAGGCAATGGGAAGTGGGTTGGTGAGGATTAAACAGGCCTGAGGCATCCTGCTAGTTTGTCCTTCCATAACACTTCTTTTATTTGTTGTTTTCATTGCTCTACTGCCAAATAATCACATTCTTTTTCAGAGGTCTGGGATTTGCAATTATGGTATGATCCATCTCTATCACCCAGAGTTGTTACTAGGGAGATGTGGTTGTTGCTACGGTCCTGATGCCACAGGACATAAGAAATCCCAGGTGGAAAAGACTCATCATTCAACAGCAGTTCAACATTTATTGAGCATGCACCAAGTGGAAACAATGAGGAACCTTGGGAAGGCAGAGATGAATGAGACCTCAAAACCACCTTTAATTTGCTCTTAGACCACTGGAGGAGACAGACAATTAGGCTTGCTGAATGAATTAACAGACAATAGAGTTATAGATTTCTTGTTTGGCAGAGGCCTTAAAAAGATTTTATTTCATGTTAGGGACCCAGTTAATATGTTTCAATTGAGAGTCGAGAAATTTATATGTCATTTCAACACTCATACAAACTAAGTGAAGCTATTTCTACCACACCATCTCCTGACACCCAATCTTGGAGTTTACTTAGAGGCAATTTCCACTACACCTGTGTTTTCATCTATTAAGGCTCTCTCTCTCTCTGGCATCAGGTATGAAACTATTAGCAAAAGCCACAAGAAAGCAATTTCGGGAGGGGAAAGCCTCATCAAATGTGAAAAATTAAAGCCATCCTGGATGTTGCATTGAGGAAATTGCCACAGGCAATCCCATTCTGTCAACAGAATGTTCCACTTGGCTGCAACCAAGACACAGGTGAACTGTTTGACACATGGCATGATAGAGAAAAGGGAGAAGGAGGCACTCAGAGAATTAGGCTGCCCCAGATCAGCCAGCATTGATCCTAATATTTAGTAAACTTCTGTCAGACTAGAAAGAGAGAGAAAGATGTAGTCCCTGTCTTCAAGCAGTTTACAGTCTGGCCAAAGAGGTAGGTTTGTATACAGATCTTTATAACAGAGGGGGAAATAAAGCAATTCCTATTGAAGGCCGGGTGCAGTGGCTCACGCCTTTGGGAAGCCAAGGTGGGCAAATCACAAGGTCAGGAGTTTGAGACCAGCCTGGCCAACATGGTGAAACTGTCTCCACTAGAAATACAAAAAATTAGCTGGGCATAGTGGCAGGCACCTGTAATCCCAGCTACTCAGGAGGCTGAGGCAGGAGAATCGCTTGAACCTGGGAGGGAGAAGTTGCAGTGAGCCGAGATCATGCTGCTGCACTGCAGCCTGGGTGACAGAGTGAGACTCTGTTTCAAAAAAGAAAAAAAAGAAGTGGTACCGAAGACCAGAAAAAGAGGCGAGACTTGCTTCTACTTGAAGATCTGAAATACAGTAGCAGCCCTTCTGAATAAAGGAACCCAGTCATCCCAAAAGTGCCATGGAAGGAGGCTCATCTCAGGGGAAGAGGCTTTGGCCCCAGCACCCAGATTTACCCTTCTATGGTTATCTTCTCCTTGGACTTGGGGATAGGGGTCTGAAGACTTTTACTATTCAGATTCAAGGCTAATGTGAAATCATTCTCTCAGGTGCCATTACACAGCTGAGGCAAGGCTAGAATATTCAGACAAGATCAAATCAAGTATCAGAGGTTGAAAAAGAACTGTGAAAATTGATAGCCCAAATTGTCAAGCATAATGACCTCATCTCTCACTTGTAGCCTTCCTTTCCCTACAGGTGCTCTCCTTTTCTGGACCTGCCTTATATCTTCGTAGTGGGCAGCATGTCAGCATCACCCAAGATGCTGTGAGCCTATGCCAGGGCACTCCTCTCCTTCAAATCTAAGTACAAGAGGAGATGCTTTTAGAGAGGGAAATTTCCTGCCCACAAATTTAGTTCTGATTTCTTCACCAAGAAGCCACCTTGGAGGACCTCAAAATGAGCATCCCCTCGGAAGAATTCCTATATGCCCACAGGTTCTCAGTTTGCAGCAACCTGCACACAACACAATAGCCAGCCTCGGCACAGGGAGCTGTAGACGTGCAGAGCTGGGTGAGCAGGTGCAAGCAAAGATGTTCAGTTTCCTTCAACATCTGTGCTGAAAGCAGGAGACAGTCTTTAAGTGCTACTAATTCAAAGAAGGATGTGCTGCCATTTTATCTTCTTTAAATGTGAAAAAGTAGCATCTTTTAGCTCCTCACCTTCCAATCCAATTCAGAGTCTTCTTTCTGGCTCTCTGAACCTCCAACAGCTTCCTTTACTGTTCATCTACCACATCTACTCAGGACCCAGCCACTCCCAAATGCTTTTTCCATCTTCGGCCAGGCTGATCTCAGAAACGATTATTCATCAGCACCTGTAAAGAGTCAGGTGCAGTGCTCAACATGGAGGAAACCAAATCAAGTGAGAATTGGCTGCTGCCTTCAGGGAGCTTACCAGCAGTGAGGGAGCCCTGCAGGCAAGTCAGGGGTGACCACAAACATCAGAAGTGTGAGACACACAGGCTTAGTTACCCTGTGTGCAGGTGAGTAGGGATTGTATTGTCAAAAAGGAGATGAGTGGTGTCCAAATAAAAGGAGTGGTCTAGGAAAAGTCATGCCAGGCCTGGAATGGTGGCTCACACCTGTAATCTCAGCACTTTGGGAGGAGGCTGAGGCCAGCGGATCATGAGGTCAGGAGTTCAAGACCAGCCTGACCAATATGGTGAAACCTCATCTTTACTAAAAATACAGAAATTAGCCAGGCGTGATGGTGTGCACCTCTAGTCCCAGCTACTTGGGAGGCCGAGGCAGGAGAATTGCTTGAACCTGGGAGGCAGAGGTTGCAGTGAGCCTAGATTGCGCCACTGCACTCCAGCCTGGGTGATAGAGTGAGACTCCGTCTCAAAAAAAAAAAAAAAGAGAAAAGTCACACCAAAACACATCACAAATCCACAGACCATGCAGTGTAGCAGGAGCAGGAGGGCTAAAAAAAAAGATGAAGTGACACTGTCATGCCAGAGCCAGCCCACGAAGAATCTGGTGAGCCACACCGAGGAAGTTCATCTTCATTCTGAAGCCTGTGAAAGCCCCAGCCCAGCATCAGAAAGAGGAGGCTGTATCTGAGCAGTATCTAGGAAAGAAATGTGTAGCACCTGGTGACCAACTGAAGCTCAGGTGTGAAGGAAGGCAAGCACACGTGAGCTCATTCCTTCTCTGCTCCTTTGCTCTGGCAGTACTCCAGCCTGAAACGCCCCCCCCCCCACCCTTTCCTTGTCCACCCTGGCCTGAAACCACTCACCTTCCCCCAGGAAATCATCCCTAACAGCCTCCATCCACACACTGTTGGGACTACCCAGCTGGAAGATGAGCAAGGCTGTGCTGCTGCTGCACTTTTCCATTGGTCCCTCTGCCTACTGGGTGCGGCTCCCTCAGGATAGACTGGGTCTCCCAGCCCATGCTGCTTCCCATGCATCTTCCACCTCTCTCAGTGTCATCTCATCCTCATATGCATCTGCAAGTGCCACACAGCAGTCTCAGTAGATGCAATAATAACTGGCTATAAAACCATCATCTTTTGAGAGCCACGTATATACCAGGCATCACTCTTTTTATCTACCCATTTATGTATTATCCATCTACCTCTATGCCTACATTTGTTACATATGTTCTTGTCCTTCTAGTCCTAACAACAACCCTTCAGGGTAGGAAGAATTATTTGCTTTCCAGAACCAGAACTAAATGTTAGGGTGTTTGATCAGAAATTTAGAAGTGCCTGAGATGGTATCCTGCTTTGTAGGCTAATAAGTTAAGCCGCCACCATTTTATATACAGATAATGACAGAAGACACAAGACACCTGGATCAGAGATAAAGACCATGTGTCACTCACAGCAAAAGCAGCAGCTGGAGCAGTTGCTAGCATGAGTGTTTCAAACCCCAACCTCCACAAGGTGACATGCTGACGTCCGATGGCACCTGCACATCACAGGACAGGAACCCCAAAATGGCGGAACCCTGATCTTAGATAGGGCTGTTGGTAACTTCCATTCCCCATTACAGAGAGAGAAAGAGAGAGATCTGCTTTTAAAATTGGAATGTAAGCAAATCCTTCCATGGACAGGAATTGGACTTACCTATCCTGGAAAGTCTCCAGAGATGGAAGCATTCCTGAGCTTTATTATCTCCGGTTTCTATGGCTGTTTATTATTCAAAATGCTCAAACAGACAGTCTGAGAAATGTACGAACACCAATACTAAGCCATGATGTGCTGTTCCCCTTGCGTGTCTCCAGATGGTCCATGATGGTTCCTTGGTTTGTAGTTCCTTGTTCTAGGACCCATGTCACTCTCCTCAAGGGCAGGCTCTGTGGAATCATAACCAGTTAGTAATGGCTGCCACCTAACTACCACATGCTATGAATCATGCCAGATGCTTTGCAAACTATCTCCAATCACTGTAGCAACCCAGCAAGTTGGGTATTATCACTCCCATCTTAAACATGAGGAAGTTATGACTTGCAGGTGAGTGTCTTACTCATTACTACACTGTAATGGTGGAAGCAAGATGCTTTGCCAGGGCAATCTGACTACAAATCTTGTGCTTTTCTTTACTCTTAAAGCCTTCAGAGTCTCCTTGGGTCCCTGAAGAAGTCACGCTCTCTTTTTCTCAGTGGAAAGAGTCAAGTAGCTGCCTTGCTTACTATTAATTAAGAAAGCCACTACTTAACCAGACCCTTCCTAGCTGCCTTTTAAGAATAGCAATTAAGAGCCTACATTTTATAAGCAGATCCAATTTAACTTAGAGCAGGACAAGATAAAGGGTACAAGCTCATTAACTAAAAATGCCATGCTACCTTTGCTACAAAAAGAGAGTTTTTAAAACTTCCAAGTGCCTTAAGAAAATTAAAACAACACCCAGGCAGCTTCCTACATGCATACAAAGCACAAACACAACATTACGGCTGGGAATGCCAAAGCTCAGTACGATAATGTCATTGCCTTTCCAGGCACCAAGCAGATGAGGATGGGGCACAAAACAGCTGTTGGTGGAGCAGGAGCCCCTCAGAAATGCAACCCCAACCTGCCCTGTTTTCACCACTCCTGTGCCAGCCAACTCCTGTCACCAGCCCACGAGAACCCTGGGCCACAGTCAAACTGGCTTGCAAAAAAATAGCCTAGGAATACTTGTTTTACGATTATTACTTTTAAATTCCTAACCACCCAACTTGCGTTTCTTTCTCTTGGGGTCAAAACCATTAGTGCCACCTGCTGGGCATTTCATTAAGGCTTATTTGAAGACATTAGACATCTGCCAGGTTGGAAGACAGAGCTGCCTTTGTAAAAGAGGGCAATAGCCACACACCAGCCATGGAGGTTCAGCTCAGTCTGGGGGACTCTCATCGCAAGAGCCACCCATTTTCAGCTGCTGCCCTGTTTCCAGGTTGAACAATGAGTATGTTGTCTGTATTGTTCCACCATGAACCCAATCCCCTTGAGGATCTATTTGCAAGGAGGCTTAATTGAATGGAGGTAGATGGGATGCTGGATTCCTGTGATGATTTGTGATAAGACTGCCAGTTTGCACACACCATGACTCTGCAGAGGTGCACGCAGAGATAAGATGCACCTCTCAAGGCCCTGCTCTTTCCCCAAGCAGCAGCTCCTTTATCTCTCCTCTTTGCCTCACTATTAAAAATGGGGAAAGGTGGAATTATTGCCAAGTAGTCTGTGTAAGTGAAGCATCTATGAACTTGCTCCAATACACAGCGCTGACCATTGATCCAGGCCCATTCTAGAATGAAGTTTCAATGACACCGAAAGAAAACATATGGTTCTCTTGTAATAACGTGGCATTGTGTAGACATAACCCAAATTTGAAAACCTCTTAAAATAGAAACCTTGATTCCATCTGTCCCTTAAAAAAGAAAAACTCATAATTGCTTATAACCATGTTCATTTACCATTTTCTCAAATGTTTAACAGCTGGTGAGGAGCAGAGGACAGAAGGGCAGGAGGAGACAGGGGTAATTAATAAAAGCCGTTATCCTGCCTTGATTTCAAATGTTATCAGTGCTTAAAATGTCAAAACTGTGTTCCCACATTCCTCAAATGACTCGCCCATAACGTGTCGTAACTGAATCCAGCCCACGTATTCACCCCTGGAGGATTCTAAAGAGTGAGCAAGCTAACACCGACCACAGCACTTCTTTTGAAGGACTTTTGAAGGCTTTGACTAAGGGAGAACCATTTGCAGGGAGAATTCAATTGACAGAGAAGAATATATGGCAAATATTTATGTCTTAAAATTCAAATTGAACTTCTTTTCAAGACAAGGAATCAAAGCAGCAGGAAGCTGAAGCCTGGTAATACATCTGTTTCTGCAGGGAAATGTCACTGATTGCACCTAAAGATGTGTGTATCTTCATAGAGCTGGTTTATCTCTTGGGAAGGATTTCAATAGACATATTCAAAGGTACGCCTCAGCTGTAGAGTGTCTTGTAGCACGCTGAGGACAATTTGCCTTACTAAGAAGGCCTCCAGTCCACCACAGTTTCTCAGGGTCAGGTGTAAGGACCACACACCCAGATTACCTGTGATGTTTGTAAGTCCTGCACACTCGTGCCTGACCCTCATGCTTGCAGAATCAGAATCCCCAGGTTGTCCCAGACTGCATGCCAGCCACCCCTCAGCTGATTCTGATGCAAAGTCAGGTCTGGCGCCAGTGCAATCAGGGCTGCTGCCTCCCTGGCAACTCACACTGGGCACCCCCAACAGAAAGGCAGGTTCCTCCTGACCAGATAGCTCTCTGCAACCATGCCTGGAGATAGTATTTAATCCACAATTTCATGAGAACAATAAAAGGATTTGTTGAAAATGACTGCACGCCGCCTGGAAGGAGGAGAATCTTGGAGAGATAAATTCACCATTATGATAAGACACTCTGGAAATGACCATCCCCAGGGTCCCTGAGTTGCCTGCTGGTTCTTCCTCTTCAGAGAATAATGAAGGGTTCTCTGCTAAATCATGGGCTCAGTTCTCATCCAGACTGAGGTGAGGCTGCTAGTAGCCCTTAGGTTCTGCTGGAGTGCTTCCCACCCACCTCCTCCCATGCCAGTCTGCACAGTCAAAACCTATGCATGAAAAACCCCCAGCGTCTTCATCTGTAATTCTCAGACTTCGCTTAAGTAGATGGTATAGGAGAAATAATAATAACCATTGACTTTTATTGAGATTCACATGCAGATTTGCTTAATCTGCACACTTCCCCTATAAAGAACTGGTACAACAACTGTTTTGTAATGAACAAATGGAGGCACAGAAAGGTTAAGAAACTTCCCCAAGGATACACAGCTGGACAATGCTAATATAACAAAATAGTTTACTTAGAGCAAGCTTGTTCAATCTGTGGCCTGCAGGCCCCATGTGGCCGAGGACAGCTCTGAATGCCGTCCAACACAAATTCATAAACTTCCATAAAACATTATAAGATATTTTTGCTATTTTTTTTAGCTCATCAGCTGTCATTAGTGTTTGTGTATTTTATGTGTGGCCCAAAACAATTCTTCTTCTTCCAGTGAGGCCCAGGGAAACCGAAAGTTCAAACACTCCCTCGCTTAGAGCATGGGTTGGTCGTCAATGTGTCTAAGGTCCAAGGATGTTGTATATTTTACACAAGTGCTGTAAGCCTTACCTTCCTCACCTAAGAAAGGGAAATGATACTAACAGAATTGCCATGGAGCTAGATGAGTGTGATGGTTAATTTTAGGTGTCGACTAAGTAAAGGGATACCGGAAGAGCTGGTAAAACATTTCCCAGTGTGTCTGCGAGGCTGTTTCTGGAAGAGATGAGCATTTGCATCAGGGGACTGAACTAAGCACAGGCACCCTCCCCAGCATGGGCAGGCATTATCCAGTTCTTGGAGGGCCCAGATAGAGCAAGAAGGTGGAGGAAGGGCAACAGTGCTCCCTCTGCCTGAGCAGAGCCATCCAGCTTCTCCTGTCCTGGGACGTTGGAGTTCCTGGTTCTCAGTCTGGCCTTTGGCCTGGGACTGAATTATACCCTGAGCTTTCCTGGGCCTCCAGCTTGTAGAGAGCATACTTAGAAATTTCTCGCCCTTTATAACTGCATGAGCCAATTCCCATAACAAACCTCCTTTCATATATATATGCTATTCGTTTTGTTTCTCTGGAAACCGTGACTAATACAATGAGTTAATTTGTAAAATGCTCTGAACATTACCAGTGCCTCATAAGCACTCAATAAATGCTGTTAGTCTTGATTTTGTGTAGTTACTAAGAAGGTTCCTTCCCTGTGATGCTCTGTGTCTATGCAAATAACCTACCCCAGCAAGAAGCAGTATCCCTCTCCACGTGTGCTCTGGGCCCCTATACAATTTCCAGCCTAAGGTCTCTGAGGCTCCCTGGTCAGTGACCATTGACAAAGAATCTTTGCTTAATCAAACTTTAATCAGGCTCTAAACCTTCTCCTCGGTCCCTATGTGCACCTCCTTGTAAAAATCCAGCTTTAGCAAGAACCCTGCCAAGTCAGTTTCATAAGAATGCCCCCACCCTTGATACCTGATCACCCTCCACATCTGACCAGGTCCTTCATCCTCTACCATCCTCCAGGTGATGTCTGATCCCCCTGGCCTATCTTCAACAAGAATCCTGTTAGGTCCGTTTAGCCAGAATCCCTCTTACCTTTGATGTTTCCTCTTAGCAATTTTCCACCCACTTTCTCCCAACTTGCTCCTTGGCTATAAACCTCATTCGTGTGTGCTGTATTTGGAGTTAAGCCCAGTCTCTCTTCCCTGTGGCAAAACCCCCCTGCATTTACCTATTGTGATATCTTGAACAAAGTCTTCTTCATTGTGCTTTAACAAGTGTGGTTGAATAATTTTTCCTTAACACCGTCTTCCACCTTCTCCTTTGGGCTACATTTTTCCCACCCAAGAAAAACAAAAAGGGGACACCCTGGTTGTATGATGGGAAGAGCGCCCTCTTGATCACAGCCTTAGCCAAGAACATATTTTCCTCCATTGCACAGAAGTGTGGCTGATGTGGCACTTCCTCTCTACCACTATTAATCATCCACCAACACTTATCCCACCCCACCGCAGCAGTTTAGCCTCCATATCCATCTGCATGTCCGCAGCCCCCACCAGCCTCGTCTGCACTTGCTGAAAGAAAAACTTTGGCATCCAAACTACTTACAAAAACTGAACTTGCCTTCCCTGTATCATGAGCATGTGGGCTATAGCTGGGCTTCAGGGAAGACAGAAGCCAGGTCCTACTTCACTCTCATGGTATGGCCTCTCTTCTGTTAATCTTGCCACTTCTTCCTGCCCAGACCAGGTCCTTCACCTCCATGAAGCCTTTATGGGCACTCCAGCCTACACCAACTCTCCTTTCTCTCTTTTCTCTGAAATAACCCAGAAATCCCATTACTAGGTATATACCCAAAGGAACATGTATTATTCTACTATAAAAACACAGGTACACATATGCTTACCGCAGCACTAATCACAATAACAAAGACATGGAATCAACCTAGACGTCCATCAGTAGTAGACTGGATAAAGAAAATGTGGAATACTACACAGCCATAAAAAAGAACAAGCTCACATCCTTTGCAGCAACATGGATGGATCCACAGATCATTGTCCTATGTGAACTAACATAGGAACAGAAACCAAACACCACACGTTCTCACTTATGAGTGGGAGCTAAACACTGATTACAGATGGATACAAAGAAGGGAACAATAGACACCAGGGCCTACTTGAGGATGGAGGGGAGAAGGAGGGTGAGGGTGGAAAAACTAACCTATCGGGTACCATGCTTGTTACCAGAGTGACTAAATAATCTGTACATCAAACCCCTGCAACATGTAATTTATCCATGTAATGAACCTGCATATGTACCCCCGAAACTAAAATAAAAGTATATTTAAAAAAAAAAAAAAAAAAAAAAAAACAGGCTTTGGGCTGGATTTGGCCCACAGACCAGTTTGCCAACACCTGAGTTTTAAAAACACAAACAAAAAAAAGCAGATTTCAGATCAGTGTGTACAAGTTGAAGAACAAAGTTACCCTATCTATACAAAAACAAGGTAACAGAAATCTGTACCTGTTCATTAATATATATATATACATGCTTTTGTCAACTCTGGGAGGATTACAAAAAACAATAATTAAATGATCAGGCCACCTTTAAATAGCATGAGGAATTTTGACAACTGTCTTTTTTATGCATGACCTCTATTCCCATTCAACCCTCATTTAGATAGCAACGCTAGCACACAATTTTTCTAAGAAAGAAATTAAGTAAATGTGTTCAGCCCCGTCCCTAGGAAACAACTGGCAGGCAACCAAAATCCCAGGCCTCTCTCCCAGCATCAGAACGGCCAAGCCAGCCAAGACAGAGGCCAAAGGCAACCACAGCCTGCTGGAGCAGGGACTTCGATGCCTGCTCTTTGCTCTTCAAGATCCAAAAGCCAGAAACAGGAATTTTTTCAAAACAGCAATTCATTTGAAGTATTAATTAAAATGCAAATTACTCCAAGATGGCTTGGCTTTCAAATGTTTGCTCTGTAGTTTTCATGAATATAAAGCATATGAAAGGCTTCTGTTTCTAACGATCTCCATACTTGCTCACGGTTGAAAAACTGCTTGACTTCAACATAACTGAGGGGGGCGGTGAGTGCCAAGCAAGGTAGTAACACCTTTAGCAAGAACTGTTCCCATTCCGGAGGACAAGGGCAAAAAGGGTTTTGGAAGAGCCACCTCTGCCAAGACTCGGCCTCCAGCAGGGTCCTTTGATGGGGTGGAGCCTGCCACCCTCCAGGAAAAGGAGCCAGTTACCAGGGCGCACCACACAACCCTTTACAATGCATCTGCTGGCTCTTGGGTCTTTCCTTCTTGAATCAGGGAAGGGAGAGAAACTGTGAACAGACATGAATCTCATAATGGCTGTTTCTGACTTTGTGTGTGTGGTTTTGTGTTTGTTTGGGAGCTTTATTGTACAGAGAGTCTCCCTATGTTGCCCAGGCTGGTCTCAAACTCCTGGCTTCACATGATCCTCCTGCCTTGGCCTCCAAAGTGCTGAAGTTACAGGCATGAGCCACCACTCCTGGCCATCTGTGTGTTTTTGAACCAATCCCTTTGCCCCGAATTTGACAACGGATATTTTCTGTTCTCAAAGTCCATCTTGGGCCACTCCTTCCTGCAGAGAGCTGCTTGTCTGCTCCCATGTGAACCCCAGGTTTCCTGTCTTTTCCCTGTCTGATGTCTCCGCCTCTGATTTCAAACTGCTCTTCCCTGTAATGTTCAAAGAACTCCTACCCTCCCCAGCTACCTCCTACTTCTGCACTTGCTCAAGCAAGACCCACCCAATGGAAGACAGTTTACCAACCCCCTCTGTCACCAACCATGCCTCACCACCGATTCCCACCCCAAACAGCTATCAAGGCATCTCTTGCAAACACAAATTCAGGTGAAAGGAATCATGCCCACCTTACTCCATCTTCCCATCAGAAAGTCCAAGGAGATGAGAGAGGAGGCATGAGAATGGCACAGCCCTGGCTTCTTTAGACCTTGCTTCCTGCAGACACTTCTGCTTTGGTAACCAATCAGAGGCTCAGATGGCCCCTAAGAGCTGCCTGGAGATCTATGAGAGGCTGTCTTGAGCCAGAGAAGATAGAAGGCGGACGAGGCATCCACAGGGGGCTGCACCCCACACCACTGCAAGGTATTGGAAGGGGGTCCCCATAACCGCATATCATGGCCCTATCTCAGGGAAAAGTTGAATTGGATGAATTTTCAGCTTCTCCCCCAAAAGGCCTATGGACTCCACATTCTTACAACTCAGTCTTCAGAGGGGAGAGAACACCTGAGTGCTGGCCATAGGAAAGTATACCTAATTGTTCCCACAAGCTCAGGTTACTTCCTTACCTGGCTGCTCACTCTGTCTAACCAGACACTTGCTGGTCCAGCTTTAATGAATAAACCATCGCGCATTAGCAGCATTCATTTGGTTGTAAGCAATTTGTTCTTTTAAATAGGTTAAGCCTACCTCTACAGTGCTGGGTATATTCTTATTTTGTTTGGCCAATATTTTGTTCAAAGGAATGCAAAGGGAAATCCTGGTCCTGCCTTTCTGGGGGACCGTGATCAGTTCTGAATTAGAAAAATGTTAAACAAATAGGCTTTTTTAAACTCTGAAAAAAGTTAAAGATAGTGGTTGTGTTTATTTAAGCTTATTAGAGAAATAAACTTAGTTGATTTCACCCACTTGACACAATGCTAGTCTTAGCTAAACCCAAGCTCTCTGGGCCACACTGCCCTCAGCACATGCTATGTGCATGCCAAGACCCACCAGAGCATTCTTTTCACTGAGTCTATCTACCCCAGCTGTTTAGTTTAGTTTGGTTTCATTTCGTTCCATTCAGATCAGTTTAATTTAGTTTTGTTTAGTTTTTCATTGTTTTGTTTTGGGGGTTTGGGCAAAAAAAGTGAGTAGTCCAAAAACACTCAGAAAGATTAGCATGTTAAGATGTATGTTGGAGATGCTGTGTGTTTCAGAAAAGACAAGTAAACAGGCATCTTCTAAGCTCTGCTCTGTGCCCAGCCCAAATCTCAATAGTGTTGGGATATGGAGGTACTCTCAAGAAGCTGCCAGCCTAGCAGAGGCAATGATGCTATTGAAAGCAGTGGCAAAACCCACAATTACTTTTGCACCAACCTAATTTTATGTATATATACATATATATATATATATATATATATATATATATATATATATATATATATGTATAACTGGTTTACTCCTAAAACATATTTTTGAGCATGTGCTATGTAGAAGGCATGGCATAGGGCCCCATGCAGAGCCAGAGCCCTGGTCTCCGGATGCTGACAGCCTAGCAAGGGAGAGGAGACAGACACAATAACCCAATGTAAAACTGAATGAGTCAGACAATTAAATGCTGTAAAAATTAAAGGAAAAAAAGCACATAGTGGGGCTGCTGGATTTAGCAAATAAAAAGACAGGACATTCAGTTAAATTTGAATTTCAGACCAACAAAGTGTAATTTTTATTGTCAGTGTGTCCGAAATATTGCATGGGTCATATTATGTTATTTGGGATATACTTATAAGACATTTTTTAAGTTTATTGTTACTGTAAAACTGAAATATACCTAGGCGTCCTGTATTTTATCTGGCAACCTCAGCATAGAGGGCTGAGAAGATGAAGCCAGGCTTCTCAGAGGAGGTGGGATGTCAAGCATGCAGAATGTTGAGGGAAAGTCAGTGTGGGGGAAGTTTAGGGTAGGCTGGGGGCGGGCTCGGCTAGACCACCTCAAAGCTGGGAAGGCAGAACGGAGCAGATGACAATGTGGAATGCTGACTGAATTGTCTGAGTGTACCTTAGACAAGGAACCTTATTCATCAAATCCACATCTTCCTGTATGAGAGGAGCATGCTATTAAAAGGGAAAGGCTACGGAAGCTTTTGCAAAGCAGGCTGTCCATCTCCTGGCTTATGAATGTCAGTTACACTTTACACATCAGTGACATTTCTAAAAGAAGCACTCATTTGGTTAGGGCCAGCTCAATTCATGCTCAGAAATTTCTTTAAAGGGACATTTCAGTCCCATCTGAACCAAGTTTGGTCAAAATTAGATGTGTGCTGAGGCAGTTTTGGAAACTGTTAGGGTCTTTGCAAATGAGTTCTGATGGTGACACTGCATCTCACCAGCTCATCACTGCAGGGTCTTGGCAGAGTCCCAGCACCCCTCTGAGCCTCAGTGCTCTCATATATGCAGTCTACCTTGCCCATTCAGGTAAGGAATAAAGGCAGTGCCTACCAAGCACCTTGCATAATGCAGGACGCTGTGGACACTGGTTGACGGAAACATGGTTTCCAGCACCATTTTGACAGATACGTGCAGATTTCTGGTCTACAAAACAGTCATCTGAGCAGTCTTCAATCTCCCTTAAATAAAAGCTTATGAGTCCTCTTCTTTCTCACCAGTTACTCTTTAACTAAAGCCTCACATGCTGCAGCTGCACAGCCTGGTTAGCAGTGAGAGAGCCAAGCCACGCCGAGCCTGTGTGCTCCTGCCAAGGTTACGAGACCTGGGAAGAAGCACATGGCATGTCCTGGCAGCCTGCCAAGCACTGCCGTTTATCCTTTGCAGGACAAACTTAGCACCTCCCCAATTCACTGTGCTACTGTGGTGCTTTAAATCAAAAGATCCTTTGATGGAAAAACAACGATCTCTTTTTTCTGAGGTGGCTTGAGCCTGTGTTTCCCCCACTGATGTCAGGATCTACCTTTGGCTCCAATCCCATGCTGCTCCCTGCAGCCCCTTTGATTCCTTCCCTGCAGCAGCAGGTGGCCCACCTGCCCATGCCTGAAGACACTGGCAGGTCAACAATGAAGTTGGCACCTGCTCCAGTAAGAGAACCCAAAGATGCTTTTGAGCCTAATATTAGATCTTGGAAGTATGATCCTTAAGGATTTCAAATCATACCAGCCAAGTTTCCTACACACTCGTCCAGCAGATACACTGGGTAACTGTGCCTGACCTCAAGATGTTACATAATCTCAGACTCAGTTTTCTCATCTGTAAAATGGGAATAATACCACCCTCGGGGCTATTGTGAGCCTTAAATAGTTCTCTCCATAGGAATCTCCCAGCACTGCTCTTGGCACACAGTCAATACATTTATTGAGTCTTTACTAGATACCAGCGATTATTATAAGTGCTTTGCAAACATTAACTCAATCTACAAGGGAAGTTCAGTTATTACCCTCCACCCTTATCATGTTTCCAACGAGGAAATGGGGATGCTCCACCAGGTTCCATGTCTTACCCAATTCGTGCAGCATATGCAGGTTAGCTGGGCTCGGAACTCCAGACTCCAAGCTCTTACCACTACCCAATCACTGCCTCCTTACAGAAGTTAAAGTCGGTCACTGTTCCATTACAGGAAAGTCACAGGCTTATGCCAGTCACAGGCAAGGTCAGCCTCAGGACCTTGTGGAACAGAACAAAGGCTGCACCCCATACCTCACGCCACCACCTCTGGGCTCAGCACTACCTCTCAACCACAGGGAGCATGGTGGCTGGTCATCATCCCCTGTTTCTGAAGCTCAGTCCCATCAGTACTATCGGGAGCTCCTGGTGGGGTCTCTCAGGCCTAAAAGCCCATCTCCTTGCTGCAAAGCGTGCCCTAAACATCCCACAGCTTGGGCAGGCTATCTGGTTTCCTTTCTCTGTCTTGGAAGACATACAGCCTTCCGTGTTGTTGCCCACATCTCCTTGAGACCCTATCCTCCCCCAGCCACTCCCAGAGACATGAGAAAGGCCAACTGCCCCCAGCAGCTCACTCCAGGCTCCCCAGCCTGCCTTGGACTTGGTTCACCCTGTCCTGCACCATCCCAGCTCCTGAGCCTGTTGATGACGTTCCCCTGTCCCCCGTGCTATCACTCCTCAGATGCCATTCTCAGCATCACTGTTGTAATTTATAACCTTGGCTCCTCCATGCAGTGGTTCTGGGCCCCAGTCCAAGCTGGGGAGATTCTGAAGAACCTGTGGCCCCAAGACCTCCCCACTCTATGCACCACCCATGCTGGCAGGTGGCTCATTCTGCAGCTAAGGGAGCAGGAAGCAGACACATTCACTGTCCCTCAGCAATGATGTCCCTCAGCCCCACCAATGGCCACATCTCCTGCACTGCCTCCCAGATGAGTTTCACAGCTCACACTTTTCTTGAGATCTGCCCTGAGACCCAAGAGTTTGAAAGCAGCGTCTGCCATCACCCCAGTCACTGCAGAGGCTGTGAAATGCCAATCAAGTTGTGTCTCAAATATTTGTCCTTTGTTTCTACAGCTCACTCATTAAGAAATTTCCTGGAACCAACCCAAATGCCCAACGATGATAGACTGGACTGGGAAAATGTGGCACATATACACCATGGAATATTATGCAGCAATCAAAAATGATGAGTTTGTGTCCTTTGTAGGGACATGGATGAATCTGGAGAACATCATTCTCAGCAAACTGACACAAGAACAGAAAAAGAAATACCGCATATACTCGCTCATAGGTGGGTGAGAAAAATGAGAACATGTGGACACAGAGAGGCGGTCTACTATACACTGGGGACCGTTGGGGGGAATGGGGGAGGGACAGCAGGGGGGGGCTGGGGGGGATGGCCTGGGGATGAATGCCAAGTGTGGGTGAAGGGGAGGAAAGCAGCAAAGCACACTGCCATGTGTGTACCTATGCAACTATCTTGCTCGTTCTGCACATGTACCCCCAAACCTATAATGCAATAAAAAAAAAAAAAAAAAAAAAAAAAAAAAAAAAAAAAAAAGAAATTTCCATGAAATTTACTTTAGTTACCAATTTCTTTTGGCACTTAATTGATTTGTTTGTATTTTCACACAGGGCAAGAGATAAAATGTATTGAAAAGACAAACTTTTCTTAGTAACAAGGGACCAGATAACCACTATCCTCCTCCCACTCAGACTCGCCCAAAAATTATTCTTTAAAAAATGCTTAGTTGTGTGTATAAGTGCAGCTGGCTGCCACCCTTTCACATTCCATCCTCTGAGGACCTCTAATGTGTGCCTAAGTTTCCACCATTGTAGATGTATTTTCCAGATAAGTCACCTTACAGTTATTTGTAACATTAGTGTTCATCTATCCTCTAAGTAGCAAACTCTAACTGCAAGAAAATGGTACCTCCGATGGGAAATGTATGATAGAGAAAAGGAGGAGGAAGCAGATCCACATAATTTTAGGAAGCGGGACCATGGAATGCTTGGTAACTCAAACCAAACCACCAGGAGCTTCCTGCCCTCCTTTCCCTCAGGAGACACATTCGGTCCATCAGCCGGCCCGATCAATGTCCACCGTGATGGCCTCTCTGACCCCTTGCTGCATCTCCCCCGCCCCAACCCTAGCCCTCTCTTCCTAACGTTGCTGCCACCTCTTAACTAACCTCTTGGCTTCCAATCTCTCCCCTGTGCCCAGTATTCTAACAATTAAGAGAAGAATCTCTTTAAAATACAAATCAGAGAAGTGTTCTCTCCTTGCTTTAAACACTCTAAAAACTTCCCACTGTACCTGCAATAAAATCAAAACCTTATTTTGAGTTTCAAACCAAAGACCTGGTCCTGCCTTGCACTCTGACCTCATTATCCCCTCTCTGCTCCTGTCCCCTGATGTTCTCCCATCACGTTCTTCATTTTCTGCAGGGCCCCAGGGCAGGAGAACTGCATTGCTCATCTGTTAATGCAGTTATCATCTGTCTCCTCATTAGAACACGGACTCTGGAACAATTGAGACCATGTCTGTCCAGTTCCGCTCTCTGTCCCAGTATCCAGAACAGCATCTGACTGCAGCACCTGATGCTCAGGTATTTGCTGAATTAAAATGAATGAGCACAGAAGGTATCTGAGGACAGGTGTGGCTGAGAATCCCAAAATAAGCCTGGGCTGCTGGACGCGGGGATGCATCAATTCATCCCGACGATCTTGGGATCTGTGGGGATGGGGATGCGCTGCACAGATCCCACTTTAGTGGGATGTGAGGGCACTGTGGGCAGAGTGAAGAGTTCTCAGCCCCTCCAGGGTTTGCCTCTGCTGCTGAGAGCCCTTGCCTAAGGGCTCTCAGCGTGGCCCACATCCAGTGACTGATCCAGGCAGAAGCAGAAAGGTCTGACCTCCTCTGCCAAGCCAGGAAAACTTCAAAGGGCCACTCCAGCTCCAGCACTCCCCAGGGGGCTCTGCTCACTGTGGCAGGCCTGTCTCATAGCCGCTCCCTCTCCTCTGCCCTCTTCTGATGCCTTCCCCTCCCTTCCACAGATGTGGCTTCCCTGGGCTCTCCTACCAAACCTCCTGCCCGTTGAACATCTCAAAGCCTCCTTCCTGGGAAGCCCAGCCTGCAGCAAGCTTCTCCCACTCTAAGTACCATGTCAGGGGCAGCAATGCAGAGATGGCAAGAACTAGGCACTCACACCTAGTAGGAAAAGCAGACAAACCAGCTGACAGCCACAGGGCCGTGTTATGATAGTGCCGCGATAGAGGAAGGCACGCAGCCACCCAGGGCACCGAGGGGGTCTCTGCCCCAGCCTTGAGCTCCCCAGCCAGGCAGAAGCTCCCCAACCCACAGAAACTTTCTGTGCAACATGATGCTTAAGCTCAATTCTGAGGAACAAGCCCACCAGCCAGGAGCAGGATGCAGATGCAGGGAGGTGAAGTGCCTGCAGGGCCCAGATTAGGGAGGCCCAAGAGAGCCTTGCACCCTTGCATTTAGGAGTTCAGCCTTCATCCCCAGAGAGCAGGAGCTGCTCCAGTGTCAAGCAAAGGAACAGGGAGGAGGTGCCACCAGACAGGGAGAGGCAGTTAAATGCTGAATGTTAGAAGGCATCCCAGGCCCCAGACCCCGCCTCCACAACAAGGTCAGAAAAACTCCGGGCTGCACTTCCTTGTGCCTGGTCTGCCCTCTCGGGAGCCTCTGTATCCCCCATTGCTGGGGGCGGTGTCTGGCCCAGCTGATCTCCACCTAATGTCTCAAAGCCTGATAACCCTCCATGCCAGCTCTCTAGGTCCCCAGGACACATCCCTCGCTGCCCCCTCACCCTGTGCTCTTTCTAAGCCCATCCACCATGCACCCTCGTCACTTGGTGTTTATCACTTAAGGAAGGGCCACAACCTCCAAATCCCAGTGTGGCAATGTGGCTAAAGCCAGCTCTCTGCATTTCCATAGTTCTGTCGGGATGACATTATCTACTTTGGACCACAATGCTTTGTGACCCTCTCTGTTAATGAAATATAGCATGGTGATTAAAACCTCTTTTGGCCAGGCTCGGTGGCTCACGCCTGTAATCCTAGCACTTTGGGAGGCCGAGGCGGGTGGATCACAAGGTCAAGAGATCAAGACCATCCTGATCAACACGGTGAAACCCCGTCTCTACTAAAAATACAAAAATTAGCTGGGCATGATGGCGGGTGCCTGTAATCCCAGCTACTCAAGAGGCTGAGGCAGGAGAATTGCCTGAACTCAGGAGGCGGAGGTTGCAGTGGGCTGAGATCGTGCCATTGCACTACCACCTGGGTAACAAGAGTAAAACTCCGTCTCAAAACAAACAAACAAACAAACAACAACAAAAAAAAAAAAAACCCTTTTAGGCTTGGTATTTGAAAGTATCAGTAGCTTTTTAGAGAACACACTTCACAAACAGCCTGGAAAACTCCATCACTTGAGAGAATTTGCTTTTGACCCAGGTCTGATTTTTTTTTTCTTTTTTTCTTTTGTTTTCCCCTTCTTGTTCTCTTTCTCTTTTTTTTTTTTTTTTTTTTTTTTTTTCTGAGAAGGAGAGGTGGGGAGAAAGGTAGGCTTCAGTATTTTGGATTTCTTTTTTTAGTTCACTTCATTTCCTGACTTTTCATAAAAGCTTCCAGAGTAACTGATATTTTTATTCTGAAAGCATTTCCATCTACACCAGACCACTGGCTTGGTTTTAGCTAATTAAACTTGTGAAACGAGGAAGTGGATAAAAGTTCATTCCAGAAATGCAGGCTGATGCAATTCTGCATGCTAATTGAGCCTATGCCCCCACAAAAGGACACAGGGCAGGTGGGCTTTGGTGCTGTCCCTGCAATGCCTCCTTTGCACAGCCCTACAGGGTAGGGAGGGGGCCTGGGGTGTGAAATCCATGCAGTAAAAATCTGATATTTGGAACATGACAAATCACCACTTACTTTCCTATTTCAGAATATTTCTCCCATCTTTTTTATTTAATACTTCAACAAAGAACCTGCCATGACCACAGCAGGCCTGAGAACTCCCACCTGGGGTCTGCATTTAAATTTCCATCTGAAGTTACAGAAGGGGGCCAGGTGCAGTGGCTTACACCTGTAATCCCAGCACTTTGGGAGGCTGAGGCAGGTGGATCACTTAAGTTCAGGAGTTCAAGACCAGCCTGGCCAACATAGCGAAAACCTGTCTCTACTGTGCAAAAATTAGCCAGGTGTGGTGGCATGTGCCTGTATTCCCAGTTACTCGGGAGACTGAGGTACAAGAATCACTTGACTCCAGGAGATGGAAGCTACAGTGAGCCCAGATGGGCCCCTGCACTCTAGCCTGAGTGAAAGAGCAAGACTCTATCTCAAAAAAAAAAGTTACAAAAGGAATCGGACATTATAAAAACAGTAAATTTTTTATGAAACAAATGTGTGGGGTGCTTAATAGCCATGGTTACTGTTCAGCAGCTACATTGTGCCAGGTGTTACACAGATATTATTTCTTCTTCTCAGAACAGCACTTTCAAGCTGGCTTCTTTATCTCTATTGTGGTCCGGAGAAGGAACTGCAGCTCTGAGAAGTTAAGAGGTGGAGGTCACAGAGCAAGTGGGCAGCAGACTTGATCCTGGGTGTCCCTGACTCTCAAGTTCATGCTCTTTCTGTTGAGGGAGATTTGAAAATGAGGAGTCAGCCCCTGGTTGAGCTAAACCAGACTAGCATAAGGGGTCAGAGAGAGATCTGCAGTCTAGCCTGACCAGATGACATCATTTTCCCCCACTTTTTTGTTTTTTTGTTTGTTTGAAATGGAGTCTTGCTCTGTTGCTGAGGCTAGAGTGCAGTGGTGCCATCTCGGCTCACAGCAACCTTCACCTCCCGGGTGCAAGCACTTCTCCTGCCTCAGCCTTCGGAGTAGCTGGGATTACTGGTATGCGGTACTATGTTCGGCTAATTTCTGTGCTTTTAGTAGAGATGGGGTTTCACCATGTTGGCCAGGATGGTCTCCATCTCTTGACCTCATGATCTGCCTGCCTCAGCCTCCCAAAGTGCTGGGATTACAGGTGTGAGCCACCATCCCCGGGTGTTTTCCCCCATTATTCTATAGCTAAAGCTCTGTCACTGCGCACACAATTTGGTTTTCCTATCTTTAGGTAAGAGAGGCTGAGGACTGCCTACATTCCTCACTCCCCACGGCCTAGGCAAAGTCTGAGTCACCCCAGGAGCGATGGCTTGAGAGTTTGCAGAAGGAAGTACCCCAAACCATCCCAAGAGAGGGCTGATTGGGATGCCAAAGAAAGAAACACTAAACCCCCCAGGGGATCCATCTAAAGCATTTCTTAGAAGAATTTGCAGACACAGGGCTTCATCATCCTTGCAACCATCAGCAAGATAGGAGATATTCTACCCAGGTATGTCCTCAGTGAGGGGGTTGGGTCATGGAGTTTCTCTGAGGGTTTCAGGCATTTAGCTCACGGCTGAGGCCACTTTCTCCATGTTTAGCAACGTCTTTGATATTTTGGCGTTTGAGGCAACAATCTAAACAACTTTATCAGTGCGTGGGAATGTTCAAAGCCCAGCTTGGGTGCAAGCCTGCAAGGGAAAACATGCAGCTGGCTGGGTTACAGAGTGTTCAAAGCACTGTATGTTTCAAAGAAAGAAAGTGGAGGGAACCGAAGGACCCTCCAAGACGCTTCTGAAACTGTCGATTCTATGGCTGCTAGACAACAAGGAGGAGACACGGTAACCCCAGCAGCACCTTGATGCCAAGAAGTAGAGAAGCACAGGTCAAACTGCAGATAGGCCAGTGCTCCAGAAGGGTGCCGGATGGACACATGGGAGGGGATCCCAGTGACAAGCACCCTCACACTGGTGACGGAGGACGCACTGGCTGCCTCGTCCCCCGCAGGGAGCCCTGCGAAGAAAGAAACACGCCAGCATTGCCATGGGAAAAAGGGGAAAGAAAAATGATGATGAACTCTACCAGATATTAAAATATATTCCAAAGCTACTGTAATTCTTTTAACTTAGTACTTGTTCAAGAACAGATAAAAATAAATACAATAAACAAAATAAAGAATAAAGTAACATCTAAGTGCATATTTTACAAATAAAAATGTAGTAGGCAATAAAGACAGCATTTCAAATTGGTGAGAAAACATGAGTGGATCTGTAAACTGGTAATGGTACAACTAGCCAGCAATTAGCAAAAAATAAATAAACCTGATGTCTAACTCAATTCCTATCAAAAATAAGTTCCAGATAAATCAATTAATACGTAAGAAATCCAAACAAGAGTACTAGAAAAATGAGGACAAACATTTATAATCTCAGAGGAGATGGGGCCTTTATAAGCCTGACATAAAATTAAGCCATAAAGAAAATATTGATTAATCTGATCATATAAATTTTTAAAAAGTGGCTAAAGATAGCCAAAAGACACAATAGGGAAAATTTGTATCTTTTGGCACATGAAAGACTAATTTCTTTAATATGCAAAGAGCGCTTATAAATCAATAAGCAGATGATAAACCCAGGAGAAGAAAAGTATCATGCCATTAACAGGCAATTCAAATAAAACAAAATTCAATTGACCGTCACTTAAGAACAAATGATCATCCTCATGCAAAATTAAATAGATCTGAATTACAGCAACATGACTTATCTTCTACTCTTGTCTCCCGCCCAAAGTAAACACAGAGATCTTCTCAAACCCCAAATTTGATTATATCTCTCCACAATCTAAACCCCTTTAAAGGTTTTCCACCCCTCTTGGGAAAGGTTTTAAATCCTTAGTGGACCCTGAACCCATCACTCTTTCTTAACGCCTCTCACCTGAGTCTTCTCTCAGGACCTTTGCATCTGGTATGTTCCCTCTCCCTGAGATGCTTTTCCCTCTCCTCTTCCTTCCCTCCCTCCCCTAATGAGCTTCTACTCATTTTTCAGGTTGCAGCTCAATTGCCCCCTTCTGGGGGAAACTTGTCCTGACCCCCCAGCCCATTCCCTCACTACATTAGCTCTCTCTCTCTTTTATATGTTCTCCTATCATGTATTTTAGCACTTATAAAATGTGATTATTAATGTTTGTCTCCGCATCTGGACCATAAGCTCCATTGGGAAACTGATTCTTTTCCCAGTGAAAAATTTACGTTTTGCCCGGCATGGTGGCTTACACCTGTAACCCCAGGACTTTGGGAGTCCGAGGTGGGTGGACCACCAGAGGTCAGGAGTTCAAGACCAGCCTGACCAACATAGTGAAACCCCATCTCTACTAAATACAAAAAAAAATTAGCCAGGTGTGGTGGTCATAATCCCAGCTATTTGGGAGGCTGAGGCAGGAGAATTGCTTGAACCTGGGAGGTGGAGTTTGAATGAGCCAAGACCACACCATTGTACTCCAGCCTGGGCCACAAGAACGAAACTCTGTCTCAAAAAAAAAGAAAAAGAAAAAAAGGAAAAATTACTTTTTTATCTTCATAGTGTTCTTGGAAGATAACACACAATGCTTGTCATACAGTAAGTGCTCAATTAATATCTTTGAGCGACTGAATAAATGAAGGAATTATTTTCTCCTGTGATGCTGCAAATATTAGAAAGGTACAGAGAGAATAGGGCATTTCTAATTAGCAAGAAAAATTGTTAGAGATCAAGTTAAATTGTGCCAAATAGAATGAATTTATCTATTAGCTAGACTTGTAGATGTGCACAAAGAGAGGTGAAGCAAGATGTTGCTTGCTGCATTCTTTGTGATAGCAAAAAACAAGAAACAGCATACGTGTTTTTTAAGAGAGAATAAGTTAGAACAATTACGATACATCCATGCAATGAAATGGTGTGTAGCGAATTCAGAGAATGACGCCAATCTTTACATGTGGGAAGATCTCCAAGATTGTCCCTATGAATTGAAAAAGCAAGCTGTGGAGCATTCCACACAGCATGGCTCCATTTGTGATTTATCAAAGGAAGTGATACATCCTTTCACTTGAATAGGAAATTTCTGGACAGATGAGCAACAAGTGATGAAGGGTGAAGATTTACGTTTTCACCTTACACCCTTCTGGACAATTGAAGGTAGTCATAAATATATATTACATTTTTAATATTGCAAACTAGTTATTTTCAAAATTAATTGTTTAATAAGGAATCCATAAGGAGTTCATTAGCACCATAGTACAAGTCCCGTTATTTTCAATTATCTTTCTTTCTTTGCTGTCTTAAAGTCCAGCAGTTCTTAACCTTGGGCCTCTATCTTCTCTGCTTTGGCCATTCTCAGCATCATTGGTGACTTCACAGCACTAAGGGAGCTTCATTTAAAATAACGATTTCATAAAACAAAATCCCTCCAAAATTCAAGCAAGCGCCCCAACTCTGCCGATGGAATCGACTTGTTTGTCTGGGTTTTCACATACCGAGGCTCACCTAAACCAAGGTAGTCCAGGGAGGTTCTCCCGTGGTTCCGCATCCTTTAAATGGCCCATGTAAGAAGAGTCTATTCTAGATCTGAACGGAGTTGCTTCTTCCCAATACCTCTCTTTAGTGCTTCAGATTAATTTTCGGGTTGAGCTGCCAAAAGCTAGTTACTCCAGAAATAAATATATACAGGAAGAGAAACAAATCTACCTGTAATAACCATATGGAGTATACCAACACTGCTTTCAGCAGAAGAAAAGAATTAAGTAACAGCACACTGCGGTGTAGTAGAGCTTGTTTCCATGACGCTATAAATAATAAAATCACCCCAGACGCTGCCTGAAGTGAGCTATGAAGGATACTTGATTTCCTCCAGTTCCTTTGGCCGTCTACCATCTGTTGTGCTGCTAACACCACTGAAGGGAGCATTAACACAGCTAAAAGCCTCCTTCACATTATATCTTTCCCTGTGTGCTCCTCAAATTGTGTACACTGTCGAGGTAGCGGCATGGCTACTCCTGATTAGAGTAACTCCGGGAGCGTGTCCGTCCATTTCTTCCCCTCTCGTCTCTGCCTCGTTGCCTTTGCTTACCCTCCATGCCCTGGCAGCAGACGGTGTCAGTTTATTTCTGAGGGGTGGGCGGGGCCTGACCTGATGGCATGATGACTGCATCTTGATGCAAAAGAGGAGGACCCAGAGAGTGCAGGTGGGTGGAGAGGCTCCAGACACAGGTGTTGAGGCCCCATCAGAGGCAGGAGAGCAAAGGACAGGTCAGCCGACAGCCCCTTTCTCCAGGTACTCATGGTTGCTTGTTGCCTCTGGCAGGTGGCAGAGGAGGGCCTGAGCTGAATGAGCTGAATGGAGGAGACCCTTCCCACCCAGTCCCTGCAGAGTATAGGCCTGCTGCCCCTGGGCCACTGTCTCCTGTGCCCCACTTTGTCCCAGTAGTCCATCTTCTCCCCCAAAGTCATGGGTGCTCCCTTTGGGATGCCCTGTCCCAGAAGCTCGTCTCTGTTCTCTTTGGCTCACAGAAAAGGTGAGCTCCTTGCACTGCACAACAAAAGGATGATAGGAGCCTGATCTAGACTTCACTGCAGGCTTACTTTTACTAGTTCATTCACTGAGCAAGCCAGTTTTCATCCAAATGTATGTGTCCCTCACACAAATGGCACTCCATGATGGTGCTCTCCATCCCTTCCACCAAAATTACAATCCCCCTTGGAGAAATCAGGATTATGAAAAGCAGGGGCATTCACCTTAGAAGGACCCTAGGAAAATGTAGATAAGAACTAAGGAGCCCAGGAGGAAATAAGGGGAAGAGGGTCTCTCTTAACCTTTCTTTTTTTCTTCTTTTTTTTTTAAAATATGGGGTTTCACCATGTTGATTAGGCTGGTCTTGAACTCCCGACCTCAGGTGATCCACCTGCCCTGGCCTCCAAAGTGCTTGGATTACAGGCGTGGGCCACCATGCCCGGCCTCTCTCTTAGCCTTTCTCTGTGACCACAGCACAGCCAATTTATCTGTGACTGCAGATAAATTAAGAGCTAAGTGGTGCTGGCCCTGTGCAGAGGCCTGAGTTTGTTCTGGAGGCACCCTCTGAAAATCCAGGCAAGAGGAGCATTCATCCAGGCCAGCGTTGGTTTGGATTCTCTAAGAGCATAAAACAACAGCAACGGTGTCATCTGCTTGCTCCTTCACCTCAGAAACATGCAGCCTCCTAGTCAAGAGTATGGCCTACAGAACCAGGCGGAACTGGGTTCCAGTCTTATCCCTATGACCTAACAGCTGAGTAGCCCAGGGTCCTCTACAACCTCTGAGCTTCCATCTCTTCATCTATAAACTGGATCTAAGGAAGCCTACCTTGTTGGACTGTGATGAAGATAAAACAAGATATCATGTTTAAGGTACGCAACATAACACCTAGATTTACTTTCTGAAGAGAAAAGTGAAACCAATTCTTTTTCACATTGGCTACCAGGGAGCTCAGCATCAAATTGGCTACCAGGGGCTCAGTCAAAGCAACAAGGCAGGACCTGTGATGGGTACCCTTCTCTCCTCTCCAGGCTCAACATATGTCACTTATTCTTATTTCCTTGGACCTAAATCTTTGTTCTGATATTTACGTTGTTTTATGTTATGTGTTCCTGTTTTAAATTGCCTCCAGGACTCTGTGAAATGATTAAATATATAAGGAGTGCACCTGCCTTCCAGGTTGCAGCTCATCATCGCAGGCTCAGCTGGGACATGACCAGTGTAAACATAAAGATGACTAATATTCTTTTAGCACTGAAAAAAATTCTAGGTTTAAACCAACCTTTATTCTCCTAATACATGGAAGGTGTCACATGCAACATTGTTTAAAATTCTACAAGGATTAACTAGGTGGGGGGAAAAGAACTCCAGGGCCTTGTCAGCCCAAGGTTGGGGCTGAAAAGTTATCCCAAGTGTCCTTTGCTCCCTAGGGAGCAGACAGCTGCCACAGAGCTGGGATGTCATGCCTGGCTTATTCTCTTCCTTTGGCTCTCAGTGGAGCTCAGCTCAATAGAGGTTACCCAAGGTCAGTGTAGCACATCAGCAAGACAGGAGCCTGGAGGCGTCCCCTGCCAACATGGCCAATGTGCCCTGAGGGGGCATCCCACCAGGGGGCTGGAAGACAGGGAGCCACAGGGCTGGGAGGCTGAGGCTGGGAGATTTCTCACTTCACCTGAGGTGCAGACAGCCCTAATGAGCAGAGAACACCAGTGCAGGGTTTCTCCTGTGGTTTCCTGTCAGGGAAACTCAAATCAGGGAAGGACAAATGCCAGCATGGAGCCCCGATAAGCAGTTGTGCAGGGGGAGTGCCTCCAAGGTGATGCGGGAATCCAGGAGCCCACGTTCCATTGCTAAAACTGGGACATGAACCACACCCAGAGCAAGCAAGAAGGCTGCTGGGGCCATCACAGGCCAGGGCAAAGCACTCCCTGAGGCCATCCTGTTCCTAGAACAACTACAGTGGCAGACGCCTTGAGGGGCGTCCACTATACCACCTAAGTCATGCCTTGGGAAATCTGTGGGGTATGCGTGGCTGCTGCTGCGTTCACCCCTCCCCAAGCCCCACCATCATAGTAGGCAAGCAAGTCAATGTCATCAACAGTCTCTGTGCCCTGCTCTGTTCAAAGCATGGGACCCAAAGCTCCACCCATGTTTCACTATTTAGCACCAAAGACATTAAACACTACAGGTCCTAAAAAACGTTGCTCAGCTGTGAATTTCTTGTCTCTTGTGCCTTAACTTGCAAGACTGTCTCAACTTTCTTCACAGTGTTAGGGACAGGGGTCTGGTGCAGCGCTGATGGGGAGGCGGTGCCATGTAGGGTCCAGCCCAGGCTCTCACCCAAGGGGGTGCAGCCGAAGTTGCCACCTCCCCCAAGGCTTTCCTAGCATGCACCTCGCCAGCTCAGCTCACATCCTGCTCCCCTCCTTTCACTGGCACCCACCTTCTGCAACAGCATGTCTCACTGCGTACTGAGCAAGCCCAGGTTCCTAGCTGCTTTACAGATTTTTAAGATTCCTTCCAATGCACTTCCTGGGTCTCCATTATAATCACCACTTGAACCTCACCAGTTCCAGCAACAATGCCCCTCACCCTTCCTTAACTAACCTCTTCCAGTCACTCAACAAATACTTAGTAAGCACCATCTAAAGGCATTGCATTATACCGGGTCTTGGAGAAACAGTAAGAAAAATAAAAATCTGTGGCTTGGCGCATCAATGAACTGACAGTGTAACTGGAGAGAAAAAAATCACCCCCAGGAGCACCATCCCCCTGTTACAGAACCCTGGACAAGTACAGGCTCTCCTCTGCTCACTGGGTGTAAGCCTCTTCTTACTGGCCTATAGCCAACAGACGTTCTTCTCAGGCATGCGGACAAACTCCCCTCCTTCCCTCCTTTCATGAACCAAATCTTTTGTTTTTCTTCCCATTCTTAGCCTTGTGGCTTGATAAAGTTAAACCCCCCCGAGCCCCAGGAGAGGGTCCTAAGTCAATCAGAGAACCCCACACCTCTGATTCAAGAATGACACACAAACTAATCAGAGCCAAGGAAACACAGGGAGACTTTCTGGGGATTTGTGGGAGTAGAGACTGTTTCTCTGCTCTGTAAAAGCTACTATAGGAGACCTCTCTTCCACTGGATGACGTAATCAGAGGTTGTAAGGATTAGAACTCCAGCAACTATTTTGAAACTGCAAGCTTTCCTGGGCTGCCAGCAGCCTTTGGTGTAAACCTTGGAAGACAGAGGAGGAACAGGAAGGGTACTTGGCCCTGAGGGATACTTTTTGAGCCCTAGATCAAACTTCACCTGAATCAGGACTACCTCTGAGTATATCAGTGACATGAACCAGCCAATAACTCCCCTTTGTAGATCAAGTCCCCTGGAGTCTTTCATGTCACTTGCAAACAAACCTGCTCTAGCTGATGTACTCCCTCACAGAGGCATGGTGGAAATTAAGTCAGGAAAAGCTCTCTGAAGTTTACAAAAAGCTCTCCACACCCCAGGCGGTGTTATGCAGCAGGAAGCACTCGGCAGCTGTCCAATAAACATGTTTCATATTTTAAGGCCTGATCACTCCTGCAGAGAAATTATCTCTGAGTGTGCGGTTTGTCTTTGAATCAGAAGTTCCCTAACAGCCTTGATCCATCCAGAACAGCTGCTGTCGAAAGCCACCAGGACCACAGTAATCACAAAAATCATAGTCAACAAGGACTGTTCTGTAGCAGCAGCTGATGAAGCTACCATAGGCCACGCTCATCACAAAAGTCACAGCCACAGGCATCCCTCAGTTCATGCTGCTGACAAGGTTCCCAAGGCCCAGCCTGAAAAAAAGCTGCTTATCTGCGTTGCCAGAAACTGAATTGCAATCTCAAAACATTATTTCTGGAAACCGAAAAGAATCCCAGGTAAACAATCAGGGAAAGGGAGAAACTGTTGGTAGAGGTTGTCGATTAGTGAGAAACCAAGGCATGTTTGCCTTCGGGGGACAGATTTGATACACACACTCAAGAGCCAAAGATCTTTCAAGTCTTTTCACCTCACAAGGGATTGCCAAGAGGTCTGGGATCCATCTCTGGCTGAGAAGATGAGCTCAGCCACATAGTTTCATGTGCTCGGATGCATCTCTGAACAAATGTCATCAACACGTTGATGCTGATGCTAAGAAAGAGGCTGCCCCATGCCAGCCTACACCTCCTGGACACATCTGGCACCTGCTTTCCTCCTTTCCTTGGACAGTCAGACACAGGATGGCAGCGGGGCATGGGCTCTGACCTCTGGCTTATGTGTTCTAGGCCCCTCAAGTGCTGGGGAAGTTCTGGAAATGCTTCAGGCCACACAGGGCAAAAGGAGAAGACCAGGAACATCTACAGAAGCCAGGAGAAGTCTCAGGCATGGCCTGGGCACGTGCTTCCTCAGGAGCCCTCTTACGAGTGTCTCAGAGGTCCCAGCTGGCCTGTATGGGGAGGTGGTCTCCAAGTCCTCTTTCAATCTGGGCCACACAGGACCACCACACTCAGTGTGGCTGCCCACTCCCATTCCCATGGGCCTCAGCTCCCTATCGACCCCGAACCTTCCCCCACAACACACAAAGACATGGTGGCCATGCCCCAGAGCACAGCCCACAGCACAAACCAACCTGCATTTAATCACAGCAATATCCAGGACAGTGTGACATGCTGCCCTTTGTAAAAACCCATATGTCTACTAATAGAAAACTCTGAGCTTCTGCTAAATAATCGTGTTTTATTTTCTAATGACACAGTGAGTTCTGTGAATAGTGTTTCTTTGCTTTGGCTGCTAAGAGGTTAAGAGCCAAATCTGTAGCAATCTCTCATATCTGCCTAAGACCCTACGACCAGCATTTGTGTACCAGCCCTTCCTGCCCTGGAGATCTTATGTGTACACCTTCATTTTGCTGTGACCTGAATTCTTCTGGGTTTTTTACACACACGTTGACAAATATTGATTACAGAGAGAGAGATACAAACTCACGGTCTCCTTAGAAGGAGGCTGGGGAGTGTGAAGAGAAAGAGAGAACAGATCAAAAAAAGAAAAACTTTTAAACCATGTGTTCTTATGATACACTCTTAGGACAAAATGGGAATCATGAAGTCATACCTCTAATTTTGGAATCATTTCATCAGGCTCCCTGTTCAGAAGTCCCAGGTAATAACCGTGACCTGCTATGTCTCAAAAATAACTTCATATAGGCTGAACAGCCAATAGGTCACTTTTGGAGATCATTCATAAACATAGGTGATTCCTGATGGAAATTAATCCATACATTTCATAGAAGTCAGAAAAAATCGAGAGGCCAATTCAGAAAGTGCTTCGAAGCGAGCAAACAACCAAGAAGTGGAAACCCACGAATGTGGAAAGGACATACCTACTGACTGTGTGATAATTATCCCGTCTGCGGACCAGGGACTGCAGCATGAGCAAAATGCTGTGCAGCATCACTTACTGACACCTGAACCAAGGTCGTCCTTGGGTGCTCCATTTCAGAATTTAGACCAGTTTATAAATGGTACTTAATGACCCATTCCAAGGAAAATCTCTGCATACCTAATGGCTGGTGGGTGACATTTTAGGATATGTATCTATTCAAAGTAACACGTACATAGGGAATCTGTGATCAGGCACCTGCCATACAGCCAGAAATATAGGGAACATTCCAGTTGGTGGCTGTGCCAAGCATTGGTAAGCACCTACTGCATACAGAGCCCTGTGTACCTATTTCCCTCTCTATCTGATGACTTGAGTAGCATCTCCTGGATCTGCTTCCAGAGCTGTATTGAGAACATCAGGAGATATCTTAGAAGTAGCCACATGGACGGTGACATTGTCATGTCTTTTGCAAAGGCAAGCATTCTGCATGTTCCAGGTCTCTTAAAGGTCTTGATTAAAGTTATTTCCAAAAGAGGCAGCAAGACGAGGTGTGCAAATGATCTAGTCCCACACCCCAGGAAAAGGGTGTCCAAAGCAGAGTACCTGGCCTTAAGGAGTTTGTCTTCTACCTGGAGAGAGGAAATTATAAATCCCCCATTTTGCTTTTGAGGAATCTGAGGCACAGGGTCACATGACATCCAAAGTCAAATAGCTTGTTAGTGACTGATACAGTTTGGATATTTGTGCCCTGCAAATCTCATGCTGAAATTTGATCCCCAATGTTAAAGGTGCAGCCAAGTGGGATGTGTTTGGGTCATGGGGGTGGATCCTTCATGAATGACTTGGTGCCATCCTCACAGTAATAAGTGAGTTCTTGCTCTATTAATTTCTGCATTTGTTCCAGAGAGCTGATTGTTAAAAAGAGCCAGGCACCTCCCACAAACTCTTGTTTCCTCTCTCTTGTCATGTGATCCACACATGCTGGTGCCCCTTCCTTTTCTACTGTGATTGGAAGCTTCCTGAGGCCTCTCCAGAAGTGGATGCTGGTGCCATGCTTCTTGTACAGCCTGCAGAACGATGAGCCAAATAAACCTCTTTTCTTTATAAATTACCCAGTCTCAGGTATTCCTTTACAGCAATGCAAGCAGAATCAGGACTTAGAACACAGGACCTGTGGTTATTTGGGACCTGGCAGATGCTGCCAATGCTCTACTTGCTTTGTTCAAACCCCACCACTTTAAGTGCTCCAAATAGCTACTAACTGCCAGCAACTGCATCTCTGTACCTGGAGGTTTCTCTGAAACCACAGAGGGCTGCTCTGCTTCCCTGCCTGGCAAATCAGAAGTGCCAGGGAATTAATATCCCCCAGAAGCAGCCCCCAACGAATGACTGACAGGAAATGGTGCACAAATACCCAGCTCCTCCACCCATTGGGAAGGATCAATTTCTCTTTTGCATCATTTCCCTGCAAATCCTCCCTGCCCTCCTGAATGAACAACTTATATCTGAATCCTTATTTCTAAGAACATCGAACATAGAGGCAACAAAGCAAAAAGAGACCAATGAGACTGTCAAACTTTAAAACTTCTGCACAACAAAGGAAGCAATCGACGGAGTGAAAAGGCAACTTATGGAATGGGAGAATATATTGCAAACCCCATATCTGATAAGGGGCTAATATCCAAAATATATAAAGAACACTTACAATATCAGGATAGTCACTATCCAAAAAACAAACAAACAAACAAACAAAAACAGAAAATAGCAAGAGTCGGTGAGGATGAGGAGAAATTGGAACTCTTGTGATATACAATGGAATATTATTCAGCCTTAAAATAAGAAGGAAATCTACTAGGTGCAGAGATTCTCTACTATAGTTCCAGCTACTTGAGAGGCTGAGGTGAGAGGATCTCTTAACCCCAGGAGTTTGAGGCTAGACTGAGCAACATAGCAAAACCCCTATCTTAAAGAAGAAGGAAATTCTATCATGTGCTACAGCTAAGATGAACTTGGACATTATGCTAAGTGAAACAAGCCATTCATAAAAGTCCAGATACTGCATGATTTCACTCATAGAGGTATCTAAAGTAGTCAAACTCTTGGAAACAGAACGTAGAATCGTGGTTGCCAGGGGCTAGGAGGCAGGGGGAAAAGGGGAGTTTTTCAATGGGTGTAGAGTTTCAGTTTTGCAAGATAAAAAGCTCTAAAGATCTGTTACACAATAATATGCATATAGGTAACATTATTGCATAATTTAAAAATAGTTAAGATGGTAAATGCTGTTTTTTATCAGAACAAATAATGATAAACTGAAAAATATGTAGGTAAGAAACAACTAGAAAGTATCAACATCAGGCAGGCAATATGATAAAGGGGAGGAAACGTGGACTTTGCAGTCAGTAGAGCCAGAAGTCAGTCCTGACACCCCCCACCCTACCCCCGGTAACTAGCTGCTGAGTTGGAAATTCCCATTGCTGTGTCCCACAGCACTGGGTTCATTGAATGCTTTCCTGTGGGCAACTTGCTGATACAGAGTAAGCTAGGGAAAGAGGCACTCTGCACCCAGAGGAGGTGAATTGAATTCAGTTTCAGGTGTCTTTCTGCAGTGATGGAATTACAGGAGAAAACAGCTTTACTCCTGAGACAACATTTCTCTGCTTGGTTTAGTGCACAGGAGCCCAAGCCAGTGACATCCTGGGTGGACTTTTCCTAGAAGAGTGATTCACAGGGCACCTGCTCACCAAGCTCTGAGCTGCTGGCAAATCTCCTTTTCTTCACTGCCCCATAGGTGCACTCTCAGCAGCCACCTGTATGGTCAGTGAAGGGATCTTCACAAATGACAAGAGCTGAAGATTGGATTCAAAGGAGGGGAGCCCTGGACCCTAAGATGGAAGGAAAGTGGGAGGGCCAGTGAAAGGTGGTCAGAGGAATTCTGGAAGCCAGATGAGGAGGAACACCCAGGTGAGATGAGGCGGATGAACCTACCTAGCCTTGCAGACATGTCAGGGAGTCCTCGGCCGTCTTAGGAGTGGGCTGGTGGTAGGTGTATATCCATTCCCTTCCACTCTAAGCTCTGCCTCTGAGCTCCTTGGGTGAGAAGCTGTCTTCTTTTTGGTTTTCTTTTGTTTTGTTTTGTTTTTTCTTTTGCTTTTTGTTTTTTGTTGAGACAGAGTCTCCCACTGTCACCCTGGCTGGAGTGCAATGGCACGATCTCGGCTCACTGCAGCCTCTGCCTCCAGGGTTCACACAATTCTCCTGCCTCAGCCTCCCGAGTAGCTGGGATTACCACCACACCCGGCTAATTTTTTGCATTTTTAGTAGAGATGGGGTTTCATTGTGTTGGCCACACTGGTCTCAAACTCCTGACCTTGTGATCCGCCCACCTTGGCCTCCCAAAGGGCTAGGATTACAGGGGTGAGCCACCATGCCCAGCCAGAAGCTGTCTTCTTTGTCACTAAACATATCACCCTTTGTATCAAGCACAGAGCAGGTGCTTGGTCAGCGTATGCTGAACCCATTCCTTTAGCTTTAGGCTCTAAGGCTCAAAGACATATTGGCACAAAGATGGCTCACTGGGTCTCCACGTGGCTGCAGTATGAATCAGCCCCTGCCCACTGTGACATAAATCCTCATGTTAACGCACAGCCTTGTACAGGACTTGGCATGTGAAGGTGGAAACACATTAATCCAAGGTCTACACTAATTGGGTCTAACAAACCTAGCCTTGGGCTCCCTCTTACTGCTACCACTCCACTGACCTAATAATTACAATTGATGGGGCAGCAAAAGTGCACAGAATCTGAAGGATTTGTTTTGCTGAGTTTAAAGAAAACACTCACAGGTCATAACAATATGAAAAGGTTATTTCCCCTGGTGAGCCACATCACAGAAAGCTGGGGACAAAAATCCTTTTCAAAGAGATGGTCTCACCAATGCTTTATGCTTTCTCAGGCACAGGCTTTAGGGAGGCAGGGGACGGACGGGCAGGACATCCACGCTGACTTCCCTGTTTGGTCTGCCTTCTCTATCCAGGGTTTTATGCAGGGGGCTTCCAACTGTAGCAGGGAGATAAAAACTGTTATTTAAAACCCAAATTGACTGTGGCTGCTTTTGCAGGCAGCATGATCCTTTTATATTACAGGCTGGTAGGGCGGAACTCCTCCTGCTTCCATTTTAACTGGGCACCAAGACAACAGATACCCAATACCAAAGTATCTCAAAGGCGGAATTTGTCAAGGTCGGATGCAGAACCTCGTCCACGGCTTCCGAACTCTCTCACTCTCACTGTGAATACAAAAAGCAATTGTATCTTTGGAGCACTGTGATCCAGATATGACTACAGATTATATACCACAGACTGTGCTGTGAATCCCACCTCCTGCTACAGGCTCTGTGGCCCCTATAGCTGGAGGATGGGAGGGCTGTGTCCCGACTCCCACCTGAAAAATCAAGAAGTCAAAGGTTAGCAAGAAAAGTTCTGAGCAAGAAGACTGCTGAGCAAGGACTGTGTTTCCCAAGGATCCAGTGTGTACCCCCGGGAGAGAAAGACAGCTCTGGGATATCTTAGGGTCAACAGGGCCACCTAGGGGGCCAAAGAGGTCTTGATCTCAGCCATGAGAAACCAGGATAAGACTGCATTCCTCAGGCCGCCGGAGGTGTCTCTAGCCTCTAGAACAGAGGAGCACAGGGATGCTCAGAGGGTTCCAGTCAAGCAACCCACCTGGGAAGCTCTGAAGAGCTTTCCAAACTCCAGCATGAGGGACGCAGTCAGCTCTCCACATCTGTCAGGCCCAGAGAGAAGAAAGCCAGCTCCCCGCAGAGCCAGCGGGAGTGAGATGGACCCTCCCTCCTCCAGCACCTCCAGCATCATCCTGCAAAGGTGGAGAAACTAAGAGAAAGCCACTCATGTCCCTAAAGCTGGGCGAAACTGGGAGAGAGGCGAACCTGCCACCAAACTGAGGTAAGATCTGGGACTGGACATTCAAAGTTCTAAACTGGACTTAAAATCCCTTCAATGTGTCTGTTACTATGGATCTGACAGTTTCACCCAGGGGCAGAGCAAAGTCACCAGCACTGAGTAACCTTGAAAGGGAAATAGGGGACAAACTAAGCTGCATTTGATCCCAGCCCACCAGTTATGCATTCCACACCTTATTTATATCAGTGGGAATGAAATCTCTGTTCTCCTTGTATAGACTGAGGGCAGAGAGATGTGTTTCAGAATCCACTCCCCCTGGAATGGAGGAGAACTGTAGCTGGGCACAAAGTCGCTGATCAGGCCACACGCCAGGCTCTGCACAGCTGGTGGAGCCAGGTGACTAGGTTCTTGCATGGGACATGACTAGAGGCCACACGTGCAGCTTCCCGGGCTGGTCCTGTGGACACCAGTGTGGACTCTCCCACACATCCTTTCATTCTCACTGGCAATTCTCCAGCCAGGGGATGGGGGAGCACAAAATGGAGGGAACCTGCTTATCTGAATAATCTCATAAAGTGGAGCTGGACTCCCCAACCATTCCCAGACCCATTACTGGAGGGGAAAATACAGGAGGTCTATGTTTTGAGGCGTTGTCTGGTCTGTTATTTGCTATATATAGTAGCTTCATCCTTACCTTACCAAATACATGGGAAAGCTGCAAAATCTGGAGTAACTGTCTGTTGCACAGTGCATCACTAAACCATTGGATTTGCAAAGAAAAAGTCCAGAGTTGAGTTCCTGGCTAGAGACCACTGAATTGTTCTTCATAATAAAACAGGAGTTTTTTCTGGCATCATTAGAGATGGAAAGTGGTGGTAGGCAAGGAGAAACCAAACACAGTAAGCACCTGGATTTTGAGGAGTTGAGAAGGCTGGGGAGCTTTTCTCTAAAGAGAAAGAATGCTAATATTCAGTATTAGCCACTATATGAAGTTTGCTATAACTTCTCTCACCATTACCTCGGAGTTTTTAACAAAAGCCCACGTCACTGAATTGCTTCATGTGCTCGATTGTTTTGTTTATGCTACATTAGGATAATAATTTCAAATTTACTAACTATGGATTTTTCAAATGTATTTGAGAGAAAGTAACATAGGGAAGCCCCAGGTGCCCATTACCCAGCTTCAGCACTTAGCAACCCATGGCCAATCTTGCTCCACCTCTCCACTCACCCATCTTTTTCCTCCGTAGACAATTCTAAAGCAAATCATTCTTGATGGGAGTACTCAACACCACTTACGAAGTAGTCTTGCCAAAAGAGATCCACAAACCATCGAAAGGGTTGATTGGATTCTGGTTTGATTTTTTTTCGTAAGACTACCTGCTAAGTGCTGTTGGAAACTTCCACTGGGGGATAGAGAATATCCAACCTTCTCATTTCATGACATTGATGCCACTGATGATCACTCCCCATAGCCATTACTTCACTAGGGCTTGCAAAATGATGGCATTCTAATTGTATCGTTCCTTCTGTATCTATTACCCTCTGTGAAGAGAAACTTTGCCCGGTAAATGATTTGGTTATTTGGTTATTCTGAAATACAGTTAGTATGATAAACACAGAACTAAAAAATTATTACTTTCCTTTTATTTGCCACCTTTCAAATTAATGCATGGGTTCCCTAGAACCCAAGGGTTACAAATAAAGCATCTTCTTATTATCATTATGAACTCCTTATTTAAACATGTTTAATGCATTTGATATCGTGCAGTTATTCTTATTGATAGTCAAATTGTCTTATGTTTGACCAGTAGAAGCCATTTTGACATGACTCAGTAATCTTGGAGGATTTCCTTTCCTGGAAGGGAATAAATTAGGCAGGTCTGTTTCTCACATTCGGGTCAATGCCAGACTAATGAAGCAGTTTCAAAAAGCACAGAATAAAGTGATAATTTGGCAAAGATAGAACCTATCCAGAAGTAACTAGAAATGAGTATAAACAAGAATTTACAAAAGAGCTTGGTGAAGGCATTCAACTTCCCACATGACATAATATGGAAGATGGAGCCAATCTTATATGGGTAATACAGGGGAAGATACCCACCTGCAGCATCTGGTTCAAGTGGCACAATTGCGGCAGTGGTGCCATTTTTCCTCCAGGTTTTGTCCATCCATCCTCCTTACCAGGGCCTTGACTCTCTATCAACGTGTCCTGAACTTAAGTTGCCACCAACCACCTCAAACTCTGTCTAGCGTCTCCTCTGGAAAGCATCTAGTACACAGTGAAATACATACAGGTTAATCCTAACATTTCAGGTCTTGCTTAATTAGTTGGCTTGTCCTAACAACTCTACTAAATAGTCAAAATAGCAGTAACCCTTCCAGAAAACAAGATGTTCAAAGCAGCCTAGCAGAGCGGTAAAGGTCATTACCTTCTGATTCTAGTTCAGGACTGCCAATAATTCACTGTCTATCCTGGAAACGCACCTCCCTTCTCTGGGCCTCCATTTCCCTAGTACCTAAAGGGATTGGAGTCACGGTGTCAAAAGTCCTTCTCACTCGGAACATTCTGTCATGTAGGTGAAAAGACTTTGAGAGGTAAAAAGAATCATGTAAGTAAATATGCTCAACTACACAACACTCATTTGAGGCATTATTTTTCTTTAAAGTGTGTTATTGGAAAACTTAGAGAGAATTATTCAGGTAACCTAAAACATTAAGGATTTGAATCCACACCCTGTAGACCACCAGAAAGAAATTTTTGCAAAGTCCATGGTCCATGCAAACATGCAAAAGTCTCTTAAGATACAGGCAGGCCGGGCGCGGTGGCTCACACCTATAATCCCAGTACTTTGGGAGGCCGAGGCGGGTGGATGACGAGGTCAAGAGATCGAGACCATCCTGGTCAACATGGTGAAACCCTGTCTCTACTAAAAATATAAAAAATTAGCTGGGCACAGTGGCGCGTGCCTGTAATCCCAGCTACTCAGGAGGTTGACGCAGGAGAATTGCCTGAACCCAGGAGGCGGAGGTTGTGGTGAGCCGAGATCGCACCATTGCACTCCAGCCTGGGTAACAAGAGTGAAACTCCATGTCAAAAAAAAAAAAAGATACAGGCTTGCTCAATGGGAACACTGTAGAATAACATAAATGTGACTCGTCATGATTACATAATTATTTGCTGCCTGTCACTTAGGTCTTCCTGGTAAAATCTCAATTCTTTGAGCTGTGTCTTATCATCAGGGATCCAAGCAAAAAAGTGATAGTATATTTTCAGAAATGGATTGACAACAAATAACCATGCTTTACCCCCTATTCCCAGGGCTGGCCCAGAAATAGGCCACACCATAAATCATTTAATGAGTATTTATTGTGTTCCACCCAGGTTCTCACCCCTGGATGCCCTGGAAATCAAGAAGAAATGTATATGACATCCAACAGTTTACAACCCAGCTGGGGGTAGAAGATAAATAAATACGCAAGACATAGCAGGCAACAAAACAAGCAGCATTGGACTGAAATTGTAAATTGCATGACACTGTCCTTGAAGCATCCAGTCTGCAGAGAAGGAAAGCATCAGAGAGGGCCTGGAAGCCAAGGCAGGCTCCATGGAGAAGTAAATAAACGCCAGGACCCTGTTTTATCTTTTCTCAAATGGGAAACACCTATTTTACTGTCATCATACATAATCAGGTGGAAAGGACCAATACTAAGAAAGTGAAAGTTTTCTCAAAACCCTGCACCCAAGAGAAAACACTATCAGTAGGTCAGAATTGGTACACACCTCCTTGGAAGAGTCTGTTGGCTGCCTACCAATGTATTTACCCCTCTCTTCTATCTTTGTTTTCATTGGAGCAAAAAAAATACAAAACATGAGATCTACCCCTTAACAATGTTTAAGTGTTCATCACAGCATTGCTAACTACAAACACAATGTTATAAAGGAGATCTGTAGAAATTATTTCTCTTGCATAACTAAATCTTTATGCCCACTGAACAGCAACTCTCCTTTTCCCAGTTTCCCCAGCCCCTGGCAACCACCATTGTACATTCTGCTGCAGTGACTTCGACCATTCTAGAGAATTCATATTAGGGGAGTCATGTGGTATTTGTCCTTCTACGACTGGCTTCTTTCACTTAGCCACAATGTCGTCAAGGTCCATCCATGTAGTATATAACAAGATTTCTTTCTTTCTTTGTGGCTGAATAACATTCCATTATACACTACATTTTCTTTATCCCTCTGCCCTTTAATGAACATTTAAGTTGTTTCTGTAACTTGGCTACTGTGAACAGGCTACAACAAACATGGGGGTGCATATGTCTTCAAGATTCAGATGTCAATTATTTTGGAAAAATACTGAGAAATAGAATTGTTAGATCATTTTATAATTCTATTTTTAGTTTTTTGAGGAGCTTCCATGCTGTTTTCCATAGTGGCTGCACCATTTTACAATACAGGACAATGGGATCCAATTTCTTCACATCCTCACCAACACTTGTTATATTTTGTGAATTTTTTTTTTTTTTGGTAATAGCCTTTTTAATGGGTATGAGGTGGTATCTCATTGTGGTTTTTATTTGCATTTCCCTGATGATAGTGATCTTCAGCATTTTTTTGTATGCTTGTTGGTCATGTGTATGTCTTCTTTGGTTAAACATCTATTTGGGTCTTTTGTCCACTTTTTTTTTTTATTTTTTGGCTTGGATCGTTGGAGTTTCTTGTATATTTGGGATATTAATACCTTATCAGAGATATAATTTACAAATGTTTTCTCCCATTCTATAGGCAGCCTTTTCACTCTGATGGTTCTCTTTACTGTACAAAAGCATTTTAGTTCACTCTAGTCTCTCTTGTCTATTTTTGCTTTTGTTGATTTTGGTGTCATAGCTAAGAAATTATTGCCAAGACCAATGTCAAGATTTTTCCCTATGTTTCCTTTTAGGAGTTTCACAGTTTCAGGTCTATCATTTTAAATCTTTAGTATACATTGAGTTGATTTTTGTGTACAGCATAAGATAAAGGTGCAATTTTATTCTTCAGTATGTGAATATCCAGTTTTCTTAACATCATTTGTTGAAGAGACTACATTTTTTTCCATTGTGTCCTCTTAGCACCCTTGTCAAAGATCAATCAACTGTATAGGCATAGGTTTATTTCTGGATTCTCTATGCTGCTCCACTGGTTTACCTGTCTGGCTTTATGCCAGTATCATATTGTTTTGATTATTGTAACTTTATAGCATGTTTCACAGTCAGGAGGTATGAGGCCTCTAGCTTTGTTCTTTTCTTCTCAAAATTGTTTTGGCTATTCAATGTTGTTTGTTGTTTCATATAAATTTGGAGATTTCTTTTTTATATTTTTCTAAAAAATGCCATTGGGATTTTGATAGGGGTTGCAGTGACTCTCTAGATTGTTTGGGGTCATGTGGATATTTTAATATGGTTAAGTCTTCTAATTCATGAACACAAGTTATATTTCCATTTATTTATGTCTTTCTTAATTTCCTTCTCTTCTTTCTTGTGAGGATGAATTTGATATTGTTCAAGCATCAGGAGTGCAAAGGATTTCAGAGTTCCCTTTCCAGGCTCAGGGGATAAATATGAGCTAGTATTATTCACCCTAGTAATTCCATAGTTAGTTCTAGAGACCAGTAAGGCTCAGGCCTAAGATTCAACCTGGTTAATTTACAAAACAATTCTTCTAGGGGCTTTAAGAAGAAGTTTCCTTTCTTGATAAAAGAGAAACTCAAGAAGAGATGGTTCTTCCTGACTTTGGACATTGCCATGTAATGAAAGAAAGCCTGAAGGAGTTGCAGCCAACTTACACCCTTCAAAGAAAGTCAAAAGAATGTCTCAGTGGGAAACTAACAGCCCTGACATTCTTAAGCTGGAAAATTAGCCAACTCTCAAACCAACCATGCTCTGACTTCCTGCCATGCAGCATAATAACCCTTTCTTAATGTTCAAGGCACTTTCGATTAGGTATTTTGTGACTTGCAGCAGCAAACATAAACCAAACATCCACGTTTTCTATATATGAATATATACAATTATACATAAGTGAGAAAATACCATACCAGGTGCCTTGCGACCTACTTTGTCTCATTTCCCAACATGTCATAAGGGTCCCTCCATATCATAAAGAAAGGTTTCTTCATCATATACATGCATACATTTAAGTCATATGTATTTGAAAAGGTGCAATAAGGTGCTAAGAACCAAAGGCTCCCATTCCAGTTCAGAGTAAAGTACAGTAAACACAATATGTCAAGTCTCTTCCGTTGAATGAAATCATAAAACATAGAAAGAATGCCTGAAGTAGTTATTTGAGGGCTATAAAAAGTAAATCACAGCAGGCAAATTAAGAAATACCACAATTCAAAGTATTATACTGTCAGATTGGTGGTAAGTTTCCTATTTTTCCTCCAATTTCCCCTGGCCTGTACCCAAGGAAGCCCAAAATCCAGAAGTGAGCGTCAGGGCATAGACAGAAACAACACCAGGTAAAGCCCTCTAATTCTGGTTTAAAACGCTGGAAAAGGGTCCCCTAATTCTCAGAGAGAGTGGGGGAAATTTCACATTTATCTTTTCCCTTTTTTCTTTTTTCATTCTCCATTCTGTTATGTCCTAGCCTCAAAGGAATCTCGTGGCAGCAGAGGCAGTGAAAGATGTGACACCAGGATCCCACAACCACCTAAACTCTCAAATAGGGGAAAGTCTCTCTGTTCAGAGAAGCATGGACCCAAGAGGGTGAGGCAAATGCCCCTTGTTTTTATAATCTCAGTATTTTTCCGCTGCATGTCCCCAGGAGCAGGGGCAACCATAGCAGAGCAGGGTAACTAAAGCCACTGCTTTCTGGCCAGAGGGTGAAAAAGGAGAAGCCCCAAGAACCAAAATGCACTAGAAAGATCACAGAGAAGAAATGCTGTAGATGGCCCACACTGGAGGTGCACGTGTGTGGATCTGATCTTTAAGAGCAAACCAAAGGCTTGAGAATGACACTAAGAGGCCACAACCTGCACACCCAACTGGCCACTGAGGAGCACATGTGTGCAACAGGTATGAATAGTGCTACAAATGCTTTTAAAATGAACCTGAAATTGAAATGGAAACCACATTCCACAGAGGCCTGGTCACTACTTGCAGCCTAAACCCAACCAGGTCTATTAAAATAAAATTATCAACTTCTCCATAGGATTTAAATAAGACCCAGAGTTTCATAATATTCAAAACATTCAGGACATTATCCAAAATTTCTCAGCACTTAGAGAACCAGGGAAAATCTCGATTAGTATGGAAAAAGACAAACAACAGATGACAACACCAGATGACACAGATGTTGGAATTTTCTGACACAGATTTTAGAAAAATGTTCCAAGAAGTAATGGTTAACACTCCTGAGATGAAAAGGTAAAAGTCTCAGCAGAGAAATCCAAGATAGAAAAAAACAACCAAATGGAAATTTTTATATCAGAAAAATGTAACAACCAAAACAAAGAACTCACTGGATAGGCTAAAAACAAAATAGAAATGGCAGAAAAAATGTCAGCAGATTGAAGGAAGGTAAATTGTATCAAAAGATCAAATAGTAGTGTCATCAAAGTCTCAGAAAGAAAAAAATATGTCGTTTTGAAAAAATGTTTTGAAGAAATAATGGTTAAAAACTTTCTAAATTTGGTAAAATATAAACCTACAGATACACGAAGGTCAGCAAAGCCAAGTAATTCATATCTAAATACGTCATAAGCAAACTTCTAAAATCTAAACACAAAAAAAGTGACAGCATCAAGAGAAAAATGACACATTAGTTTTAGGGGAACAACAATTCAAATGACTGCAAGTTTCTCATCAGAACCCATGAAGACCACAAGAGTGGCAAACTGTTTTTAAACTCCTAAACTCAAAGAATTGTCAAGTCAGAATACTTTATACAGAAAAAAAAAAAAAAAAAAAAAACTTTAAAAAGGAAGGTGAGGTAGGTATATCCTCAGATACTCAGATAAAGGGTGTTATTGTTGGAATGTACGTGTCCCTTCAAAACTCATAAATTGAAACTTAATCCCCAAGGTGATGATAGTATTAACAGGTAAGGCCCTTGGGAGGTGATAAGGCCATGAGGGCTCCAGACTCATGGATGGAATTAGTGTCCTTATAAAAGAGGCTTTCTGAAAGCTGCCTCCCCACTTCTGTCCCTTCCACCATACGAGGACACAGCATTCCTCCACTTCTGGAGGATGTAGCAAAAAAGCACCATCTTGGAAGCAGAGAGCAGCCCTCATCAGATATTAAACCTGCTAGCAACTTGATTTTGGACTTCCAAACCTCCAAAAGTGTAAGAAATAAATTTCTGTTATTTATAAATTACCCTGTCTCACGTATTTTATTATAGCAGCCCAAACAAATTAAGCCAAAGGGAGACTAAGAGAACCAGTTGCCAATAGACCTTTGCTAAAAGAATTACTGAAGGAAATTCTTCAGACAGAAGGAACATTTTATCAGAAATAAACCTGGGGCCAGGCACAGTGGCTTACACCTGTAATTCTAGAACTTTGGGAGACCAAGGTGGGAGCATCACTTGAGTTCAGGAGTTTGAGACCAACTGGGCAACATAGTAAGACCCGTTGCTAGACAAAATAAAAAACTGATTGGGCATGGTGGCTCAAACCTGTAGTCACAGCTATTTGGGAGGCTTTGGTGGGAGATTTGCTTGAGCCTAGGAGTTCCAGGCTGCAGTGACTTGTGATTGCACCACTCCAGCCTGACTCTGTCTCAAAAAGGAAAGAATAAGTAAACTTGTAGAACCAGGAATAAAGGAAAAATAGTAAGTATTTGGGTAAATATATGTATTAGTCCATTTTCACGCTGCTGATAAAGACATACCCGAGTCTGGGCAATTAACAAAGGAAAGAGGTTTAATTGGCCTTAGAGTTCCACACGACTGGGAAAGCCTCACAATCAGGGCAGAAGACAAGGAGGAGAGAGTCGCGTCTTACATGGATGGCAGCAGGCAAAGAGAGAGCTTGTGCAGGGAGAATCTCATTCTTCAAAACCATCAGCTCTCATGAGACTTATTCACTATCACAAGAACAGCAATGGAAAGACCTGCCCCCATGATTCAATTACCTCCCACTGGGTCCCTCCCACAACACATGGGAATTCAAGATGAGATTTTGGTGGGGACACAGCAAACCATATCAGTATAGTAGACTATTTTCCCCTCTTGAGTTTTAAAAATATGTTTGAAGGTTGAAATAAAAATTATAATATTATCTGGTAGGTTTTCAGTGTAAATAGATGCAATACATAACACTATCACAACACAAAGGGAGTATAAATGGAGTTATATGGCGGCAAGATTAACGATTTTACTTTATTGTAAAACATTGTAAACATTAATTCTAAGTAATCAATGTAATCAGTAAGCAATATAAAGTAATCAGAATTACTTTTCAGAGCAAATCTTAAATGTAAAAAGCTAAGGATGTAGATTGTAATCCCTAGCAGCAAGCACTAAAATAAATTTATTTATTTATTTATATTTTGGAATATTAAAAAGTATTCCAACAAATCAAAGAAGGCAAGAAAGGGCATACAGGGGAAGAGAAAATAGAGGAAACAAACAGAAAACAGAAAAATGGTAGAGCTAAATCCAAACATATCAATAATTACATTAAATGTAAATGACCTTAGGAATTAACAAACTGAGTTCAGATATAATGATATAGGTAAAAGTAAAACAATAGAAAAAGCTAGTTTGTGCAAAACTAATAAAAAGAAAGTTGGGGCTTGGCACAGTGACTCACACATGTAATCCCAGCACTTTGGGAGGCCGAGGTGGGCAGATAACTTGAGGTCAGGAGTTCGATGCTGGCCTGACCAACATGGTGAAACCTTGACTCTACTAAAAATACAGAAATTAGCCAGGTGTGGTGATGCATGCCTGTAAGCCCAGTCATTCGGGAGGCGGAGGCAGGAGAATTGCTTGAATCTGAGACGCAGAGGTTGCAGTGAGCCAAGATCAAACCACTGCACTCCAGCCTGGGCAACAGAGTGAGATTCTGTCTCAATAAATAAATAAATAAGAAAGTTGGGCCGGGTGCGGTGGCTTAAGCCTCCCAGCACTTTGGGAGGCCAAGGTGGGTGGATCACGAGGTCAAGAGATCGAGACCATACTGATCAACATGGTGAAACCCCGTCTCTACTAAAAATACAAAAAATTAGCTGGACATGGTGGTGCATGCCTGTAATCCCAGCTACTCGGGAGGCTGAGGCAGGAGAATTGCCTGAATCCAGGAGGCGGAGGTAGCGGTGAGCCGAGATCGTGCCATTACACTCCAGCCTGGGTAACAGCAGCGAAACTGTGTCTCAAAAAACAAAAAAAAAGAAAGTTAGAGTGCCTATAACATCAAAACATACTCAGAGCACAGAAAATTATCATACATAAAGAAACACATTATGTAATGATAAAAGGTCCAATTAATTCAGAAGACATAAATATTTTAAATGAATAAGCTCCTAACAACAGAGTTTCAAAATACATTAAGCAAAAACTGACAGAACTAAAAAAAGAAATAAATCCACAATTAAAGTTGAAGTCATATTGATTTCTACTACTGTGTAACAAAGTATCACAAATTTACAGGCTTAAAACACAGCACATTAATCATTGCACAGCTTCTGTGGGTTGGGTCTGGGTATGACTTATCTGGATCTTCTGCTTAGGGCCTTACAAGGCTGCAATCAAGGTGTTGGCCAGGGCTGGGGTCTCATCGGGAAATCTGACTATGAAAACTTCTGCTATTGAGCTCCCTTGGGTTGTTGGCAGAATTCATTTCCTTACAGCTGTAGGACTGGGAGCCCTGGATTCTTGCTGCTTATCAGCTGGAAACTACTCCTGGAAACCACCCTGTTTCTGGCCACATGGGCCTCTCAACACAGCTGTTTACCCCTTCAAGATCAGCAAAAGAAATTCCTAGAGTGCATCTTCTTGGAAGCTGTACTCATAATGTAACATAATCCTGGAAGTAACATCTATCGCCTTTGCCGTATGCTGCTGGTTAGAAGTCAATCATAGGCCCCACTCACACTCAATGGGAGGGGGTTATACAAGAGTATAAACAGTATGCAGGGATAAGTGAATACCATCCTAGAGTCTGTCTTTTACAGAATCCTCCATAGTCTTTTTTTCTCAATAATCAATGCAACTAGTACATAGATAATTGTCAAATATATATGAGAACGATACAATAGCTTTAACCAATTGGATCTAATTGATATAAGTAGAACATTTCATCCAGTAGTAACAGAATATACATTCTCTTCAAATACACTAATATATATCATATGTATCAGTCATAAAACAAATTTTAACAAATTTTAAAGAATTAAAATCATACCCGCTGGGCATAGTGGCTCATACCTATAATTCCAGTACTTTGGGAGGGCAATCAGAGGTCAGCCTCAGAAGTCAGCGGATCAGAGGTCAAGAGATGGAGATCATCCTGGCCAACATGGTGAAAACCTATCTCTACTAAACTACAAAAATTAGCCGGGCATTGTGGCTCACACCTGTAGTCCCAGCTAATGATGAGGCTGAGGCAGGAAAATCACTTGAATCCAGGAGGCAGAGGGTGCAGTGAGCTGAGATTGTGCCACTGTACTTCAGCCTGATGACAGAGCCAGACTCAGTCTCAAAAAAAAAAAAAAAAATCCATAGACTGCTGTCTGACCATAATGGAATTAAACCAGAAACAATAATAGATAACTGGAAAATCTTCAAACATTTGGAAATTGAACAACACATCTGAATAGTCCATGAGTTAAAGAGAAAGTCATAAGGTGAATTAGAAAATATTTTGAACGGAATGAAAATGCAGATTTGAATTCTCAAATGTTGTCAGATGCAGCTGAAGCAATACTTAAGGGTAATTCAGAGTATTGTGTGCTTACATTAAAAGGTAAGAAAGGTCTCAAATTAATCTCTAAGCCTCCACTTTAAAAAACTAGAAAAAGAGGAACAAAAAAGAGCCTAAGCATGTGAAGGAAAGAGATAATAAAGATAAGAGCAGAAAACAATGAAATTAAAACAGAAAAAATGATACAGAAAAAGCTATAAAAATAAGAGCTAATGTTTTGAAAAGAAAAAAATGGATAAACCTCTAGTAAGAAAAAGAAAAAAAGATACAAACTACTAGTATAAGATTGAAAAAGGGAATATCACTACAAATGCCACAGAAATTAAAAATATAATAAAGTGGCCAGGCACAGTGGCTCACCCCTGTAATCCCAGCATTTTGGGAGGCCAAGGTGGGTGGATCACCCGAGGTCAGGAGTTCAAGACCAGCCTGGCCAACATGGTAAAACCCCCATCTCTACTAAAAATTTTAAAAGTAGCCAGGCATGGTGGCAGGCACCTGTAATCCCAGCTACTCAGGAGGCTGAGGCAGGAGAATCATGAGGCAGCAGTTGCAGTGAGCCGATATCACCCCACTGCACTCCAGCCATGGGACAGAGTGAGACTCTCTCTCTCTCTCTCTCTCTCTCTCTCTCTCTCTCTCTCTCTCTATATATATATATATATATATATATATATATATATAATCCCTCCCGAGTAGCTGGGATTACAGGCACGCGCCACCGTGCCCAGCTAATTTTTTTGTATCTTTAGTAGAGACGGGGTTTCACCATGTTGACCAGAATGGTCTTGATATCTTGACCTCGTGATCCACCTGCCTCAGCCTCCCAAAGTGCTGGGATTACAGGCTTGAGCCACCGCGCCCAGCCTATATTCTTAATATATATATAATACGTATTATATATAATATATAATGTGTATATAAATATATACACATTATTTATATATATATACACATTATATATAAATAATATACACATTATTTATATATATATGTATGTATATATATATACACACACAGACACACACATGCAGACATATATGTATATACATATACATATATACTTTATATATATATTATATTATACATTATAATATTATATATATTATATTATACATATAATATGTATAATATATATATTATATATATTATACATTATATATACATTATAATATTATATATATTATATTATACATATAATATGTATAATATATATTATATATATTATACATTATATTTAATACATTATATATATATACATATTATATGTATATACATATACATATACATATATTCTTTTTTTTTTTTTTTTTGAGATGGAGTTTCGCTCTTGTTACCCAGGCTGGAGTGCAATGGCGCGATCTCGGCTCACCGCAACCTCTGCCTCCTGGGTTCAGGCAATTCTCCTGCCTCAGCCTCCCGAGTAGCTGGGATTACAGGCACGCGCCACCGTGCCCAGCTAATTTTTTTGTATCTTTAGTAGAGACGGGGTTTCACCATGTTGACCAGAATGGTCTTGATATCTTGACCTCGTGATCCACCTGCCTCAGCCTCCCAAAGTGCTGGGATTACAGGCTTGAGCCACCGCGCCCAGCCTATATTCTTAATATATATATAATACGTATTATATATAATATATAATGTGTATATAAATATATACACATTATTTATATATTTAAATATATACACATATATATTATATATATATAATGTATACATATACACATGTATAAATATATATAATGTATACATATGCAATGCCATAAACGGTTCTAGGCAAGTAAATTTGACAATGGAAATAAACCAACTCTTTGAAAAACAAAATAAATAAATTCATTTAAAACAAAACAGATAACCTGTGCAGTCCTACAACTACTAAATGAATTAAATTCATACATTAAAACCTTCTGGAAAAGAAATCCCCAGACCAGATGGCTTCACTGAAAATTCTACCAAACATTTAAAAAAGAAATAACACTAATCTCTTCTAGAGTAGACTTTGACTTATGTTAAGAGTCCAGCATTAGCCTGGTTACAAAGCCAAAAGCAGTACAAGAAAAGAAAATAACAGACCAGAATCCCTCATAAACACAGATGCAAAAATCTACAGCAAAATTTTAGCAAGTTGAATCTAACAATATATAAAAAGAATAATAATTATGACCAAGTGGGGTTTATTCCAGGAGCACAAGTCTGATTCAATATTCAAAAATCAATCAATATACCACATTCACAATCTAAAAAAGAAAAACTTCATAATCATATAAATTGGTACAGAAAAGGCATTTGCCAAAATTTAATGTCCACTTATCACAAAAGCTCTCAATTCACTAGAAATTAAAGAGAACTCTACGTCAGCTTAATAAAAAGCATCCACAACAAATCTGTAGTAAATGTCACACATAATGGTAAAAGACAGAATGCTTTTATTCTAAAATTGAACAAGGTAAAAATGTCCACTCTCTTCACTCTTATTCAAAATTATACTAGACGTTAAAGCCAGAATATTAGGATGATTGAGGCAAAAGGTATGCAGATTAAAAAAAGAAGAAACAAAACTATCCATATTCACATATAACATGAGTGTTCACCCAGAAAATTTCAGAGAATCCAAAAAAGTAGGGGTAGGTTGTAAGGGTTATAAATGAGGCTAATAGTGAGTTTAGGACTAAGGATAATAAGTGAGTCTGTCAAGGTCACATTTAAAAATTAATTATATGTCTGAAAACAAAAAACAAAAATAATACCATTTACAATAACCCCAAGAAAATAAAATATTTGGGAATATATCTAACAAAACTTTACAGGATTTATAAACTGACTACTACAAAACAGTGATGAAATAAAGAGAACCTACATGAATGGAAAAACATACAGTGTTCACGGATTGGAAGATTCAGTGTGGTAAAGATATCAATTCTTCCCAAATTATCTATTGATTTAATGCAATTTCTGTAAAACTCCAAGCCTGATATTTTATAATTTAGAAAAGCTGATTCTAAAATTTATATGAATAGCCAAAGAAACTAGAATAGCCAAAACAATTTTGAAGAAAACTTCCAAGACTCACACTCCCCAGTTTCAAGACTTCTTATAAGAGTACAATAATCACGATAGCGTGGAATTAGTGATTAAACGGACACATGGGTCAATGGAACATAATGAAAAGTTCAGAACTAGACCCACACAAATAAGATAAATTGACAATGGTGCAAAGACAATTCATTGGAGAAAGAAAGGATAATTTTTTTAACAAATAATATTGGAATCATTGGATATTCATATGCAAATGAACCTTGACTTGAACCCCACATCCTACATAAAAATTAACTGAAAATAGATTATAAATATAAACTATGCAACTTTAAATAAAAGCACACACACACACACAGGAGAAAATTCTCATGACCTGGTGATATGGTTTGGTTTTGGGTCCCCACCCAAATATCATCTCCAATTTTAATCCCTACATATTGAGGAAGGGACCTGATGGGAGGTGATTACATCATGGGAGCAGTTCCTCCATGCTGATCTCATGACAGTGAGTGAGTTCTCATGAGATCTGGATGGTTTTATAAGCGTTTAGCAGTTCCTCCTTTGCACTTTCTCTCTCTCTCTCTCTCTCTCTCTCTCTCTCTCTCTCTCTCTCTCTCTCTCTCTCTCTCTCTCTCTCTCTCTCTCTCCTCTCTCCTCTCTCTCTCTCTCTCTCTCTCTCTCTCTCTCCCCTCACCCCTCTTCTCAGCACCTTGTGAAGAAAATGTTTGCTCTCCTTTGCCTTCGGCAATGACTATAAGTTTCCTGAGGCCTTCCCAGCCATGCAGAACTGTGAGTGAATTAAATCTTCTTTCTTTATAAATTATCCAGTCTCGGATATGTCTTTACAGGAGTGTGAAAATGAATGAATACACTTGGGATTAGGCAAAGAATTCTGAGACATAACACCAAAAGTACAGTTTATAAAAGAAGTGGTTGATAAATTGAACTTCATCAAAACTAAGAACTTCTATTCTTTGAAAAACATTGTTGAAAGAACAAAAAGAAGCCAAAAACTGAGAGAAAATATATGCAAAGCAAGCAGCTGATAAAGGACTTGTATCCAGAATACCTAAAGAACTCCCATATCTGAATAAGAAAACAGACCAGCCACAATGGGCAAAAGATTTAGATGGTCACTTTAGCCAAGATGTACCAGTAGAAAATAAGTACACAAAAAGATTCCCGTTATCGTTTATCCTTAGGTAAATGCACATTAAAATAATGAGATATCACTACACACCTGTTAGAATAGCTAGTTGTTTTGAAGACATTTATGCAGTCAACAAACATATGAATAAAAGCTCATCATCACTGGTCATTAGAGAGATGCAAATCAAAACCACATTGAGATACTGTCTCACGCCAGTTAGAATGGTGATCATTAAAAAATCTGGAGACAACAGATACTGGAGAGGATGTGGAGAAATAGGAACACTTTTACACTGTTGGGAGTACAAATTAGTTGAACCATTGTGGAAGACAGTGTGGTGATTCCTCAAGGATCTAGAAATAGAAATACCAGTTGACCCAGCAATCCCATTACTGGGTATGTAGCCAAAGAATTATAAATCATTCTATTGTAAAGACACATGCACATGTATGTTTACTGCAGCACTGTTCGCAATAGCAAAGACTTAGAACCAACCAATTGCCCATCAATGATAGACTGGATGAAGAAAATATGGCACATATACACCATGAAATACTATGCAGCCATAAAAAAGGATGAGTTTATGTCCTTTGCAGGGACATACATGAAGCTGGAAACCATCATTCTCAGCAAACTAACACAGGAACAGAAAACCAAACACCACCTGTTCTCGCTCATAAGTGGGAGTTGAACAATGAGAACACATGGACACAGGAAGGGGAACATCACACACTAGGGCCTGTTGGGGGTGGGGAGCTAGGGGAGGGATAGCAGGGGGTGGGAGGATTGGGGAGGGCTAATATTAGGAGAAATACCTAATGTAGATGATGGGGGGTGGATGCAGCAAACCACCATGGCACGTGTATTCCTATGTAACAAGCCTGTACGTTCTGCACATGTACCCCAGAATTTAAAGTATAACTTAAAAAAAAATAGCTAATTGTTTTTGCTCAATGGAAAATCCCAAGTGCTGACAAGGATGCAGAGCAAAAGGAACTCCTACACAGAGCTGATGCAAATGCAAAACTGCATACTTTAGAATATATGATACAGCAGTTTCCTACAATCTTAAAAATGTCATACAAACCAGAAATCCCACTTCTAGCTATTTACCAAGGGAAATGAAAGTCTATGTCTGCACAAACACCTGTACGTGAACATTTACGGTAACTTTTCCATAACCACCCAAAACTAAAAACAACCCAAAGTTTCTTCAACTGGTCATTAAACAAACCATGATACAACCATACCATGGAACACTACACAGCAATGAAAAAGGAGCAAACTACTGACACGCACAACATGGGTGAATGCCAACTGCATTATGCTAAGTGAATGAAATCAGACTCAGAAGGTTACGTACTGTATAATTCCATTTATATTATATTTTTGCAATGTCAAAAATATAGGGACATCAAATAGATCAGTGTTTACTGGGAGCTGGAAGAACTTTAGGGGCTACAGAAGTATTCCTTATCATGATTGTGGTTGCACAACTATGCAGTGTTTTGTTTTGTTTTGTTTTGTTTTGTTTTTTTCAAAATTGTCAGAACTATATACTAAAAAGGGTGGATTATACTTAAGTTTTTAAATGGAAAATGGTGGTGTGCATTGATACACAATGCTTTGTGTATCAGTCCCTTTTCTGTTCCTTTACCAGGCATGTGCTGAGCCCTTACTCTGAACCAGATGTGTGAATTCCCCAGTTCTTGGCACCCAAGATGGCACCTCCCTGTAGACCACAGACGGCTGGGTCTCCCAAAGCAGCAGAAGTTCTGCAGCTGCCTCGTCCTCTTGGCCTGATACACCAGGGTTTCATGGCTCAGCTTTCAAGAATGTGTTTACTTACGACCCACCAGGAGACCAAAATGAGAGCTCTCCAAAGCAATTTTATCCTCCAGTTTTAAGGACAATTTTGCAGTGCTTTTATAGAGCCAGCATGAAACTAAGAATGCACACAATCTCAGTAATGGAAACGCAGAGTGGATGAGGCCATATACCACCCTGAGACTCGCCTCCAACTATCACTTTGGGTCAGGCCCACCCTAATCCTATTGCCTCACTTCCTGCTCTCAACAGAGACTCGATAAGCACACCAGACCAGTGCTGGAAAGCAGGCCTGTATTTTCTCTAGCATGGAGTAATATCTACCCAGGGACCTCCCTGACACAGTTTGTCAAGCAAATTAAAAGTAGCTGCTAAAAATGTGACCCTGCGCTGCTCTATTCTTGTTACTCTGATCAACCCCATCCTGGCGTCCTGAAATCTGCTTAAGAACAGCCACCTTCTCCGTGGCTCCCCAGTGCCTAAGCCAGTTCTCAGCACACATTAGGTGCTAATATATGGAATCGGTCAGTGACTGAATGAGCAAATATAAAGCCATTCAAATGTGTTTCTTAAAAAGTATGTATATGAAGAAACTGAATATACTTGTTGAATGCTTCTCCTCAGTGTCACTGTGGCTGAAGAGACAATGAGAGCGGTAAACTCTTCTGATTGACAGGGCACTTTGTGGGGGGCAGGGGTGGACCATCTTTCATGTTTGCTTGGCTCAGGAACATTCCATGTGTACAGACACCTTGACAGATCGGGAAGGCTTCCAAAAGCCCTTCCATATCCGTAGCTGTCAGTGTGACTCCGATGCCTACTGGAGCTACCCAAGCTCTAGACATCTAGGTAAAAGTGAATAAAAATCCCTAATTCCAGTGTGTGGAGCCTCCACCAGGATTTTGCAGCCACATGTCCATTCACCATGCAGCCAGCCCATGCTGAGTCCAAGAATCACATGAGGGAGGAGTCTCATGATATGCTCAGCCTTTGCAGCAAAAAAGTCCAGAAATAAATGAATTTCAAATAGGTTAAGGCATGGCCCAGGCAGCTTGTGGGCTTTCTTCCACTCACGCCTCCTCTATTCTGTGTCACACTGACCTGTCCAGATGTGAGCTGAGGCTCTCCCTAGTTCTCTCTCTCTCTCTCTCTCTCTCTCTCTCTCTGTCACATACACACACACACACACACGACACAAAACTCTCATATGAAACTTTGGCAAGCAAACTTCACTGAAGAGGAGGAGGGGGGTATCCATGGGACCAGCTGCGGCATGCAGCCCTGTCAACCCAGAATCATCCTGTTCCCTCTGGATGCCTTCACCCAGGGGTCATTGTCCGGACAGCCCCCACCCTGGGCTGGAACTTCAGGTTTCCCCATCTTCCCTGCTACTCCCTCCTCTTCCTCCAGCCTCCCTCTCGCCTCTCCTCTTTCAAACGGCATAAAACGAATCGTCCTCATTGTCTCATTGAAAGCAGCTTAATATCCTTTTTGTGGCCTGAGACCACTCCAGCACCTATGCCCTCAGGGTCTCGCCTTCTTTCTCAGTGGCGTTTCAAGACTTTTCCCAAAGACAGCTTCTCCCCGGGAGGGACCCAGAGCCGCATGGTACACCACCAGTGGCCCTGCCCTAGGAGCGGGCACAACAAGAACCAGGGCACTCTGGCCTGGCTCCATCACCACCCGCTCCACGTCAGCAACGCCCTGGCAGAAAAGAGCACAGGACAAGGCCACACATTCCTTGTTCCACCTTTCATTATGTGTCCAAGTAGTTGGATCTAAGCCATTAGGGTCATGGTCCCTCCCTGGTCAGGACTCATTAAGCCATCCTTAGATACCTACTCTGCATGTCGGGTCCCCCAGGCTGTCAGGACCTCAGACTTCAAGCACCACTCTCCTTGAAGTATGTGACATCCCCTGTGACCTTCCAAGACCTCACAGCTCCCTCCCAGGGCTCAGGTCGCAGAGTCCAAAGGGAGGCTGCTGTGGAACGGCAAGGAACGTTCTAAGCAGAGAAGCCATCTCTTTCCGGGTGGCAGAGGCCTAGCTGCAGACCCTGTGGAGTGGGAAGCTGCCCGGTGCCCTGTGAGACAGGACTGTTGGGCCACTGGGCGTGGACCCTTCGGAGCAGTGTGCTCCCTACAGGCACTTTGTCGGAAACATCGTCGTAATAGACTTTGCTAGATCATGACGCTTTACTGCCATCTGCTGGAGGCTTATTATAATAAATACACAAACGCACCGAGTGATGGTGCCTGCCTTGGTGTGGATCCAGTGGGCAGTGCTTGTTCCCCGCCACAGATTGACTACCTGCCCTTGGCCCGGCTCCAGTCCCCGGGCATCGAGACACCAGGACGGCCCACGAGTGCACAGTAGTGCATCTGGGCATGGGCACAGCAGAGCCACATGTCCCTTCACCCTGCAGCCAGCCCATGCTGAGTCCAAGAATCACATGAGGGAGGAGTCTCATGATATGCTCAGCCTTTGCAGCAAAATGTCCAGAAAAAAATGAATTTCAAATAGGTTAAGGCCCAAAGTATGCAGTAATACTATGCCCTGAAGAGAAGTCAGGCAAAGGTCAGTGTATTGACCTTGTGTTTTGTTTTCTGTATTCTTGATGCTTCGACATTGGGGCCCTTGCTGACCCTGGAGGGACTGCCCCTTCCAGAGTGAGCCAGTTCTAAAACCAGTGTGGGCCCCTGGCATGGGGTGTCCCCTCCTCTTGGGAACTGTCAATAACAGTCTTTTCGACGGCAATCGTCTCTGGATCTGTTGGCCTTGCTGTACCCACTTTTAAACTTTCAGGTAACAATTTTAGGTAGCAATTACATTGGGAATTTACCTATGTAACAAACTTGTGCAGGTTTGTTACACAGGTAAATTCATGTCACAGGGGTTTGTATTACAGATTATTTCATCACCCAGGTATTAAGCCCAGTACCCAATAACTATCTTTTCTGTTCCTCTGCCTCCTCCCACCCTCCACCCTCAAGTAGGCTCCACTGTCTTTCGTTCCCTCTATGTGTTCTTGATTGTCATCATTTAGCTCCCACTTACATGTGAGAACATGGGGCATTTGGTTTACTGTTCCTGTGTTAGGTTGCTAAGGATAATAACCTCCATTTTCATCTTTGTTCCCACAAAAGACATGATCTTGTTCTTTTTTATGGCTGCATAGTATTTTACGGTATATATGTACCACATTTTCTTTACCCAATCTGTCACTGATGGGCATTTAGGTTGATTCTATGTATTTCCTATTGTGAGTAATGCTGCAATGAAGATTTGTGTGCATGTGTCTTTGTGGTAGAATGATTTATATTCCTCTGAGTTCATACCAAGTAATGGGATTGCAGGGTTGAGTGGTAGTTCTGCTTTTAGCTCTTTGAGGAATTGTCTTACTGCTTTCCGCAATGGTTGAACTAATTTACTCTCCCATCAACAGTGTATAAATATTCCCTTTTCTCTACCACCTCACGAGCATCTGTTAGTTTTTTCCCTTTTTAATAGTAGCGATTCTGACTGGTGTGAGATGGTATCTCACTGTGGTTTTGATTTGCATTTCTCTAATGATCAGTGATGTTGAGGTTCTTTTCATATGCTTGTTGGCCACATGTATGTCTTCTTTTGAAAAGTGTCTGTTCATGTCCTTTGCCCACTTTTAAAGGGAGTTGTTTGGTTTTCTTGAAAATTTGTTTAAATTTTTTATAGATGCAGGATATTAGGCCTCTGTCAGTTGCATAGTTTGCAAAAACCTTCTCCCATTCTGTAGGCTGTCTCTTTACTCTGTTGATAGTTTCTTTTGCTATGAGGAAGCTCTTTAATTAGATCCCATTTGTCAATTTTTGCTTTCGTTGCAACTACTTTTGGCACCTTCATTATGAAATCTTTGTCCATGCCTATGTCCTGAATGGTATCGCCTAGGTTGTCTTCCAGGGTTTTTAGAGTTTTGGGTTTTACATTTAAGTCTTTAATACATCTTGAGTTGATTTTTATATATGCAGTGAAGACTGCATATTATTAATTAGTATTCATATAGTGCTAAAAACAGACCCTGGTGCTAAGAGTTAGCTTAACACCAGAGTTTGAGGAAGGTCACAGGAAAACCTGAGGAGCTTATCCTCTTTTTACGCTCCTTTGCAGAAAGCCACAGTGGCCAGACAGTGTTCTGTCACTTTGAAGTAGTAGTAAAAAGAGGATCCTGACCACAGGGTCCTTGAAGCTCTGAGCAGTTCCTTCAGAGGCCCCAGGTGAGACGCAGCTCCTGGCAGGGAGCCACAACTTCCCCAGGGCCCAACACCTGGGGGCTGAGGGTCAGGGCAACCCAGGGTAGGCTCAAATCCCACAGGGGATGCCACATCCAGGATCACAAAGGTATCAGCAATTCATCAAAGGTAATCACCACAGATTGTATCCATGGAGGCTGGATGGAATTAGGAAGCTGCAGGATAAAGTGGACACATTTCTGATTAGAATTTCTCAGCCCTGAGCTACTGAGGATAATGAGAGTCATCACTGGGAGAGGGGGAGAAAAGGAAAGACGAGAGGGAAGCAAAGCAGACACCAGTTTGGCCCCATCCTGATGTCTAAATGGAAGGAGCACAGAGATCCCTCTAGAGTTCATTTTCCCGTGGGCTCCTGCAACCTTTTATAGTTTTGGATTTTACATTTAAGTCTTTAATACATCTTGAGTTGATTTTTGTATATGCAGTGAAGACTGAATATTATTAATTCATTCTCACCTCTCTTTGAGGACTGGCTGCACCAGAGACCCCGGGCCCTCACCTCACACCCACTCAGGGGGATATTTGGGGTATAGCCCCATAGTTATTTCTCATATATGCCCTGGGTGAGATTTCAGAAGCTCTGCACTAGAGAAAGGCAAACAGTAGTAATAAAGGCTGTCTTTCACAAGTGTCTTTGATGTTTTTAAAAGAGTTTTACACATTCTGGCATAAAGACCACTAAGGGGCCCCCAAGATTGCAGTTACCTGTCATTCATTCTGAAGTGTGGGGAAAGATGATTGGTGGGAAGGAAAAGTGAGCTAATGGGGGATTCTGCACATGCATAATGGAACTACATGGCTCTTCATAGGACACGTGCCCTGTGCTCTGCACAGGATGTGCAGAAATGAAAAAGGTAAGCCGCTGTGCACTTGGGACAAAAAACAAAGGACTTGGGCATAAACAATTTGTGCTCAAAGGAGGGGTGCCACTGAACTTGAAGGTTAATCTGATTAAGTTGCCTACCTGCTTTTGATGGCTTACTACTAGTCCATCTTAAAACTCCCACTAGCTTCCTTATAGACAACCTCTCTGACTCTGCGTTGTGATAGTAACAGTTGCTTCAGGTTGTTTCTCGGGAACTAGAGGTAAGCTTTTGTTTAGTTTAAGACAGCTAGAAACACCAACTCTTCAACTGGGCCTGCATAGGTACCGAAGAGCCATCTGTGTCAGAGGGCCAAAAGGTCCATCCTCCAATCAAGCTAACACACTTATTTTCTGCACGTGTGTTCTATGAAGAGCCATGGAGCTCCACTATGCTTGTGCAAAAACCCCTCTTACCTCACCCCTCCTTCCCACCAATCATCTTTCCACACATTTTAGACAACTACAATTTCTCTCCCATAATTACCCCCACACCCTATTTTCAGGGAGATGGATCTGAGATTTGTTCTACTGTCTCCTTACATGGCAGCCTTGAAAATAAAATCTTCTCTTTTTCCAAAAAAAAAAAAAAATAGCCACAGTGATTGGCTTGTTTCATGCGGGCAGAAATGAACCTGGTTGCTAAAACAAGGGTACTGAGGAGAGGGTGGCAGAGGCAACTAACTGGGAGAATTCAGGGAAGGCTTCATGGAGGAAGTGACATTGAGATGGGAAAGAGAGGAAGGCTTTCCATGGGGGCACCACTGAGTGTCAAAGAGTCCTCTGCAATGGTGGAGGCAGACAGTTAACCACCAAATCTATCCTGGGTGTCTTCCAGTTACAGCCTTGTCACTGGGCTTAAGTCAGCACAGGTGAGTGTCACACTTCCCAGGCTTCCTGTGATGGAATTTCAGGTCATGGGATGTAAACAGAACTGATGTGTGCAACGTCCAGATTATCTCCAATTTGAAAGGTGAGCCCTTTCAGGAGAAGGGTTTTAACCAACAAAGCAGCATGATGCATTTGGTGTTTGGGGAAGTTCCGTAGAATAGCCAGAGCTGAGAGTGAATAGCCAGGAGGGGAGACAAGAGTCAGGAAAATTTACAAGAAGGTTCCTTCCATTGTCCAGACAAAAGCGGATGCTTGTCCTGAACTCCGCTAGTGAAGGAGGGCAGGGAGCAACAGGAGCCCTGTGACAGAGCCTGAATACGAGGCTGAGCAAGGGCATGAGTCTGACTCAGTCACCCAAACTCAGTCTCGAAATACAACTTCCTGTCTCATGTTCACCCCAGCAGTCCATCCTCAGATGACCAGGTGCAGCCCCATGTGAGACCCACCCACCCACAGTCAGGACGGCTCTCTTGGTAATGCCACACACCCCAAGACCCATGTGCCACCATCCTGAACATCCCCCAGGAAAGGACTCCATGGATGTGGCCAGCCCAGAAGCTGTCTTGAATTCCCTAAAATAACCTCACCAAGCATATCCGACCCTTCAGAGTCACAGGCAAACCTAAAAATTCACACCTCCAGGGGCCTCAGGGCTGTAGGGAAGGGGCAGAATATTTCCAAGCAATTGAAAACAGTTGAAGACAAGAGAATTATAAAATAAAATGCTAGATTTGTCCCCACAATGGTGAGTTACAGAAGGCACATTTGGCCAGCAAGGATAGGAAAGGGTTGGAAAAGGAATCCCGCACACATTCGCCTGTTAATCTTCATCCACCTCCTGACGCCTCCGCGGGGAGGATTTCTCTCAACTGGAAATAAATAACTCAGGGATCAAGGATATAATCGGAGCTCTTGATCCAGAGTGTGACCTTCCACTTTTCTCTATTTATTTTTTAGATTAATCAGAGTCTTTACTGGGCTCATGTCAATAAACAACAGGCTTTTTCAATATATACCACCTGCACATCCAATATATCCAAGAAAATAAAAACATATCCACAGGGATTCGTGGCCATGAATCACCAGGAGCCAAAGCAAAGTGCTGTAGATTTTAATAGCCCCAACTATCTGTCTCTTCTAAATGGAAAAGAGGTCAGCCCAGCCAGCCCCTGCTCAGGAAAAGGAAATGTGATATACCTGGCCATATTTTTGACAAAACTGTTTACTTGAAGAATAGCTGTGTTCTGATGGCTGTGTCATGCACAAAAGCTTCAGGTCTTGAAGCTGAAACATAAGCCTGTCCGGGATAAAGAAGAAAGACATGGGAAAAAGGGAGCAGGAAGAAAGACAAAGAGACAATAGGAAGGAAGGGAGGAAAGGAGAGAAAGATGAGAAGAAAATACCAGCAAAGAGCACTTGCTCTTCACGGTGGTGTGGTTTGGAAAGGCTGCCACAGCTGCAGGGCATTGAGCAACCTACTCACCTCTTCCAGGACTCAGTTTCTTCAGCTGCAGCCCAGTGGACAGAGCAGGCCGGCGTGTGCGTAGTCTCAACCAATGATAGAGGCGGCTTTGCAAAGCAATAAGGAAATTGACAGATTGTTCAGTAGATGGGGCTAGGACATTTGGTAACTTAAATGGAAAATAATAAAATCAGATTCTTATTTCTAACAGCTCATAAAAATAACCCCTTAATCAAGAATTAAAGACTGTTAACGAAAGACCCTGAGATCTGCAGGGGGAAAAAAGAGGGCTTGCCTTCTTGAGAGCAATCTGCAGATTAGGAAGGCTCAGCCTTCAGTACAGGTGGAAGTGTGCTGGCTGAAAAGCAAAGGGAGTGAAGGTTCTTGCCCAGGTTCTCCATCAGGTCTGTTTATTCTAAAAAGGATTCAGATTTGTTCAGTTCAGATGGATCAGAATATTCAAGTTCTGATTGGGTGGTTTCCAACCCTAAAACCAGAAGTTTCTTTCAAACACTGGATTGGAGGTGGGGAGAGAATGTTCTGGATGCAGTTTATCTTGGCTCTGGTTATAGGAACTGTTCTAGCTCAGGGATATAAAGAAAATGTTTGTCAGGAGCTGCTTTTTCGGAGAACCCAGGACATGTGACCATTCTTTATCAGCCCACGTGACCACCTGGCTCGGCTTTTGAATTTGAAGCATCTCTGTTAGTCACAAGGAGTCTGTCTCCATTAATCACAGAGAGCTTGGGGTCTTATTTTAGTTTCATTTTACAAGACCTAAATGGAAAAAGGCAAATTTTAAACTTTTAGGGGAAAAATAGGCTATCTTTTTAACTCCCACATAGAGAAGCCTTTGTAAAGAAGTCACAAAAAGCATAACACACATAGGAGAATTTAGTAAACTTGACACATTAAACTTTTTAAACTTTCTTGCAACAAAAAAATTATAAACAGCATTAAGAAGTGAAGGCACTAACTGAAGGAAGAAGACATATTTTAGAAAAAGAAAAGACACAATTAAATAAAAACTAGGCAAAATGAAGAAATACAGGTAAGTCCCAGAAGAGGAAAGCGAATGGCCAGGAAATACAGAAAGATAACAGCCTCACAAGGAATCGTGAAAACTTAAGTTCTAAACAATGAGACACCACCATACAGCATAGAGAGTGGGAAAATCCCTGATGATCCTGAGTGTTGGTGAGAATGTGGAGAAGCAGAAACTCACCTAAAAAGTAGCTGTAGTACCCTGAGAAGCCGGTACCAGGAAGCAATTCCGTTTATAGAAATATTCAGTAGAGAAGCTCTTCCTAATGCACACAACAAGATATATGGACAATAATGTTCCCAGAAGCTCCGCTTATAATAACAAAGACACTGCAAACATCCCAAAGGTCCATCACCAGGAGAATGGATAAATGGCTTGAGGTATACCTCATCTGTATTTAATTCATATATGGAAAGCCATTCTCATATGGAAATCCCAACAACAGGACTGAAGGGGGAAAACAAGGTGCAGGAGGATACGGCTAGCATGATACGTGATACCATTCGGTCAACACTGTAAGATGCAAAGCAATAGTATGTGTTGTCTGTTATACATAGATACTGGTGCACTTGGAAAACACACATGGCAGGTAAACACCAAGTTCAGGATGTAGCTTATATCTAAGGTGAGATATAAAGGGATGAGACTATGACAGGTTAGATGGAGGAGCATTAGCTGTACCTGTCATATTTCTTTAAAGAGCTGAATCAAGCTGGGCACAATGGCTCCCACCTGTAATACCAACACTTTAGGAGGCCAAGGCAGATGGATCACCTGAGGTCAGGAGTTCGAGACCAGCCTGGCCAACATGGTGAAACTCTGTCTCTACTAAAAATACAGTAACTATCTGGGCAAGGTGGCGCAGGCATGTAATCCCAGCTACTTAGGAGACTAAGGCAGGAGAATAGCTTGAACCCAGGAAGCAGAGGTTGTGGTGAGCCAAGATCGCATCCTTGCTCTCCAGGCTGGGTGGCAGAGCGAGACTCCATTTCCAGAAAAAGAAAATGGTATATATTCAAGGTGTTCTGCATGATTTTATATACATATACATTATGTCATGATTACTACAGTCAAATTAATTAACACATCCTTCACCACATGCAGTTACCATTCATGTGGGGAGGCAGGGAGAAAGTAAGGACACTTAACATCTGCTCCCTTAGATAATTTCAAGTAAACGATGTATCATGAATAACCACTGTGAGGGAGTTACTCTTATAATCAAAGTACTTTCCCTAAAGTACTTCCAGTAAAAAATTATTATTATGAGTATTCCCCCAAAAGGATTCCATTATCCGATGCTTTCAGGAAATTGATATGGTTTGGATCTGTGTCCTCACCTAACACTCATATCAAATTGTAACCTCCAGTGTTGGAGGTGGGACCTGGTGAGAGGTGATTGGATCATGGCGGCAGTTTCTCATAAATCATTTAGCACCACGCTCTTGATGCTGTTCTTACGAAAGAGTTATCATGAGATCCGGTTGTTTAAAAGTGCATAGCACCTTCCCCTTCTCTCTCTTGCTCCTCTCCAGCAACCTAAGATGTGCCTGCTCCCTGTTTGCCTTCCATTATAATTGCAAGTTTCCTGAGGCCTCCCCGGAAGCCAAGCAGACACCATCACCATGCTTTCTGTACAGCCTGCAGAACCATGAGCCAATTAAACCCATTTTCTTTATAAATTACCTAGTCTCGGGTATTCCTTTATAGCTATGTGAGAACAAACTAATACAGAAATGGTACTTTCTAAATCGCCCTTCTTTGGGATTCACACACATATGAACTTATTAAAGGCTCTGAGAAGTCCTCCAAAAAAGAAACATCATTAACTTGGGTATCAGCATTTCCAAAACTTAGCTAAGCAAAGAATTCCTTTCAGCCTCTCACCTCATAGGCCCAGGGATCCTCAGAAACACTCTGGGACATACTGAGTTATGAGAGCTCTGACACTTGATGTTTCTATGAAATGTGCTGGGGAACTCAACAAGCAGCTATTGCACTTGAGAGTCTGATCTACACAAGCCAGGCAAGTGGGGAAGTCTGGGTGAAGCCCAGGACCAATTCCCATGAACGAAACCTCATTGTCACCATGTTTTGAGGGACAGGGAGAAGAACTCAGCAAATGCCATGTTCATGACAGTCTCAACATTAGATATTTTTCCCTCCAAGTCTTCATCATTCCATTCACTCACCCCTGACACCAATTCTTCTTCTAGATGCCCCATTTCAGAGGTTGGACTTCCAACCTCCACGTCAACCACCCTGTGTGATCTGTTCATCTGACAGTCCCTGCACTGGCCATCTCCATGATTACATGCCTTTAACCTCTGCATTCCCCAGCCTGCCAGGGCCCAGTCTCCACCCTCCACATCAGGATGAGAGCCTCGGGCTCCTCCTGGACCTCCGGCCTACTGTGTTTTTTCTTCAAACACATCCTGTACATCCTCCACTCTGCAGGTCACTTTTTCTAGAACATTAAAATGGCCACAGGGCCTCTCCAAGTCCCCATCACCCTGAAAACTGAATCCCTTTCCACCTGTGAATCCCTGGCACATCTGGGGACAGCTGTAGAGGGAATTAAGTTGGGGATGAGGGAGATGAGGATGGGAATGGAGCCCTGCTGTCTCCAGGATGTGCCTCAGGGTTTCACACCTCCACACTTAGCCCAAGCCTCCCCTCACCATGGAACTCTCTCTCTCACAACTCTGGGCCTGGCCAGCCGCCTGATCAGACACCCATCAGCCAGCCAGCGCCCGAGCTGCCTTTCCACTGTGCTCTCTGAGCTCCTTGGAGGCAATTTTCTTACACTGCCACACCTTGCAAGGAACTGAACAGAAAAACTTTAACAGCTATTTCTCAAGCAGGCCGTGTGACTGGTAAGAAGAGAGAATGAGGGGAGGCGAACTTCAAAACTTCAAAACTTTGCCCATGGCACCACTGGGATCGTGATGGATTTAACTGTTCTAAACATTTTTGACACATAAAACAAGACATGTCCAGATTTCAGAATGGGATATTAGATTTTCTTTTGGCCTCACAAGAACAATAAAGCACTGTAAAAATTTTTAAGTTCATAAAACATAAGACTTTTCTGTTATTTTTCCCAAAAATGCTGTCTTCCCTACTCTCGACACAACTAACCCCTCACATAAAATGAATATGAGCCTCAGCCCCCAAGCTGAGGGTCCCCAGAGCTCAGGATGGGTTAATGAGAATGAAAGAGTGAACTTAATTACGTGATCATAGAAATCGATTGTATTTGAATTGAACTTTATGCTTTTGCAAACCATTTCCCATACCATAATTTGTTTGCCATTCACATTAATTATAAGATACATGGAGCAGATATTACTCCCGCCTTATAGAGAACTGTGAGACCAGAGAAGCTAAATGTTTGTTTAAATATTTGTTGATCGAATTTGAAACCCAGAAATTTTTTTTAATTAACTTTCATGTTAGGCTCAGGGATACATGTGAAGGTTTGTTACATAGGTAAACTCATATCATGGGGATTTTTGCCACAGATTATTTTGTCACCCAGGTATTAAGCCCAGTACCCAATAGTTATCTTTTCTGCTCCTCTGCCTCCTCCCACCCTCCACCCTCAAGTAGATCCTAGCTTCTGTTGTTCTCTTCTTTGTGTTCATGAGTTCTCATCATTTAGCTCCCACTTATAAGTGAGAACCTGCAGTATTTGGTGTTCTGTTTCTACATTAGTTTCCTAAGGATAACAGTCTCCAGCTCCATCCATATTCCCATAAAAGACATGATCTTGTTCTTTTTATGGCTGTGTAGTATTCCATGGTATATATGTACCACATTTTTTTAATCCAATCTGTCATTGATGGGCAGTTAGATTGCCTCCAGGTCTTTGCTATTGTGAATAGTGCTGCAATAAACATTCAAGTTCATGCATCTTTATGGTAGGATGATTTATATTTCTCTGAGTATATACCCACTAATGGGATTTCTGGGTCAAATGGTAGTTCTGCTTTTAGCTCTTTGAGGATGACCATACTGCTTTCCTCAATGGTTGAAGTAATTGACACTCCCACCAACAGTGTATAAGTGTTCCTTTCTTCTCTGCAACCTTACCAGTGTCTGTTATTTTTTAACTTTTTAGTAGCAGCCACTCTGACTGGTGTGAGATGGTCTCTCATTGTGAAAACCCAGAAGTTATTACTTCTGACAATTAACATGTATTATTTACTATGTGACAATCATGTTCTAAGCCTGTCTTATTTGACCTGATTTAATCTTCCCAACCATGCTATGAAGTGGCTACTATTATTATCACTCGCACTTTATAACGAGGAAATTGAGTTTCTTTTCACTCAACCACAACCTCCGGATGAGAAACAACCTCTATTGCCCATGGTTCTTGGTTATAAGTGACAGAAACTGAACCTCGCTGCTTTAAGCAAAGAGCTCATTTATTAAAAAATATATTGGGTTTGGATGCAAATGGCTTCCAGCTGTCAGAAAAAAAAAAGCCTATTGGTTTCATAGCTCATCTTTATTATATTTTTATATTCACTATTGTTTTATCTGAATTTTCTCTTCTTTCTTTAATAAATAAGTTTAAAGTTGATGAAAGATAATGCACTGCATATATGTCCCACTTAGGAGTTTGTGATTTCTCACTTGGTTTATTTAAATGTGCTAAAACAACTCCCATACTTTTTTCAGCTTTTTGAATGAATTTTGCACCTGATTTAAGGAGAAATAAGTATATAGGCTGACTGACAGGAGGGAATAGAGAACCACTCAGGAGGGGATAGAGACGCACTCTGAAGCTTTGCAACCAGAAGCAAAGCTCAAGTTGTTCATCCCACAGACCAAGTCTGGGGCCAGCCCCAGCCACTGATGCAGAGCATTGCCCTGGCCTGGCATACACCACCTACAGCCCCACTGTCTTCATCATCGCAGATGCAGTCCCTGCCCCCCACCCAAACCCTGGGCAACCTCAGGACTAGCGAAACCTACGTTTCATGCCCTGCCCTGGTGCTGACGGCAGTGGGAATTGGAGAAGCAGCATTTCCAGCTTCAATCATGGGAAGTGGGCCTGGACCCACAGAGTAGGGAATTCCCCACACCTGGCAGGGGCAAGTCAGATGCTGGGCAGCTCAGAACAGCAGTGTCCACAGACAGACACGTGAAAGTCACTCAGGAATGGAACTGAGCAGCCCCTGCCTGTCCTTTGTGCCATCTTTCCATGGAGACCAGGTGGGTTTGCTGGAGGGTTGGGGAGCAGGGAAGTATCTGCCTTTTCCAGACAGTTCTGCACACAGTTTCAGAACATGGTCTAAGGTTTCCAACAACAACCTCGGAGTATTTCTGAGATTGCACCGCGTTCCTCCTGACGCTGAAGACCTGCCAACCCACTGCTCCCCCAGAACGTATCGGGAAGGGGTACGGGCTACTCTTGTGTCATTACTGGAGCCACATCTGCCAGCTCAGTGAGGTGGGGGAAGAGAGTGGGAGGAAGAAAAGAAGGATGAAAATGGAGATGAGAAAAGGTAGCCCCTCCTCTGTCATCCAGCAGGGTGGAGCCCAGGGTTCCTGAGCCACTAGCTCACCCTGAAGGCTTGTCGAGGACAGTTCCCAAGTCCCTCTTCTGCTTCAGCCACATGGTACGTGGAGGAGGTCCTGGCTGCCACAAGAGGATGGCCTTTCCTTAGTTACACCTCAGTCTTCTTGGCACCAGGGCGGCAAGTAAAAGCAGACTTTGGAGTGGGGGTGTTTATTTTGGCATGATCCAGCTGCCTTCCCCCTGCTTCCTCCACGAAGCCTTCTCTGATCCCTGACCCCTGACCCTCTGACTTCCTGACCTCTAGACCCAATAGTCTGGCGCTATTCCCACCCCTCCTGTGTGCCTCACTGGTACATGCTTACTGCTGATCACACCCCATCTTATGTGTTTAGCACATGCATAACTTGACTCTCCATGAAGGCAGGGACTCTTTTATTTCAAGGTATAACTCCAGAGCATAACAGTATGTCAGAACATAGGCAGTCCCAATGTGCAAAATCCATTTTAAGGATTTATTAATTATAAGGCTGCTTGTGCTAACTGATTTCTTTGTACTTATCCACAGGAAGAACTTGAACTATTTCTCTCCAATATTTACCAATAGCTCAGCTATAGAAAACAATATTTATGAAAACTTGTCAGTCTATTTAGTTTTGTAGATCAGAACTCATGAACTGGCAGCCCAAGGCTGAACTTGGTCCTTGGTCCTCAGGAGTATTTAGTTGGGTCTTCATAGTCTTTGTAAGTGGGAGTGGAATGCCTTTACAAGAGCTGGTACTCACCAGCTCCCCACTGGCCTGCCTCCCTGCTGTCACACACAGCAACTGCCAGTCACACCCTGGAGGCATTCAGGTTTATCCGTCCTCCTTCAGATGTGCTAAGGTGTTACTTTCAGAGTAAGTCTAAGACCAGACTCCTGCATATGTGGGCCGCATTGCCGGATACAATGTCAACTCTCTTTACTGAACTGAGCTTAGGTGATGTGCCCACAGTCAGTGCCAAGGATGCAAGACAGAATAGTCCTCCTTGTGTTCTTTAAGAATGGTTTGATGATGTTGTCCTGGAAGTGAGGAGCCTTTGAAAGTACCCACTGGAGACATTGGGTCTTTATGCCTCTCCTGAACCACTGATTGATGAGGAATCTCATGAAATTCCATAAATCCTGTAAATGTACAGTGCCAGTGGTTGTGGTTGTGTCTTCCTCTTGGGTGAGTGTTTAGAAAAACATAGAGCTACAGTTGAGTCCACCTCTAGAAAATTATCTGAACCCCTGGATGTATTTTGAGTGAGAACTATTTCTCGGGTTCCATTCCTTTCCTTCCATTTGTTTTTTACCATGTTTCAACTGCAATGTATCTTCCTAACCTTTTTAAAAGAATGTAAAGTAAAAACAATGCTGTTGAAAGTCTACTTGACTAACTGATTTCCAGAAAACTATGAAAAGGACACAGCAGATGAGGAGGTAGGAAAAAAACAAAATCTAATCAATACCTCGTGGAGAACCCAAGGCTTCCATGGAACCTAGCACCACAGTAGAACTTGCTGTATGGCTACTGAAATTGCTTTAATATTTATTAAATAAATAAAAGAACCTCGAAACTAGGCATGGTAAGAAATGTCCCTGAGTGCTCAGATTGATCTGGCATATGATAGGAAATCAGCACATGTTTGTTCAATACATAAATAAATGAGTAAACAAATTGAACAAATGAGCAAGCAGAGTGGTGAAGGTCTAAAGATGCTGAGCCAGAAAGCTTACAGAGCAGGAAGTGATGCAGTCATCACCGTGTGAAGGTAAGCCCTTGGGATAAATGGTCAGTAGACAGGAGAAAGCTGCCTGCACCTTCAGTTACGGCCAGCCCAGCAAAGGTAGTAATACCCAGCACAACATCCCTGCAGACAGTAAGGATGGTGGCAGAACCAAACCAGCAAAAGCTTTCCTGGAGCCTCCGCCACCCAAGTCCAGTTTCAACACTTTATTGTTCCCCACTCCTTGCCCAGTTCAGTTTTCACTCTGTGTAATTGCTGTCTCTGGATTTGGCCAACTTTCTCTGGAATCTTCCAGAAAAGCAATGTGAAAGCTGTGGCAGCCACATCGTCAGTCCAGAGTTTCCCGAAATCTTCCAATTCCAACTGATACTGATGTTCACGAGGGTCTCCTGAAACATTTGATTAATTGCCAAATCTCTGAACACCCACAGCATACAATGTCCCCATTAAATTCACAGAGTATATCTGAGATATTTAAATAGCTTCTTAAACCCTTAGTGAAGATTATCACATACTCCAAAATGAGCAAAAACCACCAAGACCTAAGAGGGCAGTGGCTGTTCCGGATGTGGCTAGGTTCACTCACTAGATTCTCTGTGCCGGCCTCACACCAATCAATATTCAAATTTTGTCTCTGAAAATGACCATTCATCATGTGTTAAGGGCTTTCAGGGTGCTTTGCAAATAAATAGTTGAAACCACAAACATATGAAATCCTCTAATTCTAAGAGTCCAAAGACACTCTTACTTCAAAATTAATTTGCACTCTCTCTCTCTCTCCTCTCTCCAGCCTCAGAAGAAAAACTATTAAAGCACAGACATTAAAATCCTGAGCAATAGCTTTAATAATGCTAGAGAGGCAGATACCTCAGGAAAATATTTAAACAGCATCAAAAAGGAATCAGAATACCAGCCACAATTCTATGTTCCCCCAAAATTATCAAAATAACTCAACTCTCACTCAATATCATGTGTGTTTTCTTCATTAAATTTACCATGTCCCTCATCTCATCTCCCTCCCTCCCCTCAGATGTGTCGGTATTACTCTGCCAGTGAAGTTTGGTCTGAAAGGGAATTCAGACTTCAAATATTAAATCTTAGCTTCACAGAGTAGTAATGAAGAAGTCATACAGAAAACCTTTGTAATAATAGACTCAGACAAAAATAAAGCCCCAGCATCGTCTGGAATCGCCACATCTATTTTATGGAATCAGTTGTGCTCTCAGAGCTGCAGGGCTTGGCTGCTTTTGCTTTGGGCTTCTCTGTTTGTACAGGTGTGGGCCACCTGGTTTTTTAAAGCCTCTGTCAGAAACTGTCTCTAGGACCACAGCTAGAGTGATCATCAGTTTACCCCCTTCCACTGTCCACCTCCATGGCATCACCAGTTTCATCACCCCCTATTTGTTCTGTGTCTGGTACCACAGACCTCTGACCTTGCACTCACCGGCTCTGAAACATGCATGTGAAACAACCTGGGCCTCCCGATTCCAATGACTGGAAGGCTAGGGAGGTCAGCTGAAAAGGAGAAAAATAAATATGTTTTTGGCTGGATGTGGTAGCTCGCACCTGTAATCCCAACACTTTGGGAGATCAAGATGGGAGAGTAGGTTGAGCTCAGGAGTTCAAGACCAGCCTGGGCAACATAGAGCGACCCCGTCTCTCCAAAATTTTCTTTTAAAATTAGCTAGGCATGGTTGCACATACCTGTAGTCCCAGCTACTCAGGAGGCTGAAGCAGGAAGATCAATTGAGCCTGGAAGATCAAGGCTGCGTTAGCTATGATTGCAACACTGCACTAAGGCCTGGGCAACAAAGCAAGAGCCTATCAAAAACGAAAGAAAAGAAAAGTATCTTTGGAATGTATTTATTACTATCTTGTTCTGCATACAATAACCCTGACAAATTAACAAAGTTTATTCAATTATTTGAAACTCTAGCATAAAACAGCACCATCCAACAGAAGCAGAATGCAAGCCACATACTTCATTTTCAATATTCTAGTAGCCACATTTTAAAAAGTGAAAAGAAACAAGTGAAAAAAAAATCTTTTAAATATTTTTTATTTAACCCAATATAGCCAACATATTCTCCCTTCAGTTTATAATTAATATGCCATTGGTGGTATAGCGGTGAGCACAGCTGCCTTCCAATAGGTAATGAACGTGTCTTCCAAATCTGGAGTGTATTTGACACTTACAATGCATCAGGACACAAACTCTAAATTTGCATCAGACATACTTAGAGTTCATCAAATTTATAGTTGAAAAGTAGATTCACATGCCCAGGTGGTTCAAATAGACACAAAAGTTTTCCAACATTTAAATATTCAGTTTTAATTTAAATTTTTAATTAATTAAAATTCCAAAAAAGTAAAAATTTAGTTTGGTCACCCTGGCCACATTTCAAAGACCCAATGGTCACACGGAGCTACAGGTTACAGCCTCAGGCAGAGCAGGTTGGGGCAAGGGCCATCTTTACAGTGTGCTGGCAGAGGTGGGCTCTCAAGTCAGTCCAACCTGCACTGAAATTCTGGCTGGCACACTGACTACCTGTGTGAGTTTGGGCTAGTCACTCGACCTCTGTTTCCTGTTTCTCTTCTGGAAAATGGGGCTAACGATACCTACCTCTTAAAGCTGTTACATGAAATCCTAGCTGTAGAGCACCCTGCTGTGGGTACCTAATAAACATTACCTCCTACCCACTCATTGAAACCTCCTCACCACCTCTTTCCAAAAACTGATTTTGTGAGTAGATAAGGCAATTAACACATAACTTAATTTAAGCTAAAGCACTCTTCCACCAAAGACTTTGAAGATTCTGCTGAGTCTTGTGAGTACCACTAGCGGTAGGCCCATGGCAGACTCTCTGGGCCGCTCCACACTAGGCTGTGCCACTGGCATTTTAATTATCTGCTGACACATCAACTCTCCCACTGGACCAAGAATAATTTTTATGGGTTTTAGCTCTGCAGAACCAACACATACACAGGACCTGGCATATCCCAGGAGCTATCAAAATATGGTTTTTGAATAAAGGAATGAATCACTCTATAATGCTATGTGTGAAAAAAAAGGGGGGAGGAGGAAAAACTTGTAAAATATGTAAGCCTTATCCCAGCATTATCTACTGGATGGGAAAAATGATGCCTTCTAAATTAGCAGAGACAGCATTATCCAGGAAGGCTTCCTTCCCTGAACACACTGGCCCACAGGGTTCTCAAACTGTGCCAAAGATGAACGAATTTTGGAGAATTCCCCAGTGACTGTGCATAGAATGCTACAAAATTGTTCTCCAGCCCTTTCATCAAACAGTGTGGCCTCTCCGTCTCTTTCACAGGCTAGTTTCTGTGCTGGAAAAGCCTTTCCTACCTCTTCCTCTAGCAGGCAAACACCTATTCATCCCTTAATATTCAGCTTATTCATTTCATCCTCTAAGAGGCCTCCCCTGGCTCTCTGCTGCCCCCACTCCCATTGTGCCACTTTGGGACCTACTCCACAGCTCTCTGTTGTACCCAAGGGTACTACATTTCAAACTATTTGCTTCATAGCTGTCTCTCCCCCAGGACTGAGTATGAGCACCTTGAGACAGGAGTTCTGTGTCCTCAGGCCAGCTCCAGCCTAGTGCAGGGGCTGTGGGGCCAGTGTTTGCAAAACTGAACTGAATTGAATCAAATTAAAATCTTTCACCCCTTGCATGTGACATTTTTAATGACCAAAGTTCAGAGAAGCAAGTTTTATAGTTTTCTGTAGGATTTTGTAGAATTTAATTTTTGTAGCATTTCCTCTTTTTGGGAACCAGGACCCCAGCCTGTGTCTCTGGAGCCCAAGAGTGGGGCAGAGATCAGGCATGGAGGTGTGTGGGGGGAAAGGGGGAACTTCCACTTCCTGAATATCACCTCTGAGCCAGTGCCCAGGTGCCACTTACATCCACGTGCCACCAAATCTTCACCATGTTTCTGCCATGGGTGCTGTTATTCTCATTATATAGACAGGAAACCTGAGGTTCAAATAACTCCACAGAGCTTTTGTGGAGCCCGGGTTCCAATCGGCTCTGCTGAGGTCCACATTGAGTGGTCTTTCTACTACATTGTGTTGCTTTGTTGCTTCTAAGTCCAGAATGGTAGCTCACAAAACAGAAAAGGCACAAAGAAAGGGAGGGTGTATTTCCAAATTTTGCCAACAGCCAACTTGTCTCCCAAAGTTAAACAGGCCATAGAGGAGCCATAGAAAAGAAGAAGAGAAGCAGCTGTGAATATCTCCATTCATTCCACAGGTATGTATTTAATACTCAACATGGTGCAGACATCAGGTATGTCAGAGGCTCTTGGAAAAATGAAAAGTACATGAGTTTAAATGTCAACTCTGCCACATACAGCTGTCTAACTTTGGACAATGTACTTAACCTCTTGGAGCCTCCATTTCCCTACCTGTCAAAGAGCGATAATCAACCATGAAGATTAGGGCTAATATATATAAAGAATTCAACATAGAACGTGGCCAACAGCAGGCAATCAACCAATGAAAACTATTATTATTGCAAAGTCAAGACAAGAGCCTTGCCCTCTGTGAATTTAGTCTATTAGGGGAGAGAAACAAGCAAACAAATAATCTAATGATGAAATACCATCCGGCAACTTACCAGGAAATTAGGGAGTGTTCCCAGCCCAAGTGGGCTGCCTCCTACTCATGGATTGTGTTCTTGAGCCCACCAGCCTCTTTGAGCATTTTCCCTCTCTTTCTCACTCTCCATCTAGAGATGTCCTCGAAGTGATGTAGGGTACTTGTCTGCATCACAGTTGGAGACGGGACTCTGAAGCCCTCAAAGCTGACAGGAGGACTGCTCAGCTGGGCAGGCAAGGAAGCCCCAGCCCCTGTGCACAAAGGATGTGCATGAGCCCTCACCTTGACACAGGCCCTCCCCTAAGGCTGGGGTGTGCAGGGCATGTGGCTGACTCCATAGCATGCAGGGCAAACAATAATTAAATCAACCCGCATGGTCCAGGCATTCAGGCATTTGAAATGGGCACTGTATGGAATTGGTTCTAAAATGATAGCACACAGCTTCTTCTTTCTTTCCTTTTTACCCTGACAACATTGTGACTAATAGCTTTACTTTTAGGGTTTCTGGATCATCGAGTAAATTTTAGGGTCATTAGTAAGGGCAAAAGCAACTTTCTCATCTTGATCTGTTTGTCCTCAAAATATTTTCCTCTCTAGTTCTTTGCATGGCCGTGGTGATCAGCACGAGTGCCCTTGACATGGGGTTTAAAGCCATGTGGTCCGCACAGTCTCTACAGACCAAACAAATAAACAGTAACAACAGCAAGGCACAGATCACTGAGCATAAAGGAACTGTATAATGGATGTGTCAGTCAATTTGAACTGCCCAGGCAGCCCCTACCTCCTGGCCTCCTCCCTCCCCACAGGGCTTTTCTCCAGGAATCTTTTCCCATAGCACCTGCTGAGCTGGCAGCTGGCCAAAGGATTCTGCTGCCAGCCAGAGCTGGTTAAACCTGGAGTTGGTACCTGATACAGCTCCAGCCATCCAGCTGGCAAGACAGCAACCAAGCACTGTCTCTCCCTGGAATCTGAATTAAGGGACACAGCTATGCTAATCCATAATGGGCAATGGAATTATCATAACATGCCAAGTTGGAGCTGGGCCAGTGGCCCCTTGGACTATGTGCATGGCATAATGCAAAGAGGAGCAAAAGAATCAGGGAGACATTGACAGAAGCAGCAATGGGGTGCTCAGCCTCTGGAGGAGAAGTCTGTAGAGGAGCCCACAAAGTACTTTCTACTGCCTATGTCTGGGATCATCAGGTCTCCTCTATGAGGCAGGAATGCTTTACCTGGAAGGCCCTGGAAACCTTCCTAGTATAGCTGCCTCTCTTACACATGGGCAGACTGAGACCAAAGAGGGAAATCCTTGACCAGGGCTACCAGAGGTATCAAGGATGGACTATACATTGGACTGTCAACTTGACTAGGCTATGGTGTCCTGTTTTTTGGTCAAGCATGAGCCTGAATGCTGCTGTGGAGGTATTGCGTAGATGTAATTAACATTTAAATCAGAATACTAAGCAAAGCAAATGGGCCTCCTTCATGTGGGTGAGCCTCATCCAATCAGTTGAAGGCCTGAAAAGTAAAAACTAACACAGGAACAGAAAACAAAATGAAGCTTCCCAAAGAAGAAATTCAACCTCACAACCGCAGCATATGATAAGCAACCTCAGTAGTCTGAAGACACAAAATCAATGTGCAAAAACTGCTAGTATTCCTATATATCAACAACAGTCAAGCTGAGAGCCAAATCACAAACAAACTCACATTCACAATTGCTGAAAAAAAAAAAGAAAAAAAAACCTAGGAATACAGTTAACAGGAGGTAAAAGATCTCTATAAGGAGAACTACAAACCACTGCTCAAAGAAATTAAAGATGACACAAACAAATGAAAAAACATTCCATGTGCATGGATAGGAAGAATGAATATTGTGAAAATGGCCATATTGCCCAAAACAATTTATAGATTCAATGTTATTCCCATTAAACTACCATCGACATTCTTCACAGAACTAGAGAAATATATCTTAAAATTCATATGGATAACTAAAAAAGAGACCAAATAGCCAAGGCAATCCTCAGCAAAAACTACAAAGCTGGAGGCATCATGCTATTCAACTTCAAACTATACTACAAGGCTAAAGTAACCAAAACAACATGGTACTGGTACAAAAAGAGAGACAATGGAAATGGAACAGAAAACCCAAAAGTAAGATCACACAACTACAACTATCTGATCGTCGACAAAGCTGATGGAAACAAGCAATGTGGAAATTATTCCCTATTCAATAAATGGTGCTGGGATAACTAGCCACATAGCATATAGCATGGGATGGTGGTACGCACCACAAGCACACAATGAACCAGCTGTGAAGCATCACCACGCACAGGAGCAGGAGCAGAAGGTAGCCAGGGAATTTGGATCCTGGTTCTTGGCCTTTGTGTCCCACCCCTGTGTCTGGCTCTGATCTTTTCTTTCCCGTTGGGCCTTGGCTCCCCAGCCCTGCTGCCCACACCATCTGCCCAGCCACCCAGTTACCTGTGGTCTCCCTGCGGTGACTATCTGGTGGCCCTTCCCATCATGTCTCCCATGTAGCAACCACTCCCTCACCCTGCCATACATGGGCCACAGATATCCCTGTGGAGTGGTGGCTACACAGCCTCTCTGAGAGACTGGAGGCCACGCTGGTTCCCAGGATGGGGGTAGGTGGGTGAGCTCTGCACCAAATATATAAATAGAGCACCCCAGCCATTAATTATCTTCCTCCAGTGCATCATCAGAGACCATTTATTCAAAACCCACAGTGAGCCAAGGGCAATGATTGGAGACTCCCAGCTCCCACCTCAGGATTACTGCACAGCGGTCATCCACAAGAAAGGAAACAAATTGCCGAGGAAGCTGCTTAAGAGAGCTCTTCTCAGATCTTGCCTGACACAAGCCACACATACACAGGGCACCAGCATCCCCAGGTCACAAGCTAGAAAGTACTCAGAAAGAAAAAGTGAAGGGAAAGTAGTGAAGGCAAGAGAAGTAAAAGAAGAAAGAGAATCGAGAGTGAAAATATAAATACTCAGCAAGGGCCGGGTGTGGTGGCTTACGTCTGTAATCCCAGCACTTTAGGAGGCCAAGGTAGGTAGATCACCTAAGTCAGGGGTTCCAGACCAGTCTGACCAACGTGGTAAAACCCATCTCTACTAAAAACACAAAAGTTAGCTGGGCATGGTGGCACATACCTGTAATTCCAGCTACTCAAGAGGCTGAGGCAGGAGAATCTTTTGAACCAGGGAGGCAGAGGTGGCAGTGAGCCAAGGTCACACCACTGCACTCCAGCCTGTGCAACAGAGTGAGACTCCATCTCAAAAATAAATAAATAAACAAACTCAGCAAGGAGTGGTGAGGCCAGCACCAGCTCATTGTATGAGAAAATCTAGTCTCCACAGAGAAGAGAATCAAACTTCTGCATGTAAAGGCCTTCCTAAGTAAAGGCCTTTACTTAGGAATCAACCCATTCCCTATACAAAGCATCAGATTTAGGCACTAGCCTACAGTTGGTCAAGCAGGCAGATGTCAGGGCTCGAGAGACTTCA